>FLSR01004882.1:4112837-4141830 GCA_900092035.1 Leuciscus waleckii
GTGTGTGTGTGTGTGTGTGTGTGTAGGACTGGACAGGACCTGGGGATTTGGCGTATGAGGCGTGGAAGCAGGAATAGTTGATGAGGGCGTATGAAGCCAGGAAGAAGTTGGAGATGACGGGAGCGATGGTGTTGAGCTCAGCTGAGAAACAAACATCCACCGTTACATCATCACTTCTGTCACATGCAGTCCTCTAATCACCGCTATATACTCACCGATGAGGATGAACGCGACAGCGATGACGAAGGTCAGGAGGTATCCTCTGATTGGCTCGTTGTTTTTCCCGTGACCTTTGGCGAAGAACTTGAGGGCCGTGTAGATGTTGTCTTTGCACAGAGCCTGTGAGTCGAGACAGATTCACTATTAAATCCAGATTAGGCGAGAAAAAAGTAGAATAAAGGCCCGTTCACACCAAGGACGATAACTATAGCCGCGTTTCCTTTACCCTTCAAATTGCGCAAATTGAAATTGCGAATTGGAAATACGCCCAATGGTAACACGTAATTTCCGCAAAAACTCCCATTTATTGCAAAAAGTTTTGGTTTTTCAGGCAATTCGAAAAAGATATGTTTCGCAAAACTGCAAAGGAAACAGTTTTTGCACTTATAGGTCACCTGACGTAGATGACGCCGTGTGATTGGACAGAATACGAGACGGAGCTCTTTATTCAATTCATATAAGACAAAAGAATTACAGGAATAATGGATTCTAAACCTCAAATAAATGCCATAATCAAGACCTGGAAGCAGATCTGAGGGAGAAACACCCAGAAACTCCTCATATGAGCCGCTCACAGTATAAGGGTCGTTCCTCACCATTAATGCTTGAAAACACACACACATCTCCTGCGATTAATAATAATGGCCAGTGCAGTGGCTGAGATATAGTACATAACCCTACCAGCATCCGTTGACATGGTTTTTGGAATGATTTTACTGATCGCGAGAGGAAAAAATGAAGTTTTAGTCGTGTAACATCGGTTAGTGGAAACGCCGTCATTTCGCAATAGTTTTTTGTCGACATTTAGAAAAAAATCGCAAAAGTTTTGCACAAATCTGTAACTGAAACGCGCCTTATGATAAAGATATAGTTCTAAATGTAAAAGAATAGCAGAGTCCACACTGCAATTAAAACGAAGATAGTTAGAATCACTCTCAAAATGACTTTCTCCAGCAGATGAACGATAAAACATTGATAGCCAATCAGAATCCATCTTGCTTTAGAAAACTCGAGCATTTAAAGCAGACGACAGAACTATAGCGTGCGTATAATAAACAGAATGATATATCATCCGCTGGTGTGGACGCTAATGTACTTATGGTTATAGTTATCATTCTTGCTGTGAAAATGTAGCGTGTCGTTTATGTGTCTATGTGGTGTTTTTAATCTGCTTTAAGACAAACCATGTGTAAGTTCATAAGTCGACAGCATTGCTGAGTATGAGTATTTCCTCCTTAAAACTGCAGTGAACCAAAGACAGTCTCAAACACACGCTTTAAAATCGCTGGTGTTTCTGACGTCACAAACTACCTTGTAACCAATCAGATCACCGTGTGATCGTCAACCAGTGGATCTCTGAGCTGAGTGAGTGAGTGGAGGCGGGGCTCATTTGCATATTCATAGACCAGTATACTAAATGAGGCAAGGGTGTCGAGTTACAGTCAAGATATTTAAGACATGAAGGAAAAAAAACATTTAAATATGTAATTTTGGTGATTAAAATACTTTTAAACATTTAAAAATGTTGCCATTATAGTTTGGAATGTAAAAACTGAAGTATTTGAAAACAATGACACACGTTTAGTAACATGACGCATATTTACCGATGCTTGTCTGTTTATACTGGCATGTGCAATTTACTTTCATAAATAAGTTACTTAGTACAACTTTCATATTACATTCCTGCAAAGATGACAGAAAACGTCTCGGTATTTGTAATTGCAGCGTCAAAACATGTTGATTAATGTAGATCATGTAGCCGGAGAGATTTTTAAGAGCTTCTTTACGACATCATCCAGGCTTTTATTGTTTACTGTGTTTTACAATGTAGTATTGTAAGATCGTCCTATAAATGTCTATCACTGATCAGGCATATATTGGGTTTAAAGTTTGCATGAACTGAAAGTTGTGCTCGTCTTTTCTCCTCTGTTGTGTCGTATATCCGAGTGAACACTTCTGGAACAAGAACAAATGTAGGCGGGGCTTGATTGTGTCTGTGGGGAATTGATTGGATGGTTGTGGTTTGCTATTGGTGGATCTTGTCTGAGTGACAGGTTAAAGCCCCGCCCTCGTCATCAGAGAAGAGAAGAGGGCAAGTAACAATACCCTGTTATTCTGATTCAAGATTCCTCATCCTTTGGAAGTGAATCGACATGAAGAACATGAACCAAACTCTTCCAGACTACAGTGTTTGAGGGCGGAGCTAAGAGACGCTGCTCAGCCAATCAAGACCACAGGTGGGCATTATGCAAATGAGTCACAAATCTGCATATTTTCAGCAGGAAGTGAGACTGAATTACTGACGACTCATTTCAGTTCAGAATCACTTCTTTCTTTTAGGAAACAAAAACTCATTTGTATGCACTCATAAACAGCTTTAATACACACTACATGAAGGGTAATATCCCAAAAAGGCACTTTAAATATGTGGTGTGTGTGTGTGTGTGATCTCTGACCTGGAAGACTTTGGGCGCGCTCACTAGAGATGCAAGAGCTGAGGAGAGCGTGGCCGAAAACGTTCCTGCCGTGATGAGCGGTCCAAACCCAGACACTAGAGTCATGACCTACACAAACACACACCGGTGAGTCTCACTCTTAACGGGATAGTTCACCCAAAAATGAGAATTAGCCCATGATTTACTTGCCCTCAAGCCATCCTAGGTGTATATGACATTCTTGACAAGTAAATCATGGGCTATCCCTTTAAGAACATGTACAGCTCCAAAAAACAGCAACACACTCTTTAACTGTATTTCTGATTTATTCCCTCAGATGTTTATGACTCTCACCTGGAAGTTGTTCATGAGGCCGTAGTTGCATTTGCTGGTCTGACAGATTGAGAAGTCGTAGCCCATATCACAAGCCGAAGAGAAGTTGCAACTCGAACCCACTGGAAGAGTGTCGTTGCGGTTCCCCGTCGCGTCTCGAACGACCGTGACGGCTGTCGAGAATCAGTGCAATCGCTGGGTTAGACGTCCAGACTGAGACTGATGAGAGTAATGTCAAATGTGCGTTCAGGACTCACAAACAACCAGTGCGACGGCCAGGTAGGTGATTCCTGTGATGAAGATGGCCAGCAGCGTTCCTTTGGGAAGGGCACCCTGAGGATCCTGGGAAATCAGAGGCAACCGTGTGTGAAAATTTGAATTTAGATTTATCGGCCAATATATCGGTTATCGGCTCTTAAATATAAATAGTTATCGGTATTGGCCAAAACATTTTCGTAGCGGTGCATCCCTGATTTTATATAATAAATGTACCAGACACTCGCTCTTACTTTAAGATCTCCGGAGATGTTGGCTCCAGCCAGGATCCCAGTGGCTGCTGGGAAAAAGATGGCAAAAACAGAGAAGAACGTTTCTCCATCCCGGAACTCCGGTAGAAAGTTTTCCTTTGCGATGGACTCTGTGTCAGAAAGAGTTAGACTGATACTTTAGGGCTCAGATGGACTGTTATCCCTAACATTTCATGCTTTAATGGCATCGTTTCTTGCGTGACGCTCCTCTGTCTCACCTTTATAGTTAAAGAAGCCTTTGGAACGCTTGTCTAGTGTGGAGGGAATCACTGTTCCCACAAATACGTTGCCAATGGCGAACAGCAGGATCACCAACAGAGCAACCTGAGCCTATAGAGAGAGAGAAGGTTCTTTAACTCCCATCAGGCCAACCAAAAACTCAATCCCAGCATGCATCTGGCTTACCTTTGCCTCCCACTCCATCCCGGCCACAGTGATGCCCATCAGCAGAACCACCGTTATACAGCCGATAATCCTGATGTCATTCATTGGATCCACTATAAGGGCGTTATTTTCCTGTAAAGAGCAGATATTCGTGTCCATAAACATCCATATGGATGGTTTTGCATCCAAACACAACCAGCTGGTGACCATGTGACATGAAACACTGTCAGTGTGGTGGGTTTGTACCTTGAGTATCTCCACCACAGTTTCAGCAAACCCAACGACATACATGGCCACGGCCACAGCGTTGGCGAACGCAAAGATCAGACCGATGGATCCTCCAAACTCAGGGCCCAAACTGCGGGAAATCAGGTAATACGCTCCGCCTAAAGCACACACACACACACACACACACACTCGTCAGCTCAAGACTGGACTCTGCTGTTTCTCAGTTAAAGTGTTGAAGCTTTACCTCCTCGCACCACACCATTGGTACAGATCGCTGACATGGACAGACACGTGACGCTGGTCACCACTATGCTCAGTAACACAACCACTATTCCCAGACCTGGAACACACACACATTTTGTTAGGAAACTTGAAATAATAACTTTTTATTCATGATATGTGATCATTTAATAGGACTGCACTGCAAGAATTAATTTTCTTGTTTTCCACTATAAATATCGAAACATTCTTATATATATCTTATATATCTTAAATATCGAAAAATAAACTTATTTCGAAGGGGAAACGATCATTTTTCTAACCCTATTGGGAGATATTAGTCTTGGTTAAGCTCAAACTCACTTAATTTTGACTTAATTTTGCTGATTTAAGAATGTTTCAATATTTGTGCTGGAAAACAAAACAAAAATTCTGAGAAAGAACAAGAATTGATTTTCTTGTTTTCCAGTACAAATATCAAAACATTCTTAAATCAAAATACATTTACTGGAGAAGCAAAAATGCATCATAATTAAGAGAGTTTAAGCTCAAAACAAGAACAAATATCCAACAATGGGGTCAGAAAAATAAACTTAATTAAAAGGGACTCGGTTGGCAGATTTTTGTTCTTGTTTTAAGCTCAAACTCACTTCATTTTGATGCATTTTTTAAGAAAACAAGACTTCATTTTGCTGATTTAAGAATGTTTAGATATTTGTGCCGGAAAACAAGACCGAAACACTGAGAAAGAACATCATGAATAGATCACATGACACATTTCAGTGGATAACGACTTAAATCAATCTTAAATCTGTTTCTTGTGTGTTCCACAGTAATAAGAAAGCCGTATGGGTTTGGAAAGACATGATGGTGAGTAAATGACTGAGTTACAAACACACATACGTTTGTTTGACTATATCAGCGAGCTCATCTCATAAACTTAGATTGTATTTCCATCCGGTTCCTGAGATCTCCTAACCCGACGTGTGTTATCAGTGTGTGTGTGTGTTTGTTCAGCGCTATAATGGGATCATTGAGGACTAAAAGCGCTCATGGCCTGCAGTCTCTCACACCTCATAAAACACGTAACGGCGGTGAGTTTCTGATGGCCTGTAATGTGTTTGGCCTGAAGCTGGAGGTGTCCGACTGGAACTGAACTTCTCAGAACCGGCAGAACTTTCACAGAAACTCAAACCTCTTCTGCGCTGTTAGTCACGCACCATTAAACCCCAGCGGTGACCTTCACAAATACTAAGTAAGAAAAGCATTTTTTGCAGCATGCAAACATTAGAACGTTAGTTTTGAACGTTATTAAACACTGTAAAAAAAAAAATGCTTTTCTTACTTAGTATTTTTGTCTTGTTCCAGTCAAATATCTAAACATTCTTATATCAAGAAGCATTTACTAGAGAAGCAAAATTACATAAGAAATTATTTCTTGTTTTCTGGGGAATAAAATAAAAATAAAAACAAGCAAAATGATCTGCCAATGGGGTGAGAAACATAATCTTAATTCAAATGGAAAACAAGATTAGTTTTCTTACCCCATTTCTCACCCCTAGTTTGTTTCCGCCACAGAATAATAATAAAAAAGGTAATTGTGACTTATTGTCTCACAACATTGCATGTTTATATCTCGCAATTCTGACTTTATAACACGCAATTGTGAGATATAAAGTCAGAATTCCAAGATATAAAGTCGCAATTGTGAGATATAAAGTCAGAATTCCAAGATATAAAGTCGCAATTGTGAGATATAAAGTCAGAATTCCAAGATATAAAGTCGCAATTGTGAGATATAAAGTCAGAATTCCAAGATATAAAGTCGCAATTGTGAGATATAAAGTCAGAATTCCAAGATATAAAGTCGCAATTGTGAGATATAAAGTCAGAATTCCAAGATATAAAGTCGCAATTGTGAGATATAAAGTCAGAATTCCAAGATATAAAGTCGCAATTGTGAGATATAAAGTCAGAATTCCAAGATATAAAGTCGCAATTGTGAGATATAAAGTCAGAATTCCAAGATATAAAGTCGCAATTGTGAGATATAAAGTCAGAATTCCAAGATATAAAGTCGCAATTGTGAGATATAAAGTCAGAATTCCAAGATATAAAGTCGCAATTGTGAGATATAAAGTCAGAATTCCAAGATATAAAGTCGCAATTGTGAGATATAAAGTCAGAATTCCAAGATATAAAGTCGCAATTGTGAGATATAAAGTCAGAATTCCAAGATATAAAGTCGCAATTGTGAGATATAAAGTCAGAATTCCAAGATATAAAGTCGCAATTGTGAGATATAAAGTCAGAATTCCAAGATATAAAGTCGCAATTGTGAGATATAAAGTCAGAATTCCAAGATATAAAGTCGCAATTGTGAGATATAAAGTCAGAATTCCAAGATATAAAGTCGCAATTGTGAGATATAAAGTCAGAATTCCAAGATATAAAGTCGCAATTGTGAGATATAAAGTCAGAATTCCAAGATATAAAGTCGCAATGTTCAGTCTGTGTGTAAAAAGAGCATTAGCAATTAAAGAAGAAACACTTCAGTAAAACATGATCAGCTCAAAGTGTCGGAATAATGTGTATAAATGTCACTGGTAGTCTCTGTATGAAGAGCTTCTGGGTATAATATGTCACAGTTTACTTTATTTTGCTCCCTCACTTAATTAATGAACTATAGTGTCCTGATCACACTAGTGAAACAATATAAAAAATTATATTAGTTAGTACTTGTAATATTTGCACTTTAATACTGCAAAAAAGCTGTAGTTTTCTCTTTGAACTAAGATGATTTTTCTGACTCCATTGGCAGATATTCTTGTTTTAAGCACAAACTCACTTTATTTTGATCATAAAACAAGACTTAATATCTTCAGTCATTTCGCTTCTCCAGTAAATGCATCTTGATTGAAGAATGTTTCTATATTTGCATAATTGTGAGGTTCTGTGTCTCGAGGGAGTGATTTACAGCGACTGTGACTCAGAAGAGAAACGCTTATAGAAACTCAGTCGAAGAGTGACTTTGCTGTGTTCGTTTTCCTCGTTTGCTTCTTGCATTAGAAATTTTGAGCGAGTGAATTGGAAACATTCTGCAGATAAGTTTCTGTGGCGTCTGGACCGAGAGCTTTCTGGGTCAGCGTAAACTTTTTAGCCCTTGTTTGCATTAATTAGCCCGTTTATGTCCAGCGGATCAATGCATGAGCCGCTGGAGATCGTTACTCATAAACCAAGTGCTTTTCTCTCAGGCTTTCTCATTAGGGGGGTTATTGATCCTCGTCTGCGACACACACTCCACACACACACCGCTGGGGTCCAAACCCTGAGTCATGAGTCATGTTATTACAATATCATCCGCGAGCATCTTTTCAACTTTTTTTGCGTCGTATTGCAATTGATTTATGTTGTTAATATAACCCATTTTCACATGTTTTCTAAAGGTTCTCTCAAAGTTATGAACAAACGTTCTTCCAGTAACGTTAATATAACGTTCGTTCAGAGTTAATTTGGTCTTTGATAATGTTTGCAAAATGATAAAATGTTCATAACACTGCAAAAAATGCTTTTCTTATTTAGTATTTTTGTCTAGTATTTTTCAGTCCATATATAAAAAAAATCTTCAATCAAGAAGCATTTACTAGAGAAATTATGACATAAGAAATTATAACTTGTTTTCTGGGAGAAAAAAGCAGCAAAATGATCTGCCAATGGAGTGAGAAAAAAAATCTTAATTCAACAGAAACAAGATTATTTGTTTTAAGCAAAAACTCAATTAATTTTGATTTCGTAATTCAAAAACAGGACATAATATCTTATGTTCTTAATTCCCAATGGAGTGAGAAAAAAAATCTTTCTTAATAAAAAAAAATCTTAATTCAAAAAAAAAAAATCTTAATTCAAAAAAAAAAATCTTAATTCAAATGAGAAATAATCTTAATTCAAATGAAAAATTATCTTAATTCAAATGAAAAACAAAAAAAAGTATCTTAATTCAAATAGAAAACCAGATTAAATAGAAAATAGAGAAAAATAATATTGTTTTCCATTTGAATTAAGATTATTATTGTTTTTTCATTTGAATTAAGATAATTTTTCTTGTTTTTCATTTGAATTAAGATTTAATTTTTTTACCCATAAGAAAAATAATCTTAATTCAAATGGAAAAAAATTATTAAAAAAAATTTTTTTTCTCACCCCATTGGCAGATCATTTTGCTTGATTTTTTCCCCCAGAAAACTAGAAATAATTTCTTATGTAATTTTACTTCTCAACTAAATGCTTCTTGATTTTAAGAATTTATAGATATTTGGACTGGAAACAAGACAAAAACACTAAGAAAAGCATTTTTTTGCAGATAATGTGTGAAAATAAAGGTTTTGAAAAGGGGTTTCGTCATAGAAGAAGCATTTTTTCTTAGTTTGAAGATAAACGTTAAAGATTATGTTCTGGAGTGTGTGTGTTGCGTTCACCTTCTGGAAGACCTGTGGAGTGTGTGTGTAGTGTGTGTTGCGTTCACCTTCTGGAAGACCTGTGGAGTGTGTGTGGAGTGTGTGTGGGGTGTGTGTTGCGTTCACCTTCTGGAAGACCTGGTGCAGCTCCTTCAGGGACGGCCGGGACACTCTGGTCCCGCTGATACTCGCAGCGTTCCGGTAGAAGTCGGCGTTCGGGACCCGGTCCAGAGTGTCGTGTCCAAACGCGCTCGCGACTGACGCTCGAACCACTCGCCGCTCCCCATTCCTGAAGCCGTTGCTGCAGAACGACGTCTCCTCGTACTGAGGAGGATCATCTTTAGATCTCGCAAACCCGGGATTCTCCATCAAGCCACACAGAACGCTGCGTTTATTGTGTGTGTGTTGTGCAACTCGTTATATAGTTCACAGGTGGATCCTGATTGGTTGGGAAAGTGTTCTCGCTCCATCAAAGGCGAAGCGCTTAAATATTAACATGGATATTATTAGAGACGGCTTTATGATTTATGAGTGTTTTAATGTTTATGATGTTGATGTGTGTGTGTGTGGAGGTGTGATGGCTGGTCATGTGAAGTGTGTGTGTGTGTGTGTTAATGAGGTTAATGTAAAGCCAGTAACTCGCTCTGGGCGCTTCTGACACATTACACAAATACTTCCTTATTGCCCGTAACTCATGGGTTGTGTGATGTTGGGTAATGTTGAGACTGTCTGGCTTGACTTTGGAAAGGTTTCGCTCCTGTGGGATTAATAGGAGAGTTCGCTGAGTGACCTCTGATTGGCTGAAGGTGATGTGGGCGTGGTCGTTTGACCTCTGACCCTGACCTGTGGATTTTAGGCCGTTCATGTGTTTGACTCCATCAATCGAGTGTTTTGCTTTTTCTGTCCTTTTTCTGTGTGTGTGTGTGTGTGTGTGTGTGTGTGTGTGTGAGTGTTTGCGCAGCTAAAGGATTCGCTTTTATTTGCCAACTGTCTGGAAGTAGTTTGACATCAATATGATTATAAACAGTCATCGCCATTATGCATTTACGACCCAGTTTATATTATGCATTTATGAGTGTAACAAGAAAAAAATAGTTAGTGTGTGTTTCAGATCTGAATGTGAGTTTGCAGTGGATTTTTCCTCCTGAAACTCCACCAACACACACACACACACACACACACTTCTAAGGAGAAACGACAAGAGCGTCTCCATGCCTTTATCCCAGAGGTGACGGAGGGCCCTGCTGTTTTCATTGCGCACGAAATTCGACTCCACCCCACAGGAAGTCGGCCATCTTGGATGGAATGTGTGATTTGTACGTTCTGATGGTCTAAAAACTCATGAAAGTGAACAGATACATTAGTTGTAAGACATTTTTTTATTTGATGCTGCAGTTCCGGCCTTGTCGACTCCACGCGCCCCCTGGGAAAAACTGCAATGGTCCCTTTGGAAAACGTAAAAAAAATTCCACACTTGTAAAGGTTTAGCAACATTTAGTAATTCGTTGGTCATTTGTTTTGGGTGTGGCCAGTGGACTCTATAGCGCCCCCTATTTCCAAATGTATTTATCGCTGTGATTGCCACAGATTTCGTCTGATATTCACCAATTTTGGTAGAGACGATGTCCTCAACATGACAAAAACATTTCCTATTGACTTTCATTAGCTCCGCCCAACAGGAAGTCAGCTATTTTGGATTGTTTAAAGAGGGCATGCTGTGGATTTTGAAAGACTTCTCCTAGGAGATTTATGTAATTGGCACCAAACGTCAGTAGAGTGATGCCAAGACACTGAGGGCCCTGTTTTAACATCTGAAACGCAAGTTTCAAACGCCAGTATCAAACGCCAAACGCAAGTAACTTTGTGGGCGGATCTCGACGCAAATCTAAAATGGGTTGGTCTGAAGTAGCTTCATTACTCATAGGTGTGGTTTGGGCGTAACGTGAAATAAACCAATCAGAGCGTTATCTCACATTCGCTTGTTCTATGGCGGATTGCTATTATAACGGCGGAATGTCTTGCCACTATTGGTCAAACAGGTTTGATCCGTCATTACTACAATTAGCCTGAATAATTTGGGTAAATGTGTAAGCTAGATTTATGCCTATTTTTTCACATCTTCATGGACAACACAATGATTTCCCTCATGTGGAATATTTTTCCTTGTAATTATGTATGGTTTGCAAAGATGAGAGAAGCAAAGTGTATGTGCACACGCTACATTATGGCCAAGCATGCGCCCTTAAAATAGCAATGAATAACGCTCCACTGACTTTAGACTATGTTTCTGTGTGTGTGTGTGGTCAAATCACAGAAAAAGGTTAAATCAAGTTGATCAGTTTATCCATGCAGTTCAGCTCAGTTTTCTGTTGCTCTGTGAACATGCGTTATGTATCAGATTCTGTGTTTATGTCATGTTATAATTAGGGCTCCATATCGGAACCACAACAACAACAACAAAATAGCAGGTTGGTAATTTTGTTAGTAACTTCATCACAGATTTTCTTTTTTCCCAGTTTAAGGAATGCTTGATCACTTTCTTGAAAAAGATGCATGTATTTATCCCTTGCAACAGTGATTCCCTTATGCAAGTCATGACATACATCTCAATTTTGACATTTTCTTAAGGAAATATCACGGATGCTTGCCAATGCAAAACCAAAAGTCAAAATTGCTTTATTGGCATGACTGTAATAATACAATAATGCCAAAGCTTGGAATACATATAGAAAGATAATAATAACCTAGATATTTGTATGTAGGTAATGTTAGCACACAAGTACAGCTTTAATCTACTCGAATCGGGAAAATATGAAACTCTCCAAAATAGCCTCTATCTGTTAAGATTAAGTGTTAATTATGAACACAATAGTAATAGCTGCTTTAGCTCAAATCGCGCAAAAGAAAATGCTTTCCAAATGTGCATATACTGGCACTTTGCATTTTGTTCCCATTCCTAATTTGTCCCACTCGTTCCTTCCTGATTGCTTGTAAAAACGCGCCACCATGTTTCTGTAGGATGTTGTAGGTGTATTTTATCGTTCAGGTAAAATCCTGATAGAGTATTAGTGCACCTCTCCTCCACCGTTCTGCGCTATCATTCTTGTCTGGACTAATATTGATGACTTAAATGCTTATGGATTTATTTGATTTGCCAGAAGATGTAACCAGCGTAGAGTGAGACTTTAGTGCTTAACAAGAAGATCAGAAGAACACCAGAAAGTAATGTCCCTCAACTAGAGATGCACCGATATGAACATTTCGGCCGATAACCGATAATTCTTTATATACTGAAAGCCGATAACCGATATTTTGGCCAATAAATCTAAATCTAAAATTTAATACAATTTTTGAAAGCCTGATTACAAAAACAAGTCTTTACTAAAACAATCCATTATTCATCAGCTTTAATATATCAGATACTTTTTCTAATCGGGCGATAACGCTAACATTAAAAAATGAACATATATCGGCCGATACTGAGACGGTGGCCGATCTATCCTGCATCTCTACCCTCAACAGAAGATCAACCAACATCCAGGACCTTAAAGGTGTGATTTTTAGCGCATCTAGTGGTGAGGTTGTGAATTGCACCCAACAGAAGTTACGGTGGCCGACAGGAAGTGATGTCGTCGTCTGAGACAGCAGAGAGTCGCCAGTTAAACAGTGAGGTTTCTTTACAAAGATAAAGAAATGAGGTTTACTTAATTATTCAGTAAATGTGTTTTATTCACTGACTTTAGCTAGCTTCTTTACACGAAGAACGACATAGTGACGAAACACGTTTGTCCGCTCAGGGCCACCGTAGAAACATGTGGATGTAAGCGGACCCGCGGTGTGTGTAGAGAGAAAACGCTCATTCTAAGCTAATAAAAGCATAACGGTTCATTATGTCTTTATACACCACTGAAAACACAGTTATGAATATGATATTGCATTTCTGTCAACAGATCCTCCTAAATATTACACACTGCACCTTTAAGAAACACTGTATTCTGATCTTTGCACATGAATAAGTTGTAAATCTCAACAAATGATCTATCATGAAGTTATTTGGAAATGCAGGATCATTTGCATAATGATATTACTCAGAGGAAATTGGGCAACTGTTTCTGCACTGTTACTCTGATGTTGTTGTTTTTTTCCTACATGACAGTTTTTTCATAAATGTGGTCATAATTTCCAAAATCTCCAAGTCTCATAAAATCCAAAAGTCTCCCTGCTATCACTGATATATTCCTGAAACTTCAGCAATCAGTTTGTGGATCAGTAGATCATAGATGCCATTGCATGATTTGCGGTTGTATAGTGCAGACATTTCTGTGTCACAACTCATAACCTTTGACCTTCTTCTCAGTATCGTTTGAGTGATTTGTGAGAACATTCACAACCCGAAGGAGAAATGTGAGATTTTTGTGTTATTTTTTTTGTGAGATTATTTTTGTTGAATGTGGATTTATAATTTTTTTAATCAAGCTCTGAATTTTTAACTACGGCTCCAAAAGGCGTCATACGATTCACTCCAAACTTTCTCAACATGACACAATATTAAAGATACTAAATTGCGAACAGGTATTAAATATCTTGAACGGTGTTGCCATGACGAGGGATTAAAGTAATGGCAAAATATGGAATAGCGAGAAAGCCTTTCAAATATTCTATTAACGCGCGCCTGAAGCTCTTGCCTGATATATTCCTTGTTGTAATGTCTCTCAGCCATCTCTCTTTCTACAGTCTTTCTTTGAATCTCCCTCTCACTCTCTCTCCTCCCCCTTCATGATGACATGCCCCTGCTGCTGATTGGCTCACTCTCTCTCCTCCCCATTCATGATGACATGCCCCCTGCTGCTGATTGGCTCACTCTCTCTCCTCCCCCTTCATGAGTGGACACGCCCCCTGCTGCTGATTGGCTCACTCTCTCCTCCCCCTTCATGATGACACGCTCCCTGCTGCTGATTGGCTCACTCTCTCTCCTCCCCCTTCATGAGTGGACACGCCCCCTACTGCTGATTAGCTCACTCTCTCTCCTCCCCCATCATGATGACACTCCAAAAGACGTCATACGATTCACACCAAACTTTCTCAACACGACACAATATTAAAGATACTAAATTGCAAACAAGTATTAAATATCTTGAACGGTGTTGCCATGACGAGGGATTAAAGTAATGACGAAATATGGAAACTGGAAGAGTGTCATATCTTGTAAATAATAAATTATACACCATTTCTAAATTAAATAAATAAACACTTTTTTTATTTTATATAATTAATGCAATATGTGCAAGTTAAAAATAGACAGATTTTTTGCTGGTTTAAATAAATAAATAAAATCAAATGTAATACATAGTATTAGGCCTATTTTTAAATAGAGAAAATATGGAAGAAATACTTCTGGAACCAGTGCCTCTGATAAAGGTGCAACATGAACTTACAAGGTAAATAATACATTTTTAATAATAATTCCTTGAATAATAACTTTTATTTACCTTTATTTAACTTTTATTCCTTTCATTAATTTGCTGCATTGCTATTGGCCCAGCTAATGCTAAGCCCCACCCCTCTCTGTCGCTCTCTCTCTCAGAGTTAAGCTGCTCTTACATTCATTCACAAGGTTTACAAGGGAAGTAAAGTGAATAAACGACTTAAATAAATAAATGTAAATAATAAGGTAAATAAAGTGAACTTTGATTTCATGTTTTAGGAAATAAACTGACAGCAAAAGGAAGGTCCATAATTGTTTTATTCCAGCAGATGAATAAACACAGACCATCTTCAGCATCAGAGAAACACAGTGGTCTTCATCTTAGTCATCCTCTCACACACACACACACACACAGATGATTCCATGAGATATATGCTACCGTCGCTAAATGAAGGCACAGAATCCAGTCCGAGTAACAGTAAGGCAGATTCACAGCACTAGAACATGAGATGAGCTACGCTTTCATCGGTGCATCACTCGGATCCGGCTCGCGTTTCTCTGCTGTTGTCATGGTGACACACCCTTCTGTCACGCAAACAAACAAACAAACAGAGGTGTCACGATTTCAGACATTACATTCAAGAATTTTCCCTCTCAAAGTCTCTGTGGTTTCGTATCTGTGTAGATGTTTTCATAGGCAGTACGTGAAGAGAGAGCGATTGCAAATATGTGCTAGAAAAACAAAAGTCGAGACGATGTTTTCAATGCTTTAAGATTTCACAGCTTCTCAGAAATAGCAGGTTATTTGAGTCCGGTCGGCCTCAGAGATGCAGATCACAGTAAACAGGAGAGCTAGGCCAGAGACGTTCTCTATGCAAACGTACTTCAGTCCTAAATGGACGGACAGCATGAATGAACGGGCCAAATTACCCCGTTTGCATCCTCACACGTGTGCCATCTTGTTTTCTTTTTAGTTCAAGTCTTTTCTCCTCTTCCCTGAGATGCCCATTGGCTAGATGATGTGACATCATACTACAAATTCACTGTAAACAAATGATATCCTTCCTAGTTTTTTGGTCTTGTTTTCCAAATTTCTAAACATTCTTAAATCTTAAATGACTGAAGATATTAACACCAATGTTACTAGTGTATGGAGTAGAAACAACGAAACCTCTGCGTCCGTTTTCAGGCTTTCCCGCTTAGGTCTCTCCAGCGCTGGAAAGCTTTTCAAATATGCTATGAACGTGTGTCCTAAAGCTCTTTCCTGAAATATTCCTCTGAGAATATTCCTCGTTGTAATGTCTCTCAGCCATCTCTCTTTCTACAGTCTTTCTTTAAATCTCCCTCTCACTCACTTTCTCTCCTCCCCCTTCATGAGTGGACACACCCCCTACTGCTGATTGGCTCACTCTCTATCCTCCCTCATCATGAGTGGACACACCCCCTACTGCTGATTGGCTCACTCTCTCCCCCGTCATGTGGACACGCCCCCTTCTGCTGATTGGCTCATACTGTATCCTCCCCTTTCATGAGTGGACACACCCCTACTGCTGATTGGCTCACTCTGTCTCCTCCCCCATCATGAGTAGACACACCCCCTACTGCTGATTGGCTACAAGTGTGTTGTGCTGCTCAGTCCTATAAAATTTAACAGCATTTCTCAGATTTCTGCACCTTTAATTTTGAGCAATGTTTCAGAAAACAAGACTTAATATCTTAAGTCATCTGAAGTCTCAAATAAATGCATCTTGATTTAAGAATGTTTAGATACAGTATTTGTACTGGAAAACAAGACAAAAACCCTTTCTGCGTGTGACGTAGGAGATCTTGATGAATTCTCACACTGTTTGAGGACATTCACGCAGGACGCGTTCTTGTGGTCCATCGCTGCATCAAGCTGACGTCTTTGGCCATTGCATTTGCATCACTGAACATTACGCTTTCTTTTAGGGCACGGTGTGTTAAAAATCTCTAAACATCCTGTGTTTACGTCCCTGTATGATGCGAAGGCTTTATGATTTATGGCGAAGGTTTTGTGCTTTCCTGTAGCTCAAACAGTAGAGCATTGGCGTTGCAACGCCAAGGTCATGGTTCGATCCCCAGGGAAAGCAAGAACTGATAAGAATGTAAATTTGTGCCTTGAAATGCAATGAAAGTCGCTTTGAATAAAGGCGTCTGCCAAATGCATAAATGTAAATGTATGGGGCTCTAGCTTTGGGAGGGTGTTCTCAGGTGAGAGCGTATTCGAACGTGCCCTTCTCCAGCCCCTCGAGCCCGTCGCCCCAGCTCGAGGACGGCATGCTACTGTAGGGGTCCAACAGGATCCGGAAACACCTGACGATCAACAAGCCCAGAAACACCAGCAACATCCCCACAAACGCGAAGGCCGTCTTCTGCTCCAGGCTCAGGGAATAGGCCATGATGTCTCCGCTACTCATGGCCGCCAGACTGTGGTTGTAATGAACGCTACACATGTTCCCGGACGAGCCCCTTCATCCTCACACGTCGATATTGGGGATCAACGAGGATGGATGGACACCTGTGAAGGTAAGGGATATTTTAAGGAATCAATCAGACACGGGCTCATTTCAAAGCAGCACTTCATACCTGTTTTGCTTATTTCCATGTTTAAGTTTCATTAGTGTATAATGTTGTTGTTTGAGCTTGAAAAACATCTGCAAAGCACAAAGTCCCTGCAAAGGGAGTTACTGATAAGCATGTAAATGTGAGCCTTGAAATGCAATGTTAGGCGCTTTGGATAAAGACGTCTGCCAGATGCATATATTTAAATTTATGGGGCTCTAGCTTTGGGAAGGTGTTCTCAGGCACTAAAAACGCTGTATTCTGCTGCCTGCCCAGTAGGTGGCGATGTCACTTTGTAAAGAAACTTTGCGCCTTTAGACTGAACACGTAATATGCATGTGCATGACGTCACTGTTTTCACAAATTCGTGTTTTTGTAGTTTACACAGAGATAATAATGGTATTGTTTTCAAAGCGATGTGTGAGTGAGTAAGTGTGTGTGTGAGAGTGTGATAGGTGGGGGATCAACAAGGATGGATGGACACTTGTGAAGGTAAGGGATATTTTATGAGTCAATCAGACACAGGCTATTTCGAAGCAGCACTTCATGGGCCCTATTTTAAGGATCTAAGCGCATGGTCTAAAGTACAGGGCGCAAGTGCACTTAGTCCGAATCCACTTTTTCTAGTTTAATGACGGGAAAAATGGTCGGTGCTCCCGGCGCATGATCTAAAAGGGTCGTCCCTATTCTCTTAATGAGTAATGGGTGTTTTTTGGGCATAACGTGCAATAAACCAATCAGAGTCTCATCTCCCATTCCCTTAAAAATCCAGTTGCGCTCGTGCCATGGCCGATTCGCTAATCACGATTATTTTTCTAAATGTCATAATCAATTGTTAACAAACAAGTATTCATTTCTTCAATTAGCTCATTGTTCCTGCATTAAATTATTACATTGTTTAAATTAATACATTTTTAGCTAACTGTGATTTTGTATATGTACATTTCTGAAATACATAACTTAGACAGTTTCCTCTGATAACAGATCACTCTTTTGTGGACCTGCCTATAGGCTCATATTACTCACACGCTCTTTAAATAACAAAAAAAATACTGCGCCATTGACTTTAGACCAGGTTCCAGTTGGTCAATGGCTCAAGTCTATTTCTGTTCCTCAAAATAACACCGGTCCAACAATGCGCCTGAACACACACTCGTTCTCAGACCAGAAGCTCATGAGCGAACAAATGGGTAAAAATGCATTTGCTATTTAAACAACGTGACGCAGGATGTGAAAATTAAAACTGGGCTGGGCTGAAACTAGCAAAACACACTTGCGCTACACTGCACCGGGTGTATGATAAGGGCTTATTTTCTATTTTGCTTATTTCCATGTTCACCTGTCTTTTGTGTGTAATATTGCTGTTTGAGCATGAAAAACATGTGCAAAGGCCCTCTAAAGGGAGTTATTGGGTATACGTTTACACAAAAACACTAATAAAAACGGAAAGGTTTTTCCTTTGCATTGTTCGTGTACAAATTGTCAAAACGATCCCTGTTCACCAGGATCCACTACAACGACTAAAAACGCGTATTCTGCTGCCTGGCCAGAGGTGGCGGTGTCACTTTGTAAAGAAACTATGCGCCTTTAGACTGAACACGTAATATGCATGTGCATGACGTCACTATTTTTTACAAATTCACGTTTTTGTAGTTTACACGGAGACAATAATGTTATCGTTTTCAATAACTTGCACTTTAAAAACTTGGTTTGCGTTTTCAAGCCACCAAATCGAATGGCCAAAACGCATAACGTTTTATGTTTTAAGTTGAAAACGGTGTAGTATAAACGTCCCCTATATCAGTGTCAGTGTTTCTGAACTCCTGAAACGCCGCCATTGTAGTCTTGAGTTTTTTCCAGGAACGAACACGTCACAATATTCCCCATTGAAATCATTAATATGCAGAATAAAGGGGCGGGTCCTGGTTGAGTTAGTTAGTAGTGTGTTAAACTGGCGGTTATGGTAAGGGGTGGGACCTTTCCCAAACACGCTCGAAGCGCTCGACCAATCACAACACACTTAACCATTGGTCAACGAAATGAAATCATGATATTTTAAAATAGTATGTTCTATAAAGCAGTGTGTTTTAATTAGTGAGACATCTAAAACATTCTGGTATCCTGAGGACCGGAGTTGAAAAACACTATCCCTGCCTCTGAATATGGAAACTTCCAAACTTTAAGTAACGAAAAATATTATGTAAGCCAAGAGGCATGTCCAAATTCTAGGGCTGGTCCGAATACCATTTTTTGAGCTTCTAAGCTTCGGTAGAAATCAACACCGAATATGTGTACTATATGTGTATGAACGCTAACACCGAGTGCAGTGTCGCATTTGGTCCAATATGAACACGTTCAGAACTAAAGGGGTGGTATAATGCCCTTTTCACAAGATGTAAAATAGGTCTCTGATGTCCCCAGAGTGTGTATGTGAAGTTTTAGCTCAAAATATGTGTTACTGTCTGTCCTTTTACGCAACACAACAACATTAAATGAAATACATTTTCTCATATGCATTACCTCGTAATTTCATCTGACTCCATAAATGAAAAAGGTTTTAATGATATCTGAGCATCATTAAAAGTGAGCAAATGTTTGATTATTCTTTTTTACTCTTCACTCATATTTTACCCGTTGAGATTAGGAAGCTGTGTCTCTCAGAGGTCCTCTCGCCTTGTTTAACGCGGGTCTCACGATCACAATCTCGTCAGTTTTGATCATCAAACAGAGGTAATTAATTGGCTATATATCTGAGATCGGTCACATTCACCTTTACAGAACTCAAAGATACTCTGGTAAAGCCCCCGTGGAATTGCATACACTTGAATTTAATTTAAACGTTTACTTCCGTAGAGGTAAGGCCACTACTATAGATATAAGCTGACCAACATTACTTCTCTCTTTGGATTGGCCATGCCGGGGTTTCCCGCGTACACTTATCTAAAGTAACATTACATTAAAACAGAGGCGAGACACACCCAGATTTAGGCTGGTCCAGCAGCATTTGCTGTTCTAAACGGAAATTCACTTCTTGTCTTTGCAAACCAAGTACACTTGTATTAGTGCCAAATATTAGTCGTCACTAATCTGACGCAGACTTGCGGGAACATCCGAGTCCGTTTCATCTACTGGGGAAAACAATTTCAGAGTCAGTCGGAATAAATGTGCAATGTGTAATACTGCATGATAATGATTCACATTAAACCATATAGATTCTTGGGTGAATGTTGGTGACTTAAAATGTGAATTCCCTTTGTTCTCTCAGAGAGTGTGTTGTGTGTGTGTGTGTGTGGAAGATGTGTATTATTGTGTTAGGTGTGTGTGTGTGAGAGAGAGAGAGTCTGTGCAAGATTGTGTAAGTGTGTGTGCATGAGTATGTTGTGTATGTGTGTGTGTGAGAGTGTGTGTGTGACTCCTTTGCTTTATTAGTAACCAGCATAAGTCTCATCACAGGTGATATGAGCCGTCTCTCAGAACTGCAGCAGAACTGGAGCCGAATGCAGCAAAACACACACTTGAGGAGCCAGAGCTGATCGCGTTTGCAGAGTCAGAGACTCGGACGACATGTTTAATCTGAGCGGCACATGCAGGAGGACGACCTGTTGCGTTCAGCGGCTCGACTGAGAACCGCATGTCATCATCATGCAGAGGACAACAGTTTCAGAGAGAGACGAGGAGGAGGAGGAGGATGAAGAAATCAATCAATCTCACCTTCATTTCGGCCTCATTCTGTCAGTGTGTTTCGGTGGTTCCCCTCATCATCCCTGCAGAGAAGTGTGTGTGAGCTCCTCCGGCTCGAGAGAGAGACTCAGTCCTCCTGCCTGCGCTTCCCGAGCTCACACACACACACACACACACACACACTCTCAGATCAGAAACCACTTGTTAGTCTCAGCTGCTGATGCTCCTGTTCCTGGTTATTTGGTTTGCTCTGTGAATTCCCAGAAGGCTGTTCTTCTCGAGATGAGAGCTGGCTCTTTCTGTGTGTCAACTCAATTAGACCATGTTCTTAAAGCATCGTTAGATGAACTGATGCGGCTCAGCCTGCTTTTAAAGGCACAGCGACGCCCTTTAACACAATTCAATACCGCAATACAAGATTTTTCAGATTTGATGAAAATGTGAGAGATTCGGGTGTGTTGTGGGTGGTTACCAAGGCGTTGCTAGGGTGTTGTGGGTAGTCATTCGAGAGTTTGAAGGTGTTTGCTATGGGGCAGGAGTTTTCAAACTGTGGTGAACTAGAGGAAAACTAATGTAAAAAATCTAGAAATAATTAAACTAAATGCATTTTTAATAAGGATTAAAATTTGATTTTTTTAAAAATTAATTAATACAATTTGATTTAAATAAATAATATAGAATTACAATAAAAAATCGGATTAATAGGATAAATAAATAAGACAAAATTATATAAATAAACAATAAAACAAGATTAAACTCTAAAAAATATTTTACAAATATTTTATTAAAAATTTGTTAAAAGTAAAAATGTATTTATATAAATAAATATAAACTATGATGAAACTAAATAAATAAAAAGGCAAATTGATCTCAATAATTAAATAACCAAAATAAGATTAAACTAACTAAATAAAAATGATTAAAATAAAACAATCTTTGTCATACAACACATTTTATAAGACACTTCTTTGATCTTTGTCATACAACATTTTTTTTTTTGTGGCAAAGCCCAGTTAATTTCACCCTTATGAACCCATATGTCTGTTCCAATAAAATATGGCAATAGGACAAGAGACATATTTCTGGAACAGAGCAGGAATACTCCTGTCTGATTTGCTGGTTCAGATACAGTAGGGGAGCGCGGGGCTAGTTGTCACACACTTGTTTTAAACACTTCCACACATGCTAGCATGACGAAACTTGGTGTATTTACTAGTTGCCATATTAACACTATATAGAGAAAAAATTGCGCCAAAAAAAAAGATATCCATAGACATTTATTAAACCATAGCAAAAGTAAATTTCATACTCAAGTTAATTTTTCATTTCTATTTTTTTTTGTGTTTATTTAAAATTAGACAAATCTGATATTATTTTAATCTCCAATATGTTATTTAACAGTTGATATTGTTCTTTAATGCTTCGCTAACTAGTAGAAGACACTAGCCGGGTTTAAATCCCAGTTGTGCGGGGGGGGGCATGTTGTCACACTGTGTTACAATGAGCCTTTATTAGAAATATGCTATTATATTATATACTTTTATTAATTCTATTGAGAAAACATGAGAAAAAGGCGTATAAAGACTGAGAGTCAATGTTCAGAAATTACTAATTATTTACTTGTTTTGAACTATGTTGTATAGCTGTGTTTCCCTGTGTTCGTAACCAAAACTCAGAATTAGTTTATATTTAATTATTAAAAAAGCCATTATTTTATATTAAAAAGTAAATAATTGTATTTTATTGAGAAAATATTTTAGTTTGTCTTGTATATATATATTTTTATTAGATCAGATAACATTTTAATCTGTCATATGGTCATGTTACAATGTGCCCCACCTATGGGGCATGTTGTCACATTTCACTTCAATTCTTTCGGGGTATATCAAGAAAAAAGTATATACTGTATTAATAAAACAAACCCACATAATTGTACTAGACATGTGGGAAATTAATGTGGGAAAAAATAAATACTCTGAACCATAAGTAGATTTACACAAACTGAGAAAGTCGAAAAGCGTAACTTTGTGCCCCGCTCTCCCCTACTGAAAGGATTATTATTTTCAGGATAATAGTTATAAATGTGAACATTATTTGATTCTCTATTGTATAAAGCGCTATAGACATAAAATTGACTTGACTTTGAAAGCTATGAGGAAGACACATGCATTTATCCCTGCCAGGGCCTTCACAGATTTTAGCGGGAAAACAGCCTCCAGCAAAATCTCAAACGCCATTTTCCTCTCGCGTCTTCTCGCGATAACTGAGCGCGGGCGCGCGCTTGAGAGAGATCAGCAGTGATGGCGGACGCGGAGCTGGCGCTCGATCTCACTGACAACAAGCAAGAAGAATCAGGCGATTCTCCGACTGACGAAGGAGAGCCGGAGCCCCAGCAGACACAGGAAAACACGAATGGCGTTAAAACGTAACTTGGAGCTTTTTAGATCACAAATACTGCATGCAGTGTTGCGTCTGTTACGTGCGTGTTGTTTGCGCGGCCTGCGCGCGTTCACACAGAAAGAAAGAATCGCGTTTGTTTCTATCTTCAGATCAGTCGCGGATCGTCACGAGTGTGTCTTTAGATCGTTTCTCCAATTCTCTGTTCCTCTCAGCGCGTATTTTCCTGTCATCGATTTGTTTTGTGACGCTGCTTTCATTAGTGGCGCGCGCCAATCAGAGCGGTAACCCATGGCAACCGCCCCATCATTAGCGACTGTTCGTTGTTAAAGTCACCATGAAATCAAAACGGACAATTCTTAGGGTTTTTGTGGAATATTGCAGCAAATCACAACCATCCAATCAATTCCTCGCGGTCAAAAACAAGCCCCGCCCACATTTATTTTCTTTTATTCATTGCATAACAGAACAATAACAATATACATGTATAGAGTATCACGGTGTATGCAACCATTATCTATTACATTCATAATAGCATCAAAGGAAACAACAGTAAGAAGAAAAACTATAAAATAGAAATAATAATAAAAATATATATAGGCAAGGATGCAATAGATTGAATACATTGAATTGTCTGCAAAAGCATTTAATGTTACAGAAGTAAATATAATAAGAAATGAGCAGCAAATCAGCATATTAGAATGGATCATGTGACAGAAGACTGGAGTAATGATGCTGAAAATTCAGCTTTGCCATCACAGGAATAAAGTACATTTTAAATTTACTGCTGTTAATCGATAAAAAAAATTAACTAGATTAATCACACATTTTTCTGTTATTAATCGGAATTGAAAACATTTACGTTTATGTATTTTATCATATAATAATTTCACAGTTAATCTCCAAATTAGTGTAGAGACAGCTTAAAGACAGTATATTTTAAATACTTGTTTAATGGCATCTTTTTATGAATGAAGGCCAGTATCACTGATATTAATCCAGCTACTAATGTCTCCATGAAAAATATTTTTTTTCCCAATTTTAAACATTAATTATAGCCATTCAACATTAATTATAGCCTTTAAACATTGTGAGGATGAGGATACTCGACAAAACGGACAGTTTGGCATAATTGTGTGTGTTCGTTTTCGTTTAAGCGAGAAAGAGAACTCGATTCTGGCGCGCATCTTTCTGTGTGTGTGTGTTTGTGTCGTGTGTGTGTGTGGCGACAAAGGCAGCGCGTTCTCTTTTGTCTTGTCGCGTTTGAATGAGCATTTGCATGAATAAGAGCGTGATCATATATTGTAGCGCGATGCAACGATGACAGAAAAAACGAATGCTGCGTTAATTGCGTAAAATATTTTTTTATATTTTTAGCGCGTTAAGGCATGCAATTAATTTTTTACAGTTTAACGCGTTAAAAATATTTTTGAAATAATGTTATTTTTAATGTTGACAGTAATAATATATTTAATTATGTATGTATATGTATATATTTTTTGATATATTTTTATTTTTGTAAATAGGCCTTAGGGTTAGGGTTATCCTGTGTAGCTGAATGCTTTGTACTCTCCGACGTGTGTTGAAGGTCTTCTTCTCTGTGTGTTTGCAGCGACGCCGAGGAGAAGCCGGAGCCCAAAGAGAAAAGCTCCGGGAGCCGGAAGTCTCACCGCTACCATCCGTATAAAGAGCGTCACGCTGGCGGAGACAAGAAGGCCTCGCTCAGGAACCGGGTGTTCATTAGCAATATCCCTTATGATATGAAGTGGCAGGCTATTAAAGATCTAATGCGGGAGAAAGGTAACGCACACAGACAGCGCAGCGTCCCAGTCCCGTCCTCTCCCTCTCTCGTATCTGTCATGTAGAACGAGCGTGTTTTCTTCGTCTCCGGACGCTGTTCTGGCCGGTGTGAATATGTTTTGACTCTAGGCTATTCTGGTATCTGTTGTAGTCTCTCACTAGCTTGATCTCACTGATGTTTTGAAGGATTGTACAGGTGGGTGGTCAAACCTGTGATTTTTCTACATCTTTGCACTAGAGCTGCGCGATCAATCGCAATGAAACCGCACGCGATTTGGCAGAGGCTGCGATTATTTTATGCACAGTTTGTCTGTGATCGGTAGTAAATACTCCTCCTTATGAACACCAGCGTCTCACACACACACACACACACACACACATATCCCTCTGAACACCCGAGGGCGTCTCTCACACACACACACACACACACACACATATCCCTCTGAACACCCGAGGGCGTCTCTCACACACACACACACACACACACACATATCCCTCTGAACACCCGAGGGCGTCTCTCACACACACACACACACACACACACATATCCCTCTGAACACCCGAGGGCGTCTCTCACACACACACACACACACACACACATATCCCTCTGAACACCCGAGGGCGTCTCTCACACACACACACACACACACACACATATCCCTCTGAACACCCGAGGGCGTCTCTCACACACACACACACACACACACACATATCCCTCTGAACACCCGAGGGCGTCTCTCACACACACACACACACACACACACATATCCCTCTGAACACCCGAGGGCGTCTCTCACACACACACACACACACACACACATATCCCTCTGAACACCCGAGGGCGTCTCTCACACACACACACACACACACACACATATCCCTCTGAACACCCGAGGGCGTCTCTCACACACACACACACACACACACACATATCCCTCTGAACACCCGAGGGCGTCTCTCACACACACACACACACACACACACATATCCCTCTGAACACCCGAGGGCGTCTCTCACACACACACACACACACACACACATATCCCTCTGAACACCCGAGGGCGTCTCTCACACACACACACACACACACACACAGGGAGAGTAAATCATGGGCTAACTCTCATTCTGAAGTGAGCTCCTCCTGTAAGTGCGACTGAGTTGCGGTTGCTCGTGCAGCTCTACTTTGCACCTGTATATAGTGGAATAAATGCATCGGTTTGAGGCGGCGCTCGTGGAGCGGGCCGCAGGGTTCAGGTGTATGTGTTAGCGTTGCACTCGGGGCGATCCACTGGTGATTTAAATGCCTTGTTCTCTGTGGTATTTTCCCTTTGTATGTCTCATGTAGTTGGTGAGGTTACATACGTGGAACTCTTTAAGGATGGAGAAGGAAAGTCAAGGGTAAGTGTTGGTGAATCTGCGAGGTTAAAATCGCATTCCGGTAGAGCCGATTACACTGTTGTTCCTTTGACCTTTGGGATGGATGGTGTGTTGATGTTACAGTAAAGACTATTATGATGATTATTTTGGATGGTGCTGACCCGTTTGGCTGGGGTCCATCTGTCTCACATCTGATGATTGCTTAGGTGTTTTTTGATTTGGATTTAAGATCATGCCAACTGACCTACGAGAGTCATCTATCTGTCAGGTGTCTTTCCTTAAACCCCTTCATCCATCTGTCCGTTTGATCCGTTCTCTCTCTCTCTCTCCCGTAACAACAAGATCCAGTTTCATTTGCCCCTTTCTGAGTTTATTTGCTTTCATTTGTCCATCTCACTGTAGCCACGTCCCAATGAAATGTAAACGAGCTGATTAAAACGCTCCCGTACTTCATGAGCATGTTGTAATTGATCTTTCTGAAGCACTAATGATAAATGAGTTGAAGTTGTTTGAGTTGACGTGATTCTGATGATGTTCTTTCTTCTCCTCCTCCTCCTCCTCCTCCTCCTCCTCCTGCTCTTCTTCTTCTTGGGATGTGCGTCTGCAGGGCTGTGGGTAAGGACCGCCTCACAACATATGAACTCTTCAGCAAAAACTAAACACAGGGTTCGTACAATGCTTGAATTTGACTCTTTTAAATGTAAGTCCTGGAAAACCCTTGAAAAAAGACATTTATGAAGAGGTACTTAAAAAAGTGCTTGAATTATTGAAAATGATTGTTATGATGAAGCAATATTTTCATTCAAAATTAATGTTGCAACCTGTCTGATAAAGATATAAAGACATTTCGCGTGACTATGAGTGTGATATTGCTCATATAAATATCCAAGTATATGAAACGGCTTTCATTCTTCAGCTCAATCATATATTGAATGAATGAATGAAGCATTTATATAGAGCTTTCATATGTACTACTGTACACCCAAAGCGCTTTACAATCATATCAGGGGATCTCTCCTCAACCACCACCAGTGTGTAGCATCCACTTGGATGATGCGACGGCAGCCACAGTACAACGGCGCCAGTGCGCTCACCACACACCAGCTATAGGTGGAGAGAGGAGAGAGAGTGATAGAGCCAATTCAATCTAAGGGGATTATTAGGAGGCCATGATTGGTAAGGGCCAATGGGTAGAATGTGGCCAGGACACCGGGGTTACACCCCTACTCTTTACGAGAAATGCCATGGGATTTTTAATGACCACAGAGAGTCAGGACCTCGGCTTTACGTCTCATCCGAAGGACAGTGCTCTTTGACAGTATAGTGTCCCCATCACTACACTGGGGCGTTAGGACCCACACAGACCACAGGGTGAGCACCCCCTACTGGCCACACTAACACCTCTTCCAGCAGCAACCTGTTTTTTCCCAGGAGGTCTCCCATCCAGGTACTAACCAGGCTCAGCCCTGCTTAGCTTCAGTGGGCAACCGGTCTCATCAATAACACACACACACACACACACACACACACACACACACACACACACATGTCCTTACCGCTGCTTGTCTCTTTCAGTGTGGTTGAGTTCAAAGATGAAGAGTTTGTGAAGAAAGCCATTGAAGTCATGAGCAAACACGATCTGAACGGACGGCCGCTGAACATTAAGGAGGTAAAGGATCAGATCCCTTCATCCCGCGTGTGTGTGTGCAGACAGTGTGTGACGAGTGTTTGGGTCTGTTTCAGGACCCTGACGGCGATCATGCACGGCGTGTTCTGCAGAGATCGGGCCGGATGTTCGGAGCGGGTCGAGGACAGGACGGTCCCGTCGGGATTAACGTTCCTCCTTCCATCGCCAACAACCCCAACATCCCTCTGACATCATCAGCGCGCTGCAGGCCGGGCGCCTGGAAACACCGTGTTCGTGGCCAACGTGAGTCCGTCACTGCTGGTTTGCACTGACGTCACTTTATTAGCAGCTTAACAGTGGAAATGTAACCCATAGCATCTGTGGTGACGTGTAGATAGTGAAAAGAAGCGGGCCCAGGACTGAGCCTTGAGGCACACCGGAGGTGCTTCTGGAGTACAACAAATGTTTGAGACTCCTTGTGCATGCTAAAATCTCACTGGTTTATTACAATTAATTGCTAAATGATTGTTTGGGAATGTAAACTGATATAGAGAGTATGCACTGACGTCACTTTCCCGCGGGAACACACTCCCTCAGCCGGACTTAGTGGCAGAAGAGCTGCTGAGTGACTGGATTTAATAGAGGAAACTGAAGAAATGAGTAAAACAAATGATTATCAGTTTAAACTAAAGATGGACTCCATATAGTGTTCCTTACAACTCACCAGAGATCCAGTGATCATGGATATTGACATGCAGCAGGAATCGTGTTTCCTGACATTTATATGAGCCTGATTTCGACTTCGGGGAAATACATAAAGCACATTAGCCTGTGAACGCTTTATATAAACACAATATAGGTGTAAACCCATGTGATCGCTTATATCAATCTTATATAGATCATCATATCATCCAGGCTTAAAACTTGTGTAGTTTTTTGTCAGTGTTTATTTAAAAACATCCAATTATGCGGAATATACAATGGTAAATATTTAATTGAGTTGTCAATACAATATATAGGGTGTTATTTTACCCCTAAATTCAATATATCGACACACAATGAAAACTATAAATCCAGCTTTCTCTGCCTGGATCCAGTTGTTTCTGTGAATTGCGGAAACATTTGCTTCTCTGTTCTGTATCTTTCGTCAGTCTGTAAAAATATACCTCAGATTTCTTGTCAAATCTAGTTGTACAGTAAATCTCAAAGCTCTTTCCCGTTTTAGATGTGCTTTGTGTGTTTTTCGTGGCATTAATGCTGAAAACAATGCTGCCACTCTAGTGTCTCTGACACTCAGTGTCTTG
>FLSR01004882.1:4148842-4166305 GCA_900092035.1 Leuciscus waleckii
CCCTTCAGATTAAGTGTAGTGAACCCTTCAGTAAGTGTAGTGAACCCTTCAGATTAAGTGTAGTGAACCCTTCAGTAAGTGTAGTGAACCCTTCAGATTAAGTGTAGTGAACCCTTTGCTAACCCTCCAGTGTCGTCTGAATGAAAGAAACACGGTTCATGCTGACTATGACATGAGTCAGAGCGTGCCGCTGTCATCTGGTGGTCTCGGTGGGCCCGTGGGCTGATGGGTAACAGCATGAGTCGTCTCTTTGGGGGCGTTTGTGACTCATGCATGAGTCAAAGCAGGATTCCCACGGGTCCTTGAAATCCTTGAAAGTTTGTGAATCTGAAAAAAAAAAAAATGTCAAGGCCCTGGAAAGTTTTTGAAAATAAACATACATAGATACAGGTCCTTCGAAGTGCTTGAATTTATTTTGTGCAAGACATTTTCTGAATAAAATCCATATTATTCCCTCCGGTCCGCTAATGTGTTATTTCGCCAACACTCTGTGTCCTATGCATACTAGCTTGCTTGATTTACGTTAGTTACGTGCTTGATGCTTTCAGGCAGCATTTCAGATGCTTTAATCATTGGGTCTGTAATCTGGGAATCGAACCCTTCACCTGAATGTTGCAAGCGCAGGGAAGCAGATTAAGTATACGGGCCGTCTGAAGGACGATTGTTTTGGCTCTAAAAACAATCGAGTGATTTTTTTGGGAGCCTGACGGACAGATAATGCAGACCCACTTTCCTTTGCCTGTGTTTTTTAAGATAAGTGCTAATTGGAGAGCCGAGCTGAATTATTGATGATCCTGAAAATGGTAATCGCTCTCGTCTTGCTGCAAATGTAGAGGGAGGGGGCATTTTTAATGAGCTCAACTGTGTCCACTAATGTGTTCAAAAGCTTGTTAACCCTCTACAGACCACATGATGATGAACAAAAACTACAATAAACCAGGTTTAGGAAATGACTTTTGACTTCTGACTCAGGAAACTGTCTTTTAAACTTCACAATGGACTATAAAATTAAACATTTGAAAGCATATTTTATTTGTAATTGGACAAATGACCTGTAAACATCTGTAAAATGAATTTTATATTAAACAAAAATCACATTTTATTCATTCACCAACAATAAAGCAATATTTTGAATTATCATCTTTTTTATCTTACTTTTTATTAAATTTTTTTTGTGATTTTTATCATTTTTAATTAGTTTAGTTTTGAATTTATATAATTCAAAATAAATAATTGTATTATTTTTTTTTTTTTTTTATTATTGTAGTTCCTCAACTTTTGAAAATTTCATTTCAGTTGCCGAGGCCACACTTCTTATTTTCATAAACATTTTTTGAAGCACGTTTTTCATCTAATATTTATTTTATTTCAGGTTTATTTCAATAAATCAATTTTTAATTAGCAATAACAACCGTGATTCTGATGTAGATATGAGTTGCATGATGTGTAAGGCATTGCTATGTGGTTGCTAAGGTTTTCTGAGTTGTTTTTAGTGTGTTGCTAAGTAGTTTCTGAATGCATTATAGTCATGTTTCATCTGCACGACACCAATATTGATATATTAATGTTTATAATCATCTATATCAATACTCTATAAACATGCTAATTTGTACTAAATATTCCGTACAGACCATTTCAATTTTAAACAATTTTGAAGACAAAATGTTTATCAGATATTTTTTGAAGACAAAAATAACTACTTAGGTTTGTTGCCTTGGTAACTAAAATACTCTATCCCTTTACAGATAACACAACTAGTATTCAATAAAACTATGAGTCAATTTGACTTCATAAAGCCGAGAAGCATTTAATTATAGCCTTTGAAGTGTAAAACCACCTGTTTTTTATGCGTGTGATTTATAAATGTTGTGTTAATGTGTGTGTCTCTCTCTCTCACAGCTCTGGCTCTCTTTAGCGTGAGCGTCTGTCTCGTCCCACACACACCGTCGCCATGACGACCTCGGCCCTGCGCCGGCAGGTGAAGAACATCGTGCACAACTACTCGGATGCGGAGATCAAGGTGCGGGAGGCGACCTCCAACGACCCCTGGGGCCCGTCCAGCTCGCTGATGTCGGAGATCGCAGAGCTGACCTTCAGCGTCGGGGCCTTCAGCGAGGTCATGGCCATGGTGTGGAAACGCCTCAACGACCACGGCAAGAACTGGAGACACGTCTACAAGGTGCCCGAGTCTGTTCTCGAGGGCCTCCAGGGGACTTAAAGGGATAGTTCACCCAAAAATGAAAATTAGCCCATGATTTACTCACCCTCAAGCCATCCTAGGTGTATATGACATTCTTCTTTCAGACGAATACAACCTGAGTTATATAAAAAATGTCCTGGCTCTTCCAAGCTTTATAATGGCAGTGAATGGCCGTTTCTGTTTTAAAGTCCATACAAGTGCATCTATCCATCATAAAAGTGCATCTATCCATCAAAAGTGCATCTATCCATCATAAAAGTGCATCTATCCATCATAAAAGTGCATCTATCCATCATAAAAGTGCATCTATCCATCATAAAAGTGCATCTATCCATCATAAAAGTGCATCTATCCATCATAAAAGTGCATCTATCCATCATAAAAGTGCATCTATCCATCATAAAAGTGCATCTATCCATCATAAAAGTGCATCTATCCATCATAAAAGTGCATCTATCCATCATAAAAGTGCATCTATCCATCATAAAAGTGCATCTATCCATCATAAAAGTGCATCTATCCATCATAAAAGTGCATCTATCCATCATAAAAGTGCATCTATCCATCATAAAAGTGCATCTATCCATCATAAAAGTGCATCTATCCATCATAAAAGTGCATCTATCCATCATAAAAGTGCATCTATCCATCATAAAAGTGCATCTATCCATCATAAAAGTGCATCTATCCATCATAAAAGTGCATCTATCCATCATAAAAGTGCATCTATCCATCATAAAAGTGCATCTATCCATCATAAAAGTGCATCTATCCATCATAAAAGTGCATCTATCCATCATAAAAGTGCATCTATCCATCATAAAAGTGCATCTATCCATCATAAAAGTGCATCTATCCATCATAAAAGTGCATCTATCCATCATAAAAGTGCATCTATCCATCATAAAAGTGCATCTATCCATCATAAAAGTGCATCTATCCATCATAAAAGTGCATCTATCCATCATAAAAGTGCATCTATCCATCATAAAAGTGCATCTATCCATCATAAAAGTGCATCTATCCATCATAAAAGTGCATCTATCCATCATAAAAGTGCATCTATCCATCATAAAAGTGCATCTATCCATCATAAAAGTGCATCTATCCATCATAAAAGTGCATCTATCCATCATAAAAGTGCATCTATCCATCATAAAAGTGCATCTATCCATCATAAAAGTGCATCTATCCATCATAAAAGTGCATCTATCCATCATAAAAGTGCATCTATCCATCATAAAAGTGCATCTATCCATCATAAAAGTGCATCTATCCATCATAAAAGTGCATCTATCCATCATAAAAGTGCATCTATCCATCATAAAAGTGCATCTATCCATCATAAAAGTGCATCTATCCATCATAAAAGTGCATCTATCCATCATAAAAGTGCATCTATCCATCATAAAAGTGCATCTATCCATCATAAAAGTGCATCTATCCATCATAAAAGTGCATCTATCCATCATAAAAGTGCATCTATCCATCATAAAAGTGCATCTATCCATCATAAAAGTGCATCTATCCATCATAAAAGTGCATCTATCCATCATAAAAGTGCATCTATCCATCATAAAAGTGCATCTATCCATCATAAAAGTGCATCTATCCATCATAAAAGTGCATCTATCCATCATAAAAGTGCATCTATCCATCATAAAAGTGCATCTATCCATCATAAAAGTGCATCTATCCATCATAAAAGTGCATCTATCCATCATAAAAGTGCATCTATCCATCATAAAAGTGCATCTATCCATCATAAAAGTGCATCTATCCATCATAAAAGTGCATCTATCCATCATAAAAGTGCATCTATCCATCATAAAAGTGCATCTATCCATCATAAAAGTGCATCTATCCATCATAAAAGTGCATCTATCCATCATAAAAGTGCATCTATCCATCATAAAAGTGCATCTATCCATCATAAAAGTGCATCTATCCATCATAAAAGTGCATCTATCCATCATAAAAGTGCATCTATCCATCATAAAAGTGCATCTATCCATCATAAAAGTGCATCTATCCATCATAAAAGTGCATCTATCCATCATAAAAGTGCATCTATCCATCATAAAAGTGCATCTATCCATCATAAAAGTGCATCTATCCATCATAAAAGTGCATCTATCCATCATAAAAGTGCATCTATCCATCATAAAAGTGCATCTATCCATCATAAAAGTGCATCTATCCATCATAAAAGTGCATCTATCCATCATAAAAGTGCATCTATCCATCATAAAAGTGCATCTATCCATCATAAAAGTGCATCTATCCATCATAAAAGTGCATCTATCCATCATAAAAGTGCATCTATCCATCATAAAAGTGCATCTATCCATCATAAAAGTGCATCTATCCATCATAAAAGTGCATCTATCCATCATAAAAGTGCATCTATCCATCATAAAAGTGCATCTATCCATCATAAAAGTGCATCTATCCATCATAAAAGTGCATCTATCCATCATAAAAGTGCATCTATCCATCATAAAAGTGCATCTATCCATCATAAAAGTGCATCTATCCATCATAAAAGTGCATCTATCCATCATAAAAGTGCATCTATCCATCATAAAAGTGCATCTATCCATCATAAAAGTGCATCTATCCATCATAAAAGTGCATCTATCCATCATAAAAGTGCATCTATCCATCATAAAAGTGCATCTATCCATCATAAAAGTGCATCTATCCATCATAAAAGTGCATCTATCCATCATAAAAGTGCATCTATCCATCATAAAAGTGCATCTATCCATCATAAAAGTGCATCTATCCATCATAAAAGTGCATCTATCCATCATAAAAGTGCATCTATCCATCATAAAAGTGCATCTATCCATCATAAAAGTGCATCTATCCATCATAAAAGTGCATCTATCCATCATAAAAGTGCATCTATCCATCATAAAAGTGCATCTATCCATCATAAAAGTGCATCTATCCATCATAAAAGTGCATCTATCCATCATAAAAGTGCATCTATCCATCATAAAAGTGCATCTATCCATCATAAAAGTGCATCTATCCATCATAAAAGTGCATCTATCCATCATAAAAGTGCATCTATCCATCATAAAAGTGCATCTATCCATCATAAAAGTGCATCTATCCATCATAAAAGTGCATCTATCCATCATAAAAGTGCATCTATCCATCATAAAAGTGCATCTATCCATCATAAAAGTGCATCTATCCATCATAAAAGTGCATCTATCCATCATAAAAGTGCATCTATCCATCATAAAAGTGCATCTATCCATCATAAAAGTGCATCTATCCATCATAAAAGTGCATCTATCCATCATAAAAGTGCATCTATCCATCATAAAAGTGCATCTATCCATCATAAAAGTGCATCTATCCATCATAAAAGTGCATCTATCCATCATAAAAGTGCATCTATCCATCATAAAAGTGCATCTATCCATCATAAAAGTGCATCTATCCATCATAAAAGTGCATCTATCCATCATAAAAGTGCATCTATCCATCATAAAAGTGCATCTATCCATCATAAAAGTGCATCTATCCATCATAAAAGTGCATCTATCCATCATAAAAGTGCATCTATCCATCATAAAAGTGCATCTATCCATCATAAAAGTGCATCTATCCATCATAAAAGTGCATCTATCCATCATAAAAGTGCATCTATCCATCATAAAAGTGCATCTATCCATCATAAAAGTGCATCTATCCATCATAAAAGTGCATCTATCCATCATAAAAGTGCATCTATCCATCATAAAAGTGCATCTATCCATCATAAAAGTGCATCTATCCATCATAAAAGTGCATCTATCCATCATAAAAGTGCATCTATCCATCATAAAAGTGCATCTATCCATCATAAAAGTGCATCTATCCATCATAAAAGTGCATCTATCCATCATAAAAGTGCATCTATCCATCATAAAAGTGCATCTATCCATCATAAAAGTGCATCTATCCATCATAAAAGTGCATCTATCCATCATAAAAGTGCATCTATCCATCATAAAAGTGCATCTATCCATCATAAAAGTGCATCTATCCATCATAAAAGTGCATCTATCCATCATAAAAGTGCATCTATCCATCATAAAAGTGCATCTATCCATCATAAAAGTGCATCTATCCATCATAAAAGTGCATCTATCCATCATAAAAGTGCATCTATCCATCATAAAAGTGCATCTATCCATCATAAAAGTGCATCTATCCATCATAAAAGTGCATCTATCCATCATAAAAGTGCATCTATCCATCATAAAAGTGCATCTATCCATCATAAAAGTGCATCTATCCATCATAAAAGTGCATCTATCCATCATAAAAGTGCATCTATCCATCATAAAAGTGCATCTATCCATCATAAAAGTGCATCTATCCATCATAAAAGTGCATCTATCCATCATAAAAGTGCATCTATCCATCATAAAAGTGCATCTATCCATCATAAAAGTGCATCTATCCATCATAAAAGTGCATCTATCCATCATAAAAGTGCATCTATCCATCATAAAAGTGCATCTATCCATCATAAAAGTGCATCTATCCATCATAAAAGTGCATCTATCCATCATAAAAGTGCATCTATCCATCATAAAAGTGCATCTATCCATCATAAAAGTGCATCTATCCATCATAAAAGTGCATCTATCCATCATAAAAGTGCATCTATCCATCATAAAAGTGCATCTATCCATCATAAAAGTGCATCTATCCATCATAAAAGTGCATCTATCCATCATAAAAGTGCATCTATCCATCATAAAAGTGCATCTATCCATCATAAAAGTGCATCTATCCATCATAAAAGTGCATCTATCCATCATAAAAGTGCATCTATCCATCATAAAAGTGCATCTATCCATCATAAAAGTGCATCTATCCATCATAAAAGTGCATCTATCCATCATAAAAGTGCATCTATCCATCATAAAAGTGCATCTATCCATCATAAAAGTGCATCTATCCATCATAAAAGTGCATCTATCCATCATAAAAGTGCATCTATCCATCATAAAAGTGCATCTATCCATCATAAAAGTGCATCTATCCATCATAAAAGTGCATCTATCCATCATAAAAGTGCATCTATCCATCATAAAAGTGCATCTATCCATCATAAAAGTGCATCTATCCATCATAAAAGTGCATCTATCCATCATAAAAGTGCATCTATCCATCATAAAAGTGCATCTATCCATCATAAAAGTGCATCTATCCATCATAAAAGTGCATCTATCCATCATAAAAGTGCATCTATCCATCATAAAAGTGCATCTATCCATCATAAAAGTGCATCTATCCATCATAAAAGTGCATCTATCCATCATAAAAGTGCATCTATCCATCATAAAAGTGCATCTATCCATCATAAAAGTGCATCTATCCATCATAAAAGTGCATCTATCCATCATAAAAGTGCATCTATCCATCATAAAAGTGCATCTATCCATCATAAAAGTGCATCTATCCATCATAAAAGTGCATCTATCCATCATAAAAGTGCATCTATCCATCATAAAAGTGCATCTATCCATCATAAAAGTGCATCTATCCATCATAAAAGTGCATCTATCCATCATAAAAGTGCATCTATCCATCATAAAAGTGCATCTATCCATCATAAAAGTGCATCTATCCATCATAAAAGTGCATCTATCCATCATAAAAGTGCATCTATCCATCATAAAAGTGCATCTATCCATCATAAAAGTGCATCTATCCATCATAAAAGTGCATCTATCCATCATAAAAGTGCATCTATCCATCATAAAAGTGCATCTATCCATCATAAAAGTGCATCTATCCATCATAAAAGTGCATCTATCCATCATAAAAGTGCATCTATCCATCATAAAAGTGCATCTATCCATCATAAAAGTGCATCTATCCATCATAAAAGTGCATCTATCCATCATAAAAGTGCATCTATCCATCATAAAAGTGCATCTATCCATCATAAAAGTGCATCTATCCATCATAAAAGTGCATCTATCCATCATAAAAGTGCATCTATCCATCATAAAAGTGCATCTATCCATCATAAAAGTGCATCTATCCATCATAAAAGTGCATCTATCCATCATAAAAGTGCATCTATCCATCATAAAAGTGCATCTATCCATCATAAAAGTGCATCTATCCATCATAAAAGTGCATCTATCCATCATAAAAGTGCATCTATCCATCATAAAAGTGCATCTATCCATCATAAAAGTGCATCTATCCATCATAAAAGTGCATCTATCCATCATAAAAGTGCATCTATCCATCATAAAAGTGCATCTATCCATCATAAAAGTGCATCTATCCATCATAAAAGTGCATCTATCCATCATAAAAGTGCATCTATCCATCATAAAAGTGCATCTATCCATCATAAAAGTGCATCTGTGTGTGTTTCTTTAGAGATCCATCTCTATATTCTCTGCTCTTCATTCTAGTCCCGAGTGGGAAGGACCCATTTTCCATTCCAGAGGAGGAGGAGCTTACAGTGGAGGGGGAGGGGCCTATTGTGGAAGGGGAGGGGCCTATCCAAGTGTTCAGCCCTCGCTGTGAGAGTCCTGCAGGTCCTCATCACACCGTCCTCACTCTCGTTTCCCTCTCTGAGTTGAGTTGAAGCTCATTCGCATCTCTCCTTCCAGATGCCGATCAGTTCGGCGAGTTGGTGGCGGGCGTTCAAGTGAACGGATGGGGAAACGACAGTCCGGAGACCTTTGACCTCTCTCGTCTCGGGCCTCCCCTCGAAGCGGTGACCCCGAGACAGTGCCGGACCCCTGAAGCGTTCCTCGGACCCACCGCTGCCTCCCTCGTGAACCTGGACACACTGATCCCAGCCAACCCGCCGGCCAAGAGCAAAAACCCCTTTCTGTCAGGTAACACTTCATTCACACTCGCTGGTGGTGTAAATGTATCTAGTTTTAAAATCTCCTGATAATTTCTCACCTCCAGTAAATGATCAGGAAATTTTGATTCTGAAGTGAACTAATCCTTGAGGAAATAAATTGGCTGATTGTGTGTCTCAGGTCTGAGCTCGCCGTCTCCCACGAACCCTTTCCACTGTGAGCCGCCCAGACTGACCCTGAATCAGATGCGTCCTCACTCCACCTCTCCGCTGCCGGCTCCCGCTCTGTCCTACAGCGCTTCTCTTCCTCAACCCCTCCTGCAGCAGAAGCCCCAGACTCTGCCCTCGTCCCACACACAGCCGCCCCACGGCCTGCTGGATCTGCCCAGCAACCTCCCGCTGCCCCTGCTGCCCCTCACGCCCCCCAGCCGACACACACAGCTGCAGAGCCACAACCCCTTCCTCTGAGGAACCGCTCCGGTTCACAACCCCAAACCGGATCACAGAGATTCAGTTTCAGTGTGAACGGACTGAAGCGCTGATTGAGTCTGCAGTGTTACAGTGACACTACCTTTCCAATAATGCAACACACATTTAATGACTTTATTAACTTGCGTTCGTTCGTCTGTATTCTGCGTGATAATTAAAGCGCGAGAGCTCAGACTGGATTATCGCATTTATATCGAGCTTAAAGTCAACATGAACTCAAGTCAGACTCCGTTTACTTCCCTTATACACCGTCCTGATCTTATTGTGTCATCAGTGCATGTTATATTCCAAAAACCTTTGGTCATAATCACAATATTTCGTCGTGCTCTGCCCCTTGTTGTCTGACATCATCTAGGTCAGGAGTTTGCCACGGACCCTCATCCTAAAATGTACAAGGCAGATAAATATATTTGACCCAAATTATTCAATTGAAATTTAATTAAATATTAATTAAAATGTAATATTATAATTGTGTAAAATATTATTTTTAAAATATTATTTATTATTACTATGAATGTATTTTTTTTACTTTATTTATTTATTTGTTTGTTTGTTTATTTATTTATTTATTTATTTTTGCATGTTTAAAGACCCAAACTATTAAATTGAAATTTAATTAAATATTAATTAAAGGGTAACACTATAATTATGTGTAAAATATTATTTGATAAATATCATTGCTATAAATGTAGCTTTTTTTTACTTATTATTATTATTTATTATATAATATTATTATTATTATATTTTCATGTAAAGACTAGGGCTGCACAGTTTTGTAAAAAACTGGCTTTACTATGTTTTGCTTTTCTGCGATATATATTGTGAAATGAAAAAAACAATACAAAAATACAGAAATCTTTCAGAATAGCTCCATTTGAAGAAAAATAATCATGTTAAAGTGAGTACAGCTGTGTAGAACATTAAAAAAGACAACAAATTTCAGTGCAAAATCATTTTAAGGCTGAATGATTTTGGAAAAGGTTTCCAAATTCTTTCGAGAACCAACTCAAAACATAAGTTTGTTTTTGTGTGAGTATTTCCACTTGAGTTTTTATAGGTCACATTCATACAGTTTTTGAAATAAATAATATATTAAACAAAATAAGAAATATTGTAATAATACTATTGTACTGTAAAATAAAAATACTTTAAAATTACAATACTAATATTTACGTCTTAATTTCTTCATTTTCAAACGGTATACGTCACGCTTTTATTTTGACGGGTTGCCGCATTAATGAGTGCAGTGCGCTGCCTGTTTGAGTGAAGCCGCTGTATGTTCATTTACACGCGTGTAACTCACAAAACCACTTTATTCACAGTAAATGACGTTCTGATGACGTTTAAACATATATTATACGCATATATTTAATTAATTAAACCGCAACTTGCGCGATTTCAGTTTCACAGCCAATTTGCGATATAATTTTTTTTCTGATATATTATGCAGCCTTAGTAAAGACCCAATTTATTATATTAAAAATGTATTTACTATTAATTATAAATGTAATCTTACTTATGTATTTAATTTATGTACTTTTTTTTTAATTCAGAACTGATTTTAATTTATAATTTACTTATTTATTTGACAGTTTTTCCACTGTTTTCCTATAATCTTTTCGATGGTTGCGGTTTGGAAACCCCTGATCTAGGTCACATGTGTGGGGAGAATAATCTAAACCAATAGCCACATAGTATTACCTAGGCATTATAAAGCTACTGATGTAGGCGATATAGTTGATGTAGTAACTTAATGCTGGCTAACATAATGCAGACGACAGCAATAATAGCCATTCTCGTGTGCAACGTTCACTTTTCCCAGTCCGCTCCACTCCCGATTGATAAACCCCTGATGATGTCACATGATGGGTTGTGAATGTGGTTTCATGTTGACTTTAATATGACCCTGGCTCAACGCTTTACTCTCGCTGCACAGGAACAGCATGCTGCTAATGAACCCACGGAGAGATTAAATGTCACTATTTCAGGACTGAAGACACTTCAGGAACATAATGACTCTCCACCCAGAACAAACTCCTTTCTGTTGCCTCGAATCAGTGGATCGTGTGCAATGAGATCCGGCGCTGATTGTAACCGAGCTCCTGTCTCACCGACAGTCCCACAATGCACTGGGGCTAGCGCCTCACTTCCTGTTTGGATCTCAGGAGCGCCACCCACAGGAACCCCTCATAGCCAATTAAAACTCTGAGAGGACGAGTTGAGTAGTCGCTCGACGCTGAATGATCCGATGCTGTTATTTCCTCCACTCAGAACGTGACTGGAGATCAAGTACCAGCTTTACTGTTAGTCACTGATGATGAGTGTGTGTCCCAGTACAGGAGAACCAGGTTAATCCTTCAATCTACTATCAGTTAATGGTGTGTATTAAAGACACTAATAAATGAATGTTATTCACTTTTAACGCCACATGTTCTGTCCCTCAGCTCTCAGAAACAGTGCGTCTCGTGTCCAGCAGAGGGCGCTCTTTCTAAATCTGCTGGATTTGATCGATGAATAATCATTTCTCTAATGTACAGTGAACTGAAGAAGATATTCTGATATTTATAGCCATTAATTTCCAATGTAGAGCACTTCCGATGCGTTGAGGTATCTCAACTTTTGTTCAGGATGTGGTGTAAATTATAACTATGAGCGCGAGATGAGAGAATTACCAGTATTTTTCCACTAAAGACTATTTTTGTAGAATTGCATGCGAATTGCACAAGAGTGTGTGTGTGTGTGTGAGAGTGGGAGAGAAAGAGAGTGTGTGGGTGTGTGGGTGTGTGTGAGAGAGAGAGAGAGAGAGAGAGAGAGAGAGAGAGAGAGAGAGTGTGTGTGTGGGGGCGGAGTCTTTAGCAGAGGGGGCGGGGCTTCCTGCATTTGTATCTGGTTTAACATCTGGAGGAGTGGAAGCGCTTTCATTGAGGTCCATGTGACTTTGGACTGAAGTGTGAAGGTTGTGTGAGTTTGAATGCGCGGACTGAGAAAGCTGACAGAGAGCGAACGCTGCCGTCTTCTCTACAGATAGATGATGGTCCTCCTGTGATGTCACAGCACCCATAATCCCCTGCTTCAGCAAGCAGCTCTGTGATTGGCCAGGAGACATCTTCATAGACAGGTTCAGAGGACTGTCTCTCCTGGAGAGGTTGAGAGGAACCAAAGTATCGTCATCAAATCTGTCGTTTCCCGCGCTCCTTCCATCTCTCTGATGCAAACAAACAAGACAAATCAATATATTTAAACATGGGACTACGTATTTTATAAAAAATAATATGCGTAATTATAATTGTATATGATAAATAAATGTTAAAATGAATAATTTAAATAAAACAATATATTAGTACTCTTAAGTTTTTGAATGGAATTTAATCATTGATAAAATGATCCATAATAATTTGTAAAATGAAAAATATTTATTATAAATTTAATTAATTTGTAAAAGATCTGATCTCAGGGAGATTATATTTTTATGTCATTTTAATTTAATTATTTGTGAATTTGTTCATAACAACATTAAATTATAATTATATATCATGATAAAAAGTCACAATTAATTATTTAATAATTTATTAATTTGTACTCTGATCTCATGGCGACTGTTTTTTTATTTGAATTTAACATTTGTAAAATGATCCATAATAATTTGTAGAATTATATATTATAAATAAATTAAAATAAAGTAATTGAATTTAATCAGTAATTAATTTGTTGCAGATCTGTCCTCAGGAATATTGTTATTTTTGCTCTATTGAATGTAATGTGGATGTTCTGACCTCTCAGGAAGAGTCCAGTCCTCCTGTGTCTGTGTGGCCACGCCCCTCTTCTCTGATTGGCTGGCTGGAGCCTCATCATGTAGTGGGAATGTCTGGGAATGATCAAACCCGCCGGGTCTGTCCGGTGATCCAGCAGCGGATCGTCCCGTCTCCGGACTCGCCTGAACCTCCTTCCCCGTCAGATTCACCACAAGCGCGTACGGATCATACGGGAAGCCGGGAGTCGGGATCGTGTAGCAGTTCCTGAAACACTCCTCCGGGAAAGCCACGGGGAACAGCGTCTGTGGGAAGAGTTCGCGAGTGACGTACGGATGAGCGACCGGCTCGTAGATGTACGGGTTGTAATGAGCATGGTAAGGGAACGGGAAATGAAACCCCGGATGATACGGGAAATCTTCTGCTCGCTCCTGAAGGAGTGGCTCGTTTAGGCGGTTCGGAGCGCCGGGAGTGAACAACACGGAGCCTCCAGACGGACACGGGAGTGAGAGGATGTATCGCTTCCGGTTTGAACACGGTCCAGGGAGTTTCCTTGGATGAGGACACCGTTTGAGGATCTGAGGGATCCACTGGGATCTCCTGTGACGGATCCACTGGGATCTCCTGGTCCTCCTCGTCTTCATCCGTGTGTGCGGAGGGGTTGTTTTCCTCTCGTCTGCCGGGTCGGGAGCTCACGGACACGGACACGTCACACAGGTTGTACTTCATGTGGTTGAACAGGTGGGATTTCTGGTTGCAGGTGAAGGGACACTGGAAACACTGGTATCGGAAGGGTTTTCCGGCGGGACGAGGGATGTAGTGAGGCTTCTTCGGCTTACGCTCCTTCACGGGGATGTCCATCGTGGCCATGGAGGAAGTCTTGTTTGCAGAGGAGGATAATGGTCCTTTTTAAACCCAGACACGCATAAATGACCCTGTTAAGAGAAGGATTTAGGCCATTAATGGACATCGAAGTAAAAACAACAAAAAACAGGTGATAACAATAATCAATCTTTGGTCTATGAAATCTTCTTCCAGAATGGTTAAGATTTGCATCAAGTCAAGACACCTTTAAACATTGTTGGAAACATTTGGGGATAAAGTGCACAAGGCAACAAAATATATAACATTATTTTAGTGGGTTTTGGGATATTTTAATCCACAAATCGTACATATTGTGCCTTTAAATGTTGAAGCTATTCACCTTTATTTATAGCGCTTTTTACAATACAGAATGTTTCAAAGCAGCTTCACAGAGATAACAGGAAAATAATGCAACACAGATCAATGATATTGTTGAAGCAGTATTATTAATATAGTAAATATTAATATAGTAAAAGCTCATAATTCTCAATTCTGCTTCAACATATTTACATGAAAATAATTGTTTTTTGCGGTTTAATCATCTCTTTTACTGATGACACACGCTGTGTTGAATACAGTTCAGAAGTCTGTGATTGGTGGGAGTTTTTGAAAGAAGTAGCCAACTGTAAAAACTGAAATATTGTGAAATATGCAATTTTAAGTAACACAATTCACGGCATGTCGACTCGCAGTCATTAGAGATGAGCAAACATTTCTTGTCACGCTGGTTGAAAGTTTCTTTCCGCCAGAAAAAATAAAATAAAAAAGGTATTTTTGTCTCACAATTCTGACTTGCATGTTTATTATCTCGCGATTCTGCCTTTAATGCGGCCAGAAGACATCACGTGATGTGCTTTATCGGCTATTTGAATAAAAGCTGTCCTGTCTTTAATGTTCAGTGGTGTTTGAATAAACGCTGTCAGCATTGGTGAAACTCTAGCCTGAGGACAGTGAATGTGAACACACTATGGAAATCAAGAGCTAGTCATGCTATAGTTTGCATGAGCTTCAGTCACTGGACACAGGACACTTTATTTAACTTTTCAGTCTTATCTTCCTCTATTTTAAACCATAGCCTACTTTATTTGCAAAAAAAAACTCCTCTTGGTCCCACCTGTGTCGCAACATGTGGTCGTTCAGGTTTCGCTGGTTGTGCGAGTCGATGTCACTCATTTTCGGATAAACCCTGTTTTACATAATTACTTCTACTCCTTAAATGTAGGATGACTTACTGTGGTAAACCTTATTTACCCCAAAATTTCAATTAGCCTGCTGTTATACCGCGGTAAAGTCATGATATATCGACTAATAATACGGGATCTTCATGAGACGATGTCCAAAACTTTCTGTCATTTTGTTTATTTATTTATGATAGCGATTGATATGGTTCATTTCTTATTAAAAGAAAACCATGCATTTAACTACTTGTACTACTGCTTAAACTTAGGATGTTACACTTATACAAGTACACGTGATTGTCTGAATCGCAGAAAAGCTTAAACGGCACTGTAAGGATTTACCGTGGTAAACCTAATTTACACCAACATTTAATTTATCCAGCAGTTACCGCGGTAAAATCATGACTAATAATACGAGTCATTTTGTTTGTTGTTTATAATTACAATGTTATATCAACGATGGATATGAAGTCAGAGGTATGATTGATTTCGTATTAGAAACATGCACAACTCCACTTATTGTAATGGTTAAATGTTGCTCAGTTCTGTTTTGTTTATTTAAACATTTGTTTTTTATTTACCGTGTGATAAAGCTCCTATACAAGACTAGTTTGTGTCACTGAAACTCATTTGTTTAGTTTATTTTGACTGATAAATGTCTGATTTTGTTCTTACCTCGCACGCGTCCGACAGCAGAAGCTCGTGTCCTTTAACAGGTGTTTGTTTGGGGCGTGTGAGCGTCTTGTCTGTTTCTCTCTCTCTCACACACACACACACACGCACAGACCGGCTCGACCCGTCGCGCGGGGTCACATGTTTAGGGGGCGGGGCTTGAGGAGCCCCGAGGATACGTCGTCACACACACACGCGCCTGCAGCTACTCAGAAAACCCTCGGGGTTTCACTCACACACACACACACACACACACACACACACACACACACACACACACACACACACACTCACTCACTCGACCGTAAACAGAAGCGTTGGGAAGTAAGCGGGTGACGACAGATGCAGGTCTACACACGTCAGCAGCTCCTGCATATGATTAATGCTGCAAAAATGACTCTATTTTTTGTATTAATATAATATTTCTTTATTATTTTACTTAATATTTATTTATATTATTTATATGGTTTTATTACTTCGTTTTGTTTTTATTCGGGGTAATTAGTCATTCATAATTATTACTTTTATGTACTATTCGAGATGGTCACGTGTGGTGTTGCCGCCTCACTCGTCCAATCACAGCTGCGCTCGCTGAGCGACAGCGTTTCAGTCCAATCAAATGCCAGTCCGCGTTTTCTCTCGGCCAATCATCTTGCCGCTCCCGCCCTGACGCGGAAGTGATCTGTGTGCATGCGCTTATCAACACGCGCGACAGTGAGCGAAGAACCAAAACAGAGCTTATTACGGGGATATTAAACACCGTGAGAGCGGAATGAGCCCAGATTGAAGATCATCAGTGTGAGCATATATACTGAAGCACAGATACTCGCGTGTGTGTGAATGTGAGTGTGTGTGAGAGAGCGAGAGATGAACGGCACTCAGGGGTCCAGTGTAGAGTCCGAGCACGAGGCAAAGCGGCCGTGTACGCGCACATGGTCACATGACCGCAGTGAACCAGCAGAGGGCGACAGTGTTGCAGTGGTGAGTTTCTCGAGTCTCGAATCACAGTATCATAACAAATCAGTCATAACAGTAGACAGCAAAATATCAATATCAGTGACAAGCACCAATACACAAATATCAAGAAATGTCATTTATTGTAATACGTCTCTGTGCATGCAAAATAGTTCACACATAGCGGTTTGTGAGTATTTAAGGAACCTTAAAATATTAAAACAATACCTCTGGTATTGAAATAAAATGCCAGTACATGTCAGAAATAAAACTATTCTATTCCATTGTGTTCTGTTATAGTCTGATGTGCTCTATTCTGTTCCATTTATATACTGTTGTTTTCTATATTTCAGTTAGAGATGCACCGATTACATAGCCTGGGAAAACCCAGACTACTTCCGGCGAATTTTAATTCTCTCTCCAGGATAGTCTGGGAAGAGCCCTTCAAACTCATTTCTGTGCCGCCGAAATCGCGGCACCAATCAGAAACGTTTGGGGAGGGATTTA
>FLSR01004882.1:4167706-4197661 GCA_900092035.1 Leuciscus waleckii
TGGTTCTTGTACCATCTATCCTGGAAACTAAGTGTCTTGTTTGCAAGCTGCTGCCTCAGGTTGATATGGCCTTTGATGCTCTGTCTGGCTGACCTGCTCTGAAACCCTGGCCTCTCTCCAATTCTGTCTGCTCTATATGTACACGAAATAACACAAATCAAACTCTATGAATTGTTATCATAAAAAGCCACTTTACTAAGAAAGGCAATCTTTCATGTAGGGCCCTTTGATTTCCGCGATGCAGTAAACGCAATGCAGTAAGGCGGAAATAATAAAAATGGAATCAGCTGTTAAATGTGGAATATCGCAGAATCTGTAAAAATTGGAATTTGAAAAAAAAAAAAAAGGATTTCAAAGGGCCCTATGTAGCTTATCATTAGAAAGCTTCAGCGATAAACTCATTTTACATTCAAATATATATATAATCATAAGAACAACTAGTTCAATTAGCTGGACACAGTACCAATGTATTCTGTTATCCTACACAAATGAGCATTCTGTCATATTCCCATTACCTGTTTCTCACTTGGCCCTAACTCTCCCTGTTCTGTGGTCTCTTCATCTCCTGTCTAAGAAAGTAACAAATGTTTGAGGACACAGAACTGGTTTCAATGCAAACTCTGATGACATGCCGTTGGTCTAATTTTACTGATCTAAAGTGCTTTTACTATGTGAATTTTAGAATATACTGTAGGATGCTCATCTCTGTGTGAACATTTTGACTAATGTTACTTCTACATAGTTTATGGACACGTATCAATGGTACATTCACACACTCTTGGCTGTTCATCAGCTTTGATAGCATATAGCTAGTTAGCTAACATTTGCCTGTTTTACACAACATAAAATTAGATAGTTTGCTTCTAAGTAGGCTATAATCGACAGTTTCAAAATACAACAAAACTGGTATAAAAAGGTATAAATAATAATATAATAAAGTATAATAATACTCTACTAATAATATATTTTTTAATTATCTTAATAATATTTGTATTATTATTAGCCTACTACTAATAATAAAAAATGTAATAAGTAATAATATAATAAAGGTATAAATGTATAATTGTGTGAAATGTATAATGAAAATTGGCTAGCAATTTTCGACAAGCAAATACCAAGAAATAGGTTGCAGCAGTTTGTCTTTCGACTACACTTGCAAAATCCGCGATGGGACTGAGCTCGAATAGCTTCAGCATCAGCGACTTTTTATTGTATGAAATCGCTGTCAATCAAAAGGAGACGCAGCCTTTCGACAGACCCTCCAATCATCACGCAGAAGCCCGGAGTCCAGGCCAGCCCACTCCTCATTCACCCCCAGAGACGCTGAGCGTCCGTGGGCGGGACATAATCGCAGCATTTATCCAATGACCGTCTAGTTTCGAAGCACTGAAAAAACCTGTTCAAAGAAGCTCCATTGAAGTCAATGGATGCTGGGCTTCAACAGGGAATTGCACTGTGACGCTACGGGAATGTATGAGGAGGAGGAAATCGAGTCAGCCGACCTGCTATATGTAACTGTTTCTGAACGTTTTCTAACTCATTTTTAGTCAATAAAATGTTAACACAATAGTACATATTTGACCTTTTTTTTTTTGACATTATAAGGGAAGCCTGACTGATATATGATGTTATATTTACATTTATAAATGTATATATATATTAGATTTTTTTAATTGAGCCAGCTGTCGAAAGCAAATTTGTTCAATGTATAAATGCACCAACTTACACAAATGAAGCTGCGGATTCTGCAGAGACAATATCTGTAAGCAGCATTGCAGCTCTCAGACACACACTCCACTTATCTATCACACATTCACAGCAGTTTTATGGGATTGTGCCTGCTCTAAATTCCACCTACCGCTCTCATTGAAAATGATTTGTGTCAGAGTGCCCCATCTTACTTCTGTATGCACATGAGTCTCTCCTCACCTGTTGAGGGGCTGAGCTAGTGGGTGATGGATGTTACAGTACAGATCAAGTTAATGTTAGTAAAATAATGAAGAAAACACACAAAACTGCACTTAGTTTATTGTAAAATAAAATGAGATTTGAACGAGCATGGTAATGATTTAATTGTGAGATTTTTACCATTCAAGAATGAATTTTTTTTACATTATTGTAAAAACGATTAACTGCTGAGGTTTGTGATGGGCTGGTATACAATAGTTCACGGAATCCATCCATGCACATAGACGATATGTTTCTAAGTTTGACTGATGAAGTGAAATATTTTTAATGATCTTGTATAGGTGCATGTACAGCTGAGTTTCACTATAAATTCAATATCTATTCATGCCCAGCTCTTATTCCATTAGTCAGCAGAAGTCAGATGTAGTATTTTACAGTCCTTCGACCAGGCTGAAAACAAGTTGTCACAAACATAAGTTTAGTGAGTGCTTTTTCTAAGTAACCTTCACAATGCCCTTTTCAGGTTTTATGAAATAATTGATTTGTTTATTGGTTCCCTATTTGAGAGTGATACATGTGAAGTTTGTATTAGAGAGGTTCAAGCACAAGTTTCTCTCCTTTAATTACACAAGTAAAAATGGAAGTGAGGTGGTGGTGGGATGCCCTAACATTTGACACCCATATAAAGCTCCCATGTACAGTATATAGAGTATCTTTAGCATTATTATTAGGATTGGACAAAATTCTGAATTCAAAAAATAGCTTCCTTTCAATTCAATATTTGGAATTTGAATTAAAAAGAGTATGAGGAATTAAACACACAGATTTTATTAGTTTAATATTAGTTTTGTCCTTATATATTATTACCACAAAACAATTAGCTTCAAAACATTAATTAACAATTATGTTATGAAGATTGACCATTTATGCCCTATTTATTCCATGATAAGAAGACTATATTTTTATCAATTGTTTAAACATCCCTGTAAATTGTTCATTATTGTCAAAACAATTACCAGCCATCGAGACATCAATGTCAAGGGATGGTTGTGTATGTGCAAGGGTCGGGACGAGGAGCAGCAAGAATCCAATTGCAGAAGTTTTTTTTTTTTTTTTTTTCAAACACAAGCAAAGAAAAACCACACTGAGCAAACAAAGCAAAGATAAACCACACTGAAATTTCAAACCAGAAACAGGAACAATATCCAAATGCTGGGACCACAACAGCTTCACACAAACATACAACGAAAATGACTGACAAAATGAACAACAGGTGTGAACTGAACAGGGTAACTATGGTAATAAGCAAGGGTTACCAGGGGAGCAAACCATGGAGCTAATGCAAACAAGGGAACACAGAAACAATGAGAACAGAGTGCATGTGACAGCGCATATAAATCGCACAACGAAAGAGAACAGTCTTGAATTACAAACACTCAGGAGAACACGGAGAAATACATCCAATCTACCACAAATGAAACTGAACAAAACAGGGAGTATATATACAGACTAAAGGGCCATTCACACAGAACATGTTTTTCAAAGCAAAGAGTGCGGGCAGTGGAACGGGGGAAAATCGTAAGGTCTCGAGACGCGTTGAACGGTTGAACTGATTTTAACTTGAGCGCTGTGTTTTTAGAACGCAATGTCATGCGTGAGATGCTGCAAAAGACTTGAGACGCGTAGTGAGTAATAACAATTAACTACATGTAATTACCATAGGGTTAGGATTAGTGTGTTGTTTGGGGTTAGCATGTAATTATGCACAATTTATAGTAATTCCTATAGTAACTACATGTAACGTGTAACATGGACACTTTAAAATAAAGTGTGACCGGGTTTGGTTTAGTTGCTTTTAATTATGCAAAATTTACTGTTGTTACTATAGTAAGCACAGGCAATGTGTAACAAGGACACTGTAAAATAAAGTGTTACGAAAAAAAAATAAAAGTGTAATGTAATTGTAATGTATAGAGTTGACCGAAAACAGAAGTTGCCACAGTTCTACTATGGATTTAGGCCATCTGTCTCTTCATATAATTTCAGCCTGACTCAAGGATGGTGAGATCAGATCTTTGTGTGGGCCTAACCATCTGTTGTAGGACACTTTGTTTATAAACAAAATTGGATTATTGCAATGCTTGCAAAATAAATGTTTGGAAATATAAAATGTATATTCCTAATGGCGCTCTAATACAAAGGATATAAATATCTTAAAAATATACCATTTCAAATTCAGAAGCCTGGCATTAGATGGACATGCATTCAAAAACCCCATTCCCTGTATGATTTTGTAAAATGAATGATGAAAACGTTTTTACTTAATGTTCTTAGATGCAAGATAAGTCAATTAATCTATCTCTACATTCATCAAAAACAGCTTATATGTGAGTTAATTGGTTAAGTCAGTTTTCTAATAAAAACCTTCATCTGGAGAGGACTGCAGTAGTGGCCAAGAGCGAAATTATGATGCTGTGTTTTGATCTGTAAACACTTTTTCACATGCGAACAGAGAACCAAATGATTATGTCAAGCAGCGTACACCATCTGCGTTTCTATCTTCCGTCCAACCCCCAAATGAAGATGTGACACATTTGGAAGTTCCAACACAGTGACAAACCACCAATGGTTTTGGACATGACTGCTTTAGTGACAAACTAATGAAATCAATGCAGTCGGTTTATTTATTGTGAATGATGGGGATTGAATTCTGAAGTAATTGGTCTCGAGGGTTTAATCTGCAGTACATCTGTCCATCCCTTTAGTCTGTCTCAAGACTAAAGGACCGTTCACACTAAGAACAATAACTATAACGATAACTATATTAGCATACACAGCAATGATATTGTTTTTCAGTGTCACTATTGTTGTAGTTGTGATGTGGATGTGTGATGTGTGAGGTTTTTGGATGAGTTTTGGCCTCATTGTGTTTCATTTCAGTTTCCCGCCATTTTATCATGTGTTATTGTTCTCACCTGTGTCTCATTTCCTATGAGTATATTTGAGTTGCTCCGTTCCTCTGTTTTTTGCTTGTTATGTTGATGCCAACCTCTCCAGTCTTTTGGTAAATATCTTTGGATTTATTACTTCTGTTTGATTATATTACTTTTTTCATTTTGTCAAGTTTTTTTTTTTTTTTTTTTTTTTTTTTTGGAAAAAATTTTTTCCCTTTTTGAAGTGTTATATTTTATAAGAACATATTATAACCTTTCATATCTCTAGCCCTCGTGTGGATTTGTTGGGGATTGACTCCTTGGGAAAATTTGGAGTTACTTTCTGGACTAATTAAATGAAACATTACAGGCTTCTCTACCTTCTCCTACATTCAGCCCTCTTTATTACTTCTGTTTGATTATATTACTTTTTTCATTTTTTTTTTTTTTTTAATTTTTTTTTTTTTTTTTTTTTTTTTTTTTTTGGGAAACATCATTTACCCTTTGATGTTTCTAGACCCTCTTTTGGATTTTTTGGGGATTGACTCCTTGGGAAAATTTGGAGTTACTTTCTGGACTAATTAAATGAAACATTACAGGCTTCTCTACCTTCTCCTACATTCAGCCCTCACAGCTTTGTTCTAACCTTGGTTCTGACACTATGCTATTTTACATTAGAACCCTTTTTAAAACTGTATCTTAAGTCATGAGTGAAAGTCTTATGTGTGGAATGCTAGAAGTATTTGAGGCAATTCTCATTCCTTTGGATAAGTCAAGTTAAACTCTCTGCACATTACATAAAGTCCAGTCAGCTTCCAGGTCCTATAATTCCCTTAATTTGCAGTAATCAAAAGAAATGTCTCATCGCAAGATCCTTTGTGCAAAAGAGTTGAATTGAGCATCTGATTGTAATTTGATGTTAGTCTCGCATCTGATCATCATGTGGGTCCCTCGCCTTCTGCCAAAAATTTGTGAAATTAGTCATTGAGGCCTTGCTAATTCATTTAGGTTGTATGCCCCACTGTGGTTTTGATGATTAACGAAGTACTACAGCCCTTTCTCTCACAGCCACAGTCCAAAATCAAATGAGTAGAGAAAGTGCCGAACAGCCTGTGTCCTCACTCCTTGGCATTTGTAAGAGGACACGGCTAATGACATGTGGTCCTCGTAAATGAGTGAGACTGGGATTCAGCGCTCTGTCACTATTCATTTCTCCTGCAGGGAGTATCAATCCCAATTCATTTGGGATTGCACGAAGGAATCAGGGCAGGGACTCGAGCTGATTATCAAATGTTCCATTCGACCTATTTCACATATGTGAAACATATGTAATGCTTGTATAAATAGGTAGGTATTAATTCCTGAGTCTATACTGTAGAGTTCTCGTTGATCTTTTTATGGACTCACCGAGCATATTTACATGCACATTATTTTCCAATTAAAGTGGTTCAACTAAAACAACCTATTGGAATATTCCTATACAGTAAATACGTGATCTGAATAAACTAAGACAGGTGTTATTCTTATCTGGAAATAGTGCAGATACTCTTTCATTCTTTATTAGGCATATGTCAGCTGTCTCATTCAGATTTCTAGAAACCAGATTATTGGCTTAAAACCAAATATTGGCATGATCAGGTTAATGGGCTAACATGATGCTTACTGTAACAAAGTTCAAGGCTCAGGGAAGAAAGAGGTGGGAACCGGCAAATGTTAAAAGTACATTTTAAAAACAAAATAAGCAAAATAAACACCATAAAACGAAAGTAAGCGGCAGCTGGATCACGGCCTGACTAATGAATAGAATGTAAACAAAACAACCACTCAAATGTCCCAGACCTGGTCCTCTCTCGTCTGCCACTGTCGTCATTCCTCTTTATATCCTTCCAGAGCTCCTCCATGGGACTCGAGACTAGTGTGTCGCGCAGGTGTTGTTCATTAACATTCGCTCCACCGGCCTCGCTCCGCTCCCATGGCTCTCGGCCTCGCTCTGTTTGCCACACGTACATAAACAGAATATGACCAAATTCTGACTGTATTTTGAATATTTTTCTGCAAGCACTTTGCAAACTCTCTATGAGAAGCCAAAAGTTTACTCTAGTTAAAAAACACATTAAACAGACATTCTAAACAGCATTGAGGAGGAAAACAGTGCCAACAACGTAAAACTATTATTTTTTTTTTTTTTACATTTTACATTTTAATAGGTCTTTTGCATTTTATGCATTTGGCAGATGTTTTAATCCAAAGCAATTCATTTGGTAGTTTTTTTATAGTTTATAAATATATTTACTATACTGTCATGACAAATACCATATATATATATACACTCACCTAAAGGATTATTAGGAACACCTGTTCAATTTCTCATTAATGCAATTATCTAATCAACCAATAACATGGCAGTTGCTTCAATGCATTTAGGGGTGTGGTCCTGGTCAAGAAAATCTCCTGAACTCCAAAGTGAATGTCAGAATGGGAAAGAAAGGTGATTTAAGCAATTTGGAGCGTGGCATGGTTGTTGGTGCCACACGGGCCGGTCTGAGTATTTCACAATCTGCTCAGTTACTGGGATTTTCACGCACAACCATTTCTAGGGTTTACAAAGAATGGTGTGAAAAGGGAAAAAACATCCAGTATGCGGCAGTCCTATGGGCGAAAATGCCTTGTTGATGCTAGAGGTCAGAGGAGAATGGGCCGACGGATTCAAGCTGATAGAAGAGCAACTTCGACTGAAATAACCACTCGTTTATATGTAATGTTTTAACTCTATCCAGGAGATGACTGATACTTTGAACATTAAGATTAAGGTGTCCCAACTCAGCCCCACTGTAAGAAAACTTGTACTTATTTGCTTTATATAAATGATAGGTCAATTAACTGTTCAGATGTTATTGATGTTAAAATCAATAAATGTATCTGCATCTCAACTCAAAATCAGAGCTTTACTAGCTTTACTTTATCTATATGGGCTATATTATTGGCAATTGCAATTATTGGTTAATTCAATAACAATATCACTACCATTATTGTTACTGGCTTTCAAGTTTACATTTTAAAAGCCACACCTAAGCTGGTATTGCCAAATAATACCACAGTGCTGATACAGTCCATGCAAGGTAATTCCAAGTTTAGGATTAATTACTTGCCTTTGTTGACCAAATTAACCCTTTACACTAGGTTCGATATTGATACTCATTAGTTGTTTAAAATGAAAAATTGAGGATACATATTTGTGAACTGAAAGTAAATTTACTTTTTTTTTTTTTTTTTTTCAGAATCACTGAAATGTTTTTTTTTTTTTTTCAGAATCACTGAAATGTCTTTTTTTTTTTTTTTTCAAAATCACTGAAATTTTTTTTTTTTTTTTTTGCACTGTTTGTCTGTTCAGTCCAATCTATTTTTGAGTCTTTGGAATGTAATAAATGTATGTTTGTTCAGCTTTATTAATCACCCATGTCCCATTATTTGCATAACATTATTCATCATTTTAATGAGTTTTCTACAAAATATTTAGTGTTCTAACAAGATATTATGATGGAGTGAATAATAATCAGCTGTTTGAATATGATTATAGCCAGTTTAATGTCAGCATAAGTGCATTTGTATTTATACAATCGTAGGAATGAGATTTGTTGTCACAGCTATAACTTTATTATATTTAGTAGGGTGCAGTCTCTGTTAAATATTCATGACATCACAAGGCTTTTTGCAGATACCTGAATTCACTGATTAACAAGGAGCAGAACTGAGTGTGTGAGTGAATCAGAAAGTACCTAATATGCAATCTATCTGTTTCATAGGAAGGCAGCATTTTTCTTTTTTCTGCATCATAGTTGCATTCAAAGGCTCAAAACCTCTTTGCTGATTTCTTTAGTTTGGGAGCTGCAAACAAACAATGCATCAGTCTAAGCATTTACTCCTGTCAGTACTGCAATTTTCCTTGAAAAAATAACGGTGCATTTGCTCAGCTTTTGGACTTCTTCGTAATTTGACATCACAATTACAGGATTGAAATAAGTGTTAGATGCATTTGGCGCATGCTTTGGTTATATACCACAGGCCTTTGAAACAGAAAAGGATTCGCTATAACTGTTTCGCTACCACTTTCAGCCTCTTCAAGGCACCGTAGATTGCAGTGTTTTCCAACAGAATGCCTTAAAAGCTTCATTTTGATTGACTTTATAATGTTTCCCATCCGACGATAGGGCAACACCGCTACATACTGAGATTTTAAGAGGCATGAAAGAGATAGGGGGATGGAGTATCGAGCATGTCCACACAAAGCAAGGGCTTCTTTATGAAGAGAAGCCTGAAGCTGTCTTTGCTGGAGACATGAAGTCCTGACAGGATGAAGAAGCCTCATGTCAGCAAACACACAAGGCCTGGGCATTCAGTCCATCAGATTAAGACCAAAAGAGACAAGATTGACAGATACTCTATGTGGAGTGTGGATACATAGTTAAGGCTGAAACGAACTTCTCTATATTCTGTTTCTCTTGTTCTCTCTCGCTGAGTGAATCTGGCTTTGACAGTGCGCATAAAGCAAATGTTTATATATATGTATATATATATATTTTTTGATCTCTGTATTCATGCACCTTTTTACAATAGAGCACAACACTTCCCACCACATGGTTCCAGAACAATTTTTTCCATGGGGATTTTTCACAATAATAATAATAATAATAAGTCATCATTAAAGTGTTCTAAAACATGAACCAAACCAACCAATTCTATAGTGAATCAAAAGATCAAAAGAATTATTTGAAGCAAAAAAATATTTGAAAATTGGGCAAAAGGACAAAGGACAGTATTGGGGTTTGCATGTTCACCCCGTGTTGTTACGAGTTTCCTTCATTATCCAAAGACATGCAGGATGGATGAATTGGAGATGATTAACTCTTTCCCTGCCATTGACAGAATTTTTCATGTCGCTTCCCTGCTATTGATGAAATATTCCGGCAATCTATGTTTTCACTGTTATTATTTAGGGGGGCACTATTTCACATCTTCTGAAAGAGTACAGAGTTTCCAGATCCAACAATACGGAGAAACACATCAAAAAAGAAGAAGAAACAAGCGATAAAAGCATTGCTTTATGCACATACTAGTCTTTGACCAAAGAAAATTCAGCTTTTTAAAAACTTAACCAGATTCAAGAGTTGATAAAAAAAAAGAATGAATATATATATATATATATAAACAGCCAAACGTTGACCCCCCTGGTTTTGCCTAATTCAACAGGGACTTTACCTGAACCTTTCTTTTTTTCTTTTCTGTTTCTCTTTCTCTCAGCCACTGGACTATGAGACCAAAAAGGCGTACACATTTAAAGTGGAGGCCTCGAATGCACACCTGGATCCACGGTTCCACAGTTTTGGCCCGTTTAAAGACACCGCAACAGTAAAGATAAACGTTCTGGATGTGGATGAGCCTCCCGTCTTCAGCAAACCCTCCTACACGATGGATGTTTACGAGGACACGCCACAAGGCACCATCATAGGAGCCGTGACTGCACAGGATCTCGACGCAGGGAACAGTCCAGTCAGGTACGCAAACACAGCAAGAGTAAGACTCAGAGCTGGTAACCGGAGAGGGTTGTTAGTTACGTCCTTGCCATCACCATTGTACCTTTGGAAGAAAGAAAGATTATAATTGGACACAGTCCATCTGAGACATCTCTATAGCTTTGTGCACACTCAGGTCAAAACAGCAACATCCTGAAAGATTTACCTCGATTTACAATCCATTATGTTTTAGAGTTGCACTTCTTAAGATTGCTTTTTAGGAAAAAAAAAGAACTTAAATGATTTTAGCAAATGGCTGCAATATAACAAAGAGTGAAAAATTTAAGGGGGTCTGAATACTTTCCGTACCCACTGTATATATATATACGCCAGCATATTATATTATAAAAAAAATAAAAAAATAAAAAGATATTCTATCTATCTATCTATCTATCTATCTATCTATCTATCTATCTATCTATCTATATATAATATTATATATTTTTTAAATTATATTATAATATGCTGGTGGATAAAAATTCAATTGTCAGTGTCTGTGTGAGTTAGCCTTGCAATGGACTGGCCATCCATCCATTGTGTTTCCCTGTCTTCAGCCAGAGATGTTTTAAGACAAACAGTTTGGAAATATAAATAGCTTGAGAGGGTAACCAACTCTGATTTGTCATTCACAGTACTTAATGGTAGTAGGGTGTCTCTGCAGAACTCCTTTGGCTCTTTCATTTATTTGACTCTTTTTTTTCTTTTTCTTTTCTTTTATTGGTTCTTCACTGTTGTTTCTCCGAGGGTGCATTTACATCCAGTGCTGCACCAGAAGCAATTGATATTTACCTAGAGCTGTCATAATGACTGAGGAGAAGAGCTTCCTTGGAATGCTGTAAATGATGTGCATCACATTGGGAGTCAGTCGGCTGTCACACAATCCAGAAAAAGTCATATTGCTATCTTCTACTAGCAAATCTAGCTCTTTTTAATCAATTTTTAAATAGAGGAGGACTTTAAACCCCATTCACCTCAAGTTTTTTATAACTCAACAAAAAAGCTGTTTACATCAGTGGGCTTGCTTTGATAGAACCGACTTCGCTTGACAATAATCCTCTAATTGGTGTGTATTTCTTATATTTTCTCATGATCATGTTTAATTTATTTATTCACCCTTTTCACTGTTAAACTTTCACTGGTATTTTTAATGAAGAAGGAATCATGCAGAGGGATGGCTTCATCGAAAGCATATGTATTATCAATGAACAACCTCTGCCTTCATAATGAATGGGATATTTATTTCTGGAACGCAAATATGTGCTCTATGAAAAAGAGATTTAAGTTAGAAATGCAGTTAATATTGGGTAAAGGACAACGAGTTTGTAAAAATCGGAAACTTACTACAAAATCACTCGTAGTAAGAGAGTTCGCAGATAATTAGTAAGGCTGGTTTGATATGGTTGTTGACCATTTCTTTGTGTTTCTTTCTTTTTCTCTGTTTAGAAGCGGCACCATTTCTCTATTTGTTTGTCAGACGGTCTTATGGATTGATTCAGCCTGTACTATTTTGGGGAGTGTGGTGAGTCTTTGGGCAAAGTCTTCCTGTAGATCAAAAAGCATGGTGCTGGCAATGTCAAAGTCATGGGTTTCATTCCCAGGGAAAGCAATAACTTTTAAAATATCATCACTTGTGTATCCTTACTTGGATAAAATTGTCTGCCTAATGTGTAAATGCGAAATTTCTTTCCCTGTGCCCTGCTCACTTTGAAGGGCGGAAACCCTTGAAGTGGGAACTCTGGTGGGGGCTATAGGCAATAGAGTCTCATAATGTGGAAATGAAATGCGAGCAATAAAAAACAACATAATTTAGTTTGTATCTGGAATTAATTACCCTTCATATGGCATCCTCTTCTTGAAGTGCCCTTCAAGGGAGCAAAAACACCATTTGGAATTCACCTTTTGTTTGACTATGGTTACGTTCAGACTGCAAGCAAATGTGGCCCAAATCCAATTTTTTTGGCTCATTTGTGACTGTTTTTCTCATGACAGTGTGAACAGTTCCGATTTGTGGCACTTCCATAAGTGGTACTAAATCCCATCCAGGTCTTGAATTCTGAATTCTGACGGAATTCATGCGAATTTTACGTCACTCTAGAGTAACATTCATCACAATTCTGCACTCATGGGAGTCACTTCATAGATTTGACCAACTTGACGTTATCAAGACATTTGTGAAAGGTAGTCAGTAAAGGACAGTGCTCATAAGCATTACATTGACAGCTCATAAAAGCAAAACACAAGGGCTCATATCATAAATGTTTAAAAACTCTACTCTCTTTTTCGCATCACCGTCTTTGTTTTATTTTTTATTTTTATATTGCCTGCTTATGATTTGCTGGCTTCCGTGGCAGATCACACACTATAAACGCATAATCACTTACTTTAATTTTCTCAGTGTTTACTTCCATATGAAAGCATACTGCATGAGTTTTTTTTATCGTTCGTTTTGATTTGATTTGATTTATTAGACAAAAAATAGTGAAATACACTCATTTGTCAAGGATAACACTATAAAGTTAAAAACTTGTTTCCATTGCGGTCCTTAATGTAAAGCACAAACTTCACTCATAGTGACAGGTTACTCTGGCATTGCATACTATTATAAATACAAAGCGACAATAGGTTTCCACATTTGCAAAGTTTACAATCACAATTAAACATCCACACAATACACTAATACAAATTCATCACTAAAACAACCCATCTAACTTTTAACATTTGCACTAAAACCAACCATATTAGAAATACTTTTGATATCCAGAGGTAACGAATTTCACAATTGAGCCGCTGAGTACTCAAAAGACCAGGACCATACATAGTTTTAAAACGATATAATGTAATATCCATGAGACTTTCCCTAGTTTTATAAAGACGTCTCTCACTTACCTTAGAGAAATATGTGTTAAAATATGTAGGAGCTCTTTTAACTTGTTTACTATTTTTAGTTTAAAATGTGCTACTATGCTTTATATCGGATAACCAATCCAGATGTCTAAAATGAGATACATCAACATGTGCACAAATATTGAAACTTAAAACCACCCTTATCAATTTATTTTGCGATTTCTGTAACTTATCCAACCATACACGAGACAGATCAGACATCCAAGAAATGCATGCATACTCAAAATTACATTGCACTAAACATGACATAGCACAAAACATGATTCAAGTAGTTGAGTAGTAAATTTTGTTTATCCATAAAATTAACATATCTAGCAAGAACTTTTTTTCTAGCCATTAACCTCACCTAAGGTTTTCATAGCCATACTTGTACCACTCAAATCATTGCCAAGGACAAGCCAAGATAATTAATACTATTTCTGTTTGATATTACACTATCCCTTACCTGATAAATATGTTAGGAACCTTGATCAGATTACTTTTAGACCCAAATAATAGGATTCTGTTTCCCCTAAATGCAATACGAGTTTATTTTCAGAGAGCCAGTCTTTTACTTTAATTAACTCCTCACTTAATATCACTTGTATTTTCCCGACATCCTTGTCTGAAACCAGTAAAGCAGAGTCATCAGCATATAATTACAAATTACAGTCACAAACTGCTTGCATATCATTTATGTATAGGAGGAATAAAAGGGGGCCTAAGACACTTCCCTGAGGAACGTTCTTTTGCTAAGTTCAGGACCATGATCTGTTTGCACTGGAATCTGATATTGGCCACATTTAAAACAACAATGTGAACGCCTATCCAAAAAAATCAGATCTGAGCAATACATCGTAATTGAGCACCAAGGCTTCCAGTGTGAATGTAGTCTGTGTTGCCGATGCAATTCAAATGGGCAGGTCCCATATGAGGGTAGCAATCTGTTTGTCTTTCCTTGAGCAAGCAGCAATTTGTCTTATTCACTTTGCTCAGTTTGTTTTTGCGAGTCCAACAAAGCCACAATACTAATAACCAGAATGTGAAACTCAAACTCAACTGTCTTTCTGAGGGTGAGAGATCAGATTATTTGTTGGTAAGGTTGTTTTTGAGGAATTCTAGGGCCAACGACAGAAAACTGTACAGATGCCTTCTGCCAAACTCATGAAAGATGTGTAGATTGAGGATGACTGTGTGCCTGTCCTTTGCTGAAGACTCTCTCTTGCTCTCTCAGATACCATCTGTCTTCCTATTGACTGTAAACTTCACTACAGTGAGAGACAGACTTACTGGATTCTTTTGATACAACCTGGCTCAGTTTGAGAATGGGATCAGCTTTACTTTTACTATTGCTTTTATTGCAGTTTGTTTTATGGAGATTATGTGGATGGGCAAGAAAATGATCCCATGAGAACATTAACTGTAAGTGGTTGGCAGGGTCCATATGCATAACTGGCTTTAATGTTAGCAGCGTCAATTTGGAAAAACATCAAACAATCAATTAAAATTAAGCTCACAGCCAGGCATGCTAAAGATGTCACAGCATGCCTCGCCTAAATAGGAAAATTACCATTGTGCATAAAATGCACAATATGCACTGAGTTTTCAGTTCTGCCAGAAAGACTCGGGAGAATTATTTCAACAAATCGTACATTTATTGAAAGCTCAACAAGCTGATAATCTACAAAGTCATTTGGCGTAGGCCCCGTCCGTAGTGCATAATCCGACGGTATCGGATCTGCAATTCCTGCCTAAAGATGAAGGCAGGGGCGCAGCCGACCCCCCCGGGAGGTATGGACAGGACCATCCTGTTGGTGGTGGGGAGGATGGGGGTAATCGTCGCTTCAGTATCTGCGAACTCAAACATGTGTAAGTACCGAGCTTTTATACAGTGAGCATAAGAATATGATTGGATAGAAAGTTGACGTAGTAATTGAGTCTTCCCGGCAGAACTTATGCTAAAGCTTTCATTTCTTCTAGGATTTTGCTATGGCAAGAATATCCGACTTTGCTTGCAATTAAGAATGCAAATTAAACTAAATTCTGCATTATTCATCTTATTTTTCACAAATTCCTGATCAATCCCCATTGTGCCCATAAGTAAGACTGAAAATTCTGTCATCATTTACTCACCCTCATGTCGATCCAAACCCTTAAGACTTTCGTTCATCTTCGGAATGCAAATTAAGATATTTGTAAAGAAATCTGAGAGATTTCTGTCCCTCCATTGACAGCTACTCAAATACAAAAACTGAGATGTGTGTTGACATATGTTTAAATGTGAATAAAAGCCTAAATTCAATCTGTTCATCATATGAAACGATCGGGTCTCTTCTGATAATTTGGACAATTCCTTCAATTCATATAGATTAGTTTGAGTTAATCTCTTTATGAACTTTTTGAATCGTCAAAGTGGTAGTTGGGTGGCTGTCTATGAAGGGACAGAAATTGCTCAGATTTCTTAAAAATATCTTGATTTGTGTTTCATAGATGAACGAAAGTCTTAGAGTTTGGAACAACATGAGGGTGAGTAAATGATGAAAGATTTTCATTTTTGGGTGAACTAACCCTTTAAAGGGATAGTTCACCCAAAAATGAAAGTTACCCCATGATTTATTTACCCTCAAGCCATCCTATGCGTATATAACTTTCTTCTTTCAGACGAACACAATCTATATAAAAAAATATCCTTGCTCTTCCGAGCTTTATAATGGTAATGAATGGCGCTCCTGATTTTGAAGTCCAAAAAAGTGCACCAATGCATCAAAAACAAAATCCACCCTGCTTTCCACAAATATATATCACAATATATATTTTCCTCATAATGTGTACATATATTGCAATTACATGTTCCTATGTAAATGTGAATATATATACACTCACCTAAAGGATTATTAGGAACACCTGTTCAATTTCTCATTAATGCAATTATCTAACCAACCAATCACATGGCAGTTGCTTCAACGCATTTAGGGGTGTGGTCCTGGTCAAGAAAATCTCCTGAACTCCAAACTGAATGTCAGAATGGGAAAGAAAGGTGATTTAAGCAATTTTGAGCATGGCATGGTTGTTGGTGCCAGACGCGCCGGTCTGAGTATTTCACAATCTGCTCAGTTAATGGGATTTTCACGCACAACCATTTCTAGGATTTACAAAGAATGGTGTGAAAAGGGAAAAACATCCAGTATGCCCAATTGTGCATCGTTTAAATGCCACGGCCTACCTGAGCATTGTTTCTGATCATGTCCATCCCTTTATGACCACCATGTATCCATCCTCTGATGGCTACTTCCAGCAGTATAATGCTCCATGTCACAAAGCTCGAATCATTTCAAATTGGTTTCTTGAACATGACAATGAGTTCACTGTCCTAAAATGGCCCCCACAGTCACCAGATCTCAATCCAATAGAGCATCTTTGGGATGTGGTGGAAGGGGAGCTTCGTGCCCTGGATGTGCATCCCACAAATCTCCATCAACTGCAAGATGCTATCCTATCAATATAGGCCAACATTTCTAAAGAATGCTTTCAGCACCTTGTTGAATCAATGCATTAAGGCAGTTCTGAAGGCGAAAGGGGGTCAAACACAGTTTTAGTATGGTGTTCCTAATAATTCTTTAGGTGAGTATATATATAAACAGTGTCAGTGCATATATGTTCAAACAAATTTATTCACACACAGTAAAATATTTTATCGCATGCACATCTATATATTATGACGAGTATTATTGAATATAAAATTACATACAGTACATTATGATATACAGTGTAAGTAAATATACTGTCACATATTTTGTGATAAACCTGAATATATGAAAGACTGCAATTCCATATGTACTGTACAATTTAATAATATTGTAATATGTTAACAAAATTAATTATTTTGTTTATTATAATATAATTATATATTTATCCTTCATACGTTAAGGGAATGTATATATTTTTTGCTTAAGGGCAGGTGGGGGAAAAAACCTCAGAGTAGCGTCTATGTTATTGGGAGACCTTGCATTATGCCACTTCACTGGACAGCTTTGAACACAGGGGTTAGCGTTTGATTTTCCAGTTTGTTCCAAATAACCTCAACAAGCCACTTTTGTGTTTTGCAGCACACCCGGTGCATGCTTAATTTTCCTCATTACCTTTTATTGCATCTCTTTTTCTTCTGACCACTGACTGCTATGGCAGGATAAAATGTGTTGGACAAGTTTATGTTCTTCATCATCAGTCATTGCACTGATCCCCAACAGCACACTTAGCAAACTAATGAAACTATGCATTTGTCAACCGCTAGCCTACATTGATTCTTACAAATGGGCTTTGTGTTATATTCATGAGCTGAGAGAGACCAGTTCTCAATCATAATTTAATCAATACTATGGTGATTTGTTTTAGCTATGTAGCTAGCTAGCATTACACGATTTCTTTAAGTGCAGAGGCTATTTAAGTGCGAAGGAAACGGTATATGGTTTTTATACAAAAGAGTATATAGTGGTGTATAAATCTTACAAGCTGGGATCAGAAGTTACCTTTGTAAAAATATCAATACTCTCTACCATTTTTATTTTTTGGTAGTTTTTATGTGGTTCGACACCATTGTTGTAGATGACACATAGTATTCTTCAATAGTGAATAGATCATGATGACTACACATGATCTATAACCTATATCAGGTTCTCACTCCAATGGAGAATAAATCACTGGGAATTTAAATAAAAAATAAAATAAAATAAGGAGAATTCACATGTGACCTATTCTGACCTATGATCTTCCTGCTTCCTCCGGTCTGTTGGTCTGTACATTTGTACAATGATTCTCTTTGTGACAGGTACTGTGAAGCCTGGTTTATACTCGTCGCGTCCATGGCAAAAATGATGTCATCACGGTGTGAGCGGTTGTGCGCACTGAGTGCGCGAGATCCCATTTCTTTGTAACTTTGCACGCGGCTCCACTTCCGAAGATGCACGACTGCAAGGCAACTCTGGGCAAGCATGCATGTACATCTGTACTGGCACCTGACTACCATAAAAGAAATAAGCCTTTTTAATGAAAATAAAGGTCCATGTTTAATAAAAATGTTCATAAATTAAAAGAAAATGTTCAAAATAAAAGACGTCATTTCATTTAGTTTTATACACAGTTCTCATATCCTATGTAGTTCTAATCTAATTCCACAAGTAATAATCTCAAGGTTTACTGGGTTTTACACGATTCATGATTCTTTTGCAGTGTGGGTTTGGTGACGTGTACCAACAACAATCATCGTCTGAATGAAATCGCCCCCTATACCCTCAAATAGGGCGTTATTTGAGGGGACAGCCATTTGTAGTGGTGTCCGAAACCATAGTGGACGATATTGAGTGCACTCATTCAATCCCACATTGCACTGCAATAACGAATGTACAACCGATGTATGCTCAACGGCTGTCCGAATTAACTCACTCGTTTTCATTCACTCCTTCAAGAGAACTGTATTAGTGGACTAACGTAGAGAATAGTGAATGAGGGTTTAGGGGGCGATTTCGGATTCAGCCCCTGTGTACATATAATCCCATTGTTTCCTGTGTTCTTTGTCAGATCTTGTCCATGAATGGATGTCTTGTTGGTTTCCTCAGTTTTGTTTCCTGTATTCCTTGCATTCCTTGCATTCCTTTGTTTCCTGGTTTTCTGAGTTTGGTTTTTGTATCAGATTTTTTCAGACAACAAACTCTCTGCATTTGGATTCTGCTCACCCTTGTTTCTGAGTTCACCGATGTTACAGTTAGCAAGAAAGATTACATTTTAAATGTATTTTATTTAGTGTATGATTGCATAAAATTAAATGAAACTGAAGGTGAAGGTCGAATGGACACCTGGTTAGTGCTAGAGATCAGATTCACATGGAATCTGCACCTACAGAACAACTCAGAAAGTTCTCCAGTAGATTATTACAACACCTGTCAATCACAAAGTTTTTTTCTGCATTCTGCATCCTTCAAATTTTTGTTTTATTACATGTTTTGGCTTAATTAATTATGTTTTCAGATACCATGACACTCTCAGCTCGTTTTAAGACATTTTACCATGTTTACTATGTATTAAATCCCCCCCCCCAAAAAAAGGCCTGCGGTCTGCCGACAGGACACTAATCTTTCCTAAACACTGCGGTCTGCCGACAGGACACTAACTTTCCTAAACACCAAACCCAATACTCTTCCCAATGCTGAGAACAAACAAAATTACATTACTACAGTATATGGTAGGTGATGTAGGAAGCAGGTTATACTGTATATACAGTATATGTTCAACCCTGCTGTTTCCATAAGTTATGTCAGCTTAGTAACCTGGATGCACAAAGCTGTGAATTACGATGACACCTCAGCATGCCGACTGACTGACTTAGACCTCTGGCTCAAAAGGTTGCATACTGTAGAATGGCAGGGAGTAAATATACAGTGGTATCAGTGTAGACATGCCTCAAGGCCTGTTCACATCAACTCGTATGTTCAGCATTATAATTCTATCCGATTTTGTTCAGGCAAAGTAAGAAGGCGAGCTTGAATGAAAATGCAATTTCGCTCTCTGACAATAGGTGTTGCTTATGGAAAAGCAGAAATACAGTGGTATAATATTTGTTTATCAAGATGCTGATACACTGTATTTTTCTTTGTTATTATTAATATTTTTGTTGGTCTCAGTATTTGCGTTGCTATGTCTAATATTTGCCATAATATGTGTTCATTGTTCAAATTGTTGACACACACACACACACACACACACACACACACACACACACACACACACACACACACACACACACACACACACACACACACACACACAGAGTTGCTCTGTGCAACTTTATATTGCTTGTCATGGAGAAGTAACAAAGTCAAACAGCATTCACATGATTCACTTTAATCTATTATGATGTCAAATATAAGAGTACAGAGAAAGAGACCTGGGTCCAGATTCTTCCTCTACTCTTCAAGTCAATGAATAGTTTCAAAGCAGCTTTACAGTGATAATAGGACATTACAGTAGCAGAGATTGTTTTGGCTTTACAGCAGCTCTAGGATAAAGTTATTGTCCAGCTAAAGTTAGTTTTGATTGATTGATTCACTTCCGTTGCGAAGATCATTAGTTATTAACTTAGGGGCCGCTAACACGACACCGTTCTAACAGAAAACCCTCAACGCCCATCCGCACAAACAGTGCCTGGTGGCTCTAGAACGCACTCCCGGAAATAGTTCCAAGGTGCAAACGATTATCAGTTATTTCTGCGCAAACCTACTCAACCTCTGCGCAAACACAGCACATGCGCATCACGTGTTCAGTCCATAGGTATGCGCGTTTGAATATATATGTGCGCAGGCGTGTAGTCCTTCTTTACAAATCAAACCTCAACAAACTACTTGTCTGGCTTAAATTTATAATACAGAATTATTTATCACCTCCGCGTAGCCACGTGGTGACTCTGTACATATAAAATGACAACGTTTTATCTGTACAGAGGTAAAGGGAAGGGAAGGAGGCCTTCACAGGGGAGAACCAGTTGACACTTCAGGACTGCGTTGTCGTCGTTTCCAGGCGCAGGTCCTTCATCAGATCTGGATACAGCCTGGATCCGGTGGACTGCGGTAAACCTCGGGATAAACCTTCTTATGATGTAACAAGTACATCAGGATTTATGGGAATTGTTCCCGGTTCCGGCTGACCTAAACTATGGTTTTGGTGCTAAAGAGGAAAAGGATCTACTGCCAGCAGTCGATTTTGATATTCTAGGTATTATCAACTGGCCGGAATTTTGAGATCGCAATAGATGTGAAGGACTATTATGTGTTAAGAGCTCGCTCAAGTACTGCGGAGCTAAACTATTTAGTGCTTTGTAAGTAATCAGCAATATTTTAACATTTATACGATGTTTAATAAGGAGCCAATGCAGCGTTGACAGAACCGGGCTAATATGGTCAAACTTCCTGGTTCTGGTAAGAACTCTAGCTGCTGCGTTTTGGACCAGCTGTAGTTTGTTTATTAAGCGTGCAGGGCAATCACCCATAATAGCATTACAATAATCTAGCCTTGATGTCATGAACGCATGAACTAATTGTTTCCGCATTTGTCATTGAGAGCATATGACTTAATTTAGATATATTTTTATGATGGAAAAATACAGTTTTACAGATACTAGACACTTTTTTTTAAATGAAAGATTGGTATCACAGAGCACACCAGGTTCCTAACCGACGACAAAGACTTGACAGAACAGCCATAAGTGTTAGACAGTATTCTAGGTTATTACGTTTTTGTCCAATAATTAGAATCTCAGTTTTTTTTCAGAATAAAGTGATAGGAAATTGCTAGTCATCCAGTTTTTTATATCAGCTATGCATTCCGTTAATTTTGTGAATTGGTAAGTTTCGTCAGGGCGTGAAGAAATATAGAGCTGAGTATCATCAAAATAACAGTGAAAACTAATTCCATGCTTCCTAATGATATCTCCTAAAGGTAGCATGTACAGAGTGAACAGCAACGGTCCTAGTACTGAGCCTTGTGGTACGCCATACTGAAATTTTGATCGATAAGACGTCTCTTCATTTACTGCTACAAACTGATAACGGTCAGATAAGTATGATTTAAATCATACTAATGCAATTCCACTAATGCCAACATAATATTCGAGTCTATTTAAAATAATGTTGTGGTCGATAGTATCAAATGCAGCTCTAAGATTGAGTAACACTAATAGAGAGATTTCTCTTCACTGTCGCTTAGCAAAATAGTCTGTTTGTAAGCGCCACCAAGGCAATGGAAAAGATTAGAACATAAAAGTTCACACTTACATATAATCAGATATAATATAAAACATGCGCATTTGGCATGCTGTCCGGGAGGAGGGCTCTGAGCTCAAAAGTTTGCCCGAAACCAGAGCACAATTGGAGAGAAGTTTGGAGAGAATAAATGACAGAATTTGAATTTCACCTTAACAACGTAGTGGCAAGTTTTGCATGGGAAAATATTTTTTTTAGAAAATGTTAAATCTAGTTTTTGTATGAAAAAACACATCAAATTGGAATCCATTGTCAATGGGGTAACTAAACAAAAAGGGCTGTGGTTTCTTTTTGCTAGAAAAGTGGAGTTGGTCTGCATTTGGCTTTCATTGACTTCAGGGCAGCGATGAGAAGGTACTGTAGGTGCATCTTATCATATGCTGCCAGGGAAACTGTGAAGGCACATCCCTTCATTTAATCACCATTCCCATTGTACATCTGGATCTGGAACAGCAATAGGTGGTCAAAACAAGAGGAGGTGAATCACACCATCACAATCCTTAATAATAACTGGCTCTTCTTTGTATAAACTGACAATGGGGGTGACATGATGAGGGAAGATCAGCTGGCATGGTGACATGCACATTTGAAATCTCCTTTACTGTCTCACCATTAGCATACAGTATGTGGGTTGATAATTGTCAATTATCAACACATGACCTAATATATGGTGCACACAATTACTTTTTTGCAGTGCTGAAGCACAGAAAAATGGTTTTCAGGTGGCTAATTAACCTTTCTTCCATCCATTCACACATCCGTCCTTCCACCCTCCCTCCTTCCTTCCTTCCTTTTGTTCTCAATCACAAAAAAAGGTTTATTAATGTGAGAACTCTAAATAAAAAGGTTTTAATTAAAAGTCAATAGAGTGCTGCAGTGATGACATTTTTGTAGGTCAAGCCAGAAGTTAGCATCGCCCTGGTTCCCTCGACAAACCCCCAACAGATTATTGCTGAAATATTTCCTATTTTTGGAAAATTATTTATATTTCCTCTGGTGACAAAGTGGGCATTCATTCATACATACACATCATGGGCCCTATCTTGCACCCAGCGCAATTGACTTTGTTAACTGACGCATGTATCATTCCTATTTTGCACCCGACGCACAGCGGACTTTTCCCTCCACAGACGCACGTCGGTAAACTAGGAAATGCATTTGCGCTCCCAGGGGCGTTTCAGCGCAAAGAGGAGGCGTGTTCCGGCGCAAACGTTCCCTGGTGCTATTTTGCAGGTTTAGAAAACAATTCCGCCACAGACCAGGAAAAACCTAGTCTAAAGTCAGTGGCGCGTTGCGCATGTTATTCATATGCTATTTTAAGGGCGCATGCTTGGCCATCTACACACAGACGCAGCAGTTTTCATTTTTAGAAAACCATACATTATTACAAGGAAAAATATTACCACACAAGGGAAATCATTGTTATTTGCGTCGGGCACAAGAGTCATTTATCCCGCCGGTATAATAGCAACAGTGCCCGAGATCCGCCCACAAAGTTACTTGCGTTTCACGCTTGATACTTGCATTTCAGATCGTTAAAATAGGGCCCCATGTATCTAAAATAACAAAAATAAATAAAAGAGATTCACCTGTGTATGAGGCAAAAAGATTTCATCAGCCATGGTGAGCAAATTACATCTAAACTTCACAAAGTTGGTCATATAAAATCACAATCAACTAATATATTGTTGCACAACATCACTAAACGTTCAATTTAACATTAATTGTGAGACAATTAATTAACAACACAGAGTTTTTAGTAAAAGGCATAACAGTTACAGTAACACTTTTAGCAACAACATCACTTTCAACATCATCACAGTTAAGCTTCGTATACGCTTGTTCATAGAAAATAATGGCAATTTTTTTCTAACGTTTTCTGAATAGGATTCATAGAAGAGTAGAATAGAATAGAATAGAATAGAATAGAATAGAATAGAATAGAATAGTTACCTGTTTATAAACACGATGAGATGCGTTTACCTGTTTGGCTGATGACGTTCAATGTTCCAAAAAACCTCTGGAGTCTTATTTAGGCACTTGTTAGTGTTACAACCGGCTCATATTTTCAACATAAACGAGAGGCAACACAGAGGGGCAAGGAGTGAAAGAATTAATTTATTAAAGAAATAATCCAAATTAACTAAAGGTGTTCAAACAATAGTAATCAGTATTAGTGGAAGTCATTATTGAAAGTGTGTCCCTCTTCTCCCACGCTCCAGCAATCCAGATCATAGAAGTATACTTTTAAGGAGAAGGAAGAAAACGGCACAAGAACAATACCACATAGGAGACTCTCACTCACCCCCTACTCCCCTGTATCATTTACAGCAATGAGCACGAAACAAAGTGTCAGCAAACACGTTGTCTACGCCTCGAATATGCTTAATTTGCAAATTATAAGGTTGCAAAAACAAAACCCACCTCATCAACTGCTGACAGGCTTTGCAACAAATGTAGAAAGGTCAGTGGATTGTGATCTGAATAAGTGGCAATTTGAGCTCCTCCCCCTACATACACACCGAAATGTTGAAGGGCCCATATCAATGCAAGTGCTTCTTTTTCAATGACAGAGTAGTTTGCTTGATAATAATTACATTTACGTGAAAAATAGCTAACTGGATGATCAATCCCATCCATCCCAGCCTGCAGAAGAGCTGCACCTGCCCCTTTCTGGCTCGCACCCACCTGAGTCTTAAAAGGTTTGTCAAACTGTGGCGCCACTAAGACTGGAGAAGAGGACAGCAAAAGCTTTACATTTTCAAAATCTTTTTGACAACCTAGAGACCAAACAAACTTAACAGAGCTAGTTAATGGGCAAACAACAGATTAGTTAATGGGCAAACAACAGACAAAAACTTTGGGCAAAACCCCCAATAATATCCAGCCATATACCCAAAAAACGCATTTATTATTTTTTTGTCGAAGGAACAAGTTCAATCGCATGCACTTTTTCTTGCAACGGACGCACAGTACCTTGTCCCACCTCCCTTCCCAAGTAGACCACATTTGCTTTAGGAAATTTACATTTGGCCAGATTGACAGTAAGCTGAGCTTCAGCTAAACAGGGGAAAAAAAGAGCAAACATGCTCTAAATGCTGTTCCTAGGTATCGCTGTAAACAATTACACAATCTAAATAAACTGACAGCCCGCAAGTCCTGACACAACACGGTTCATCAGTCCTGAAACGTTGCTGGTGCTTTTCTTAATCCGAAACTCATAACGGAGTAAGCATACAGTATAACCCAGAGGATGTATTGAAGGCAGTGATTCCTTGCACCCAAGATGTTAATGGCACCTGCCAATATCCTTTTAACAGGTCGAACTTACTGACGAACTTAGCAGTACACAGTCCTCAATCTGGTGAAGGGGAAAAGCATCAGGCTTTGTAACCGTATTTACCTTTTGGTAATCCGTGCAAAGTCTGTAAGAATTATCTTCTTTTTTTTTTTTTTTTACAAGTAAACACTTTAAAGCCCAGCTAGAGCCAGATGGTTTCGCTAAAACATTATCCAATAAATACTGAACCTCATCCTCTTGTTGTTTCACAATTGGCCCATGGTAAAAACGTTGACGAATTGGTAATGCATCACCAACATCCACATCATGTTCAATTAAATGTGTACGTGATTGGGTATCTCCAAACAAAGCTGAAAATTCATGTATTACCTCTATATANNNTATATATATATATATATAAACTTTCTCTGTTGAAAACTAGATTGGGTCTTTAAATGATCCAAACTTTTCAACCTAGGTTGCAACACACAATCTGCAGGGGCTTCAACTTTCTCCTCAGTTACGCCCATAGGCGCAATACCACCCCCCTCTGAAACTGTTAGTACAGCAGTAATTTTAGATTTGGCATTATCACAAGAAAAATATGGTTTTAACAGATTAACATAACAGAGCTGAACAGATTTTTTTGGATCAGGTGTAGAAATACGATAATTCAACTCCAATACTTGCCGAGTGACAGTATATGGTCCTGAGAATTTTGTGCGAAATGGTGAAGCAGACAAAGGCAACAATACCAGAACCTGATCTCCCTGAGAATACTCTTGCAGTTCTACCAGAAGACTCGGGAGGCAAAATGACTTAACAAAGCATTAATTATTAACAGCCCAGCAAGCAAGGATTGTGTTATGAAGTTCTTTGGCGTAGGTTTAATGCCATGTAAAGGGACCATTGCGCTACGTTGAGCACTTCATCTCTCAATTTAGTGGGCACTACAATCTGCACCAACGACTCACCTCAGCTGTTTTTGCTCTGGGACATCCATTTCCGTAACAGCGTCCCATCTTGCACAAAATACCAGCTTGCTGCACTCTGCACCTCATCCGGGGACAACATAGCATCAAATAAACTAGACAGCATTGAGTCCTCCCGCTGCGCAGCTACCAACTCTGGATGAGAAAAAGAAGCTGGAAGAAAAGAAAGGCCAGGAAAAGCATAATTACAGGACTTTTGCATAGGAGCTTGATCAAACTCTCCCTAAATAGAATTCTTAGCCGCTTTTGTTTTAGAACGAGTCACAGCACATGATAAAAACCCATCTGGAAATTCCTCAGCAACATCAAACGAATTGACAGTAGTAGTGGAGCGACAATGGGTGACGGAGATACATCTGGCCACACACCCTCTCCGGCCAGATTATTACCCAAAATCACATCCACTCCTCTCACTGGCAGTGATTGTCAGACACCCATAATCACCTCACCTTTACCAATTCAGATTGCAAAACAACTTTGTGCATTGGAATGGACGTACTTGTAAATGCTATTCCCTGAACCAGTACAGTTTTTCCCAAACTCAAGACTGATGAAAACGGTAAGGTAGATTCTAAAATAAATGATTGCGAGGCACCTGTATCACACAGAATCTTAAAAGGTACATTCATCCTGTGGGACAACCTGAAACGGCTTCTCAGCAGGACAAAGCTTGGGGTGAACACAATCAGTCATTTATATAGGGGAGAAAACATTTTGCAATCTTAGAGATCCCTTACCACGAATTGGTTTACTTTTTAGGACAGGACATTACTTTTTCCAATGCCATTCTTCAAAGCAGTAGCAGCACATGGAGTCAGGAATAGCTTTGAAGGACCATTAGGCACTTATTTTAAATAATTTTAAACCCCTATTCACTATTTTTAAGCACTGACAAAAAATCATCGGTGAACACTGCAGTCTTAGGCTTGTTCTCATTAATATAGGTAGAGGCTCTCAGGAATAATACACTTAAGGTGCTCAGTGAGAATCAATTCTAGCAGGCTCCAAAATGTATGCACATTAAAAGTTGCGCACTTCAACATGGGTTTGTTGCGATATGCCTCCGGGACTAATTCAAAGGCTTTACGAACTTGGGTTTTTACCTTCATGTAATATTTAGGATCCCCCACTGAAAGCGCAGTATATTCTTGAGCTCTACCAACTAATTCTGACTGAAACATAATTGTTCGATCAGTACAAGGCCAATCTCGTTCATTGACCACACTCCATCGGGGTCTCTTTCATTAAATTTTGGTAGCAACTTCAAATTACTTTCTCTAACACCGTCTGCTGATATTCTTTCATCAACCATGAGTTTCAATCGTTCTATTTGTAACTGATCATATTGAGCTTTTCGATCTGATACTAATCTTTGTTCATGTTTAAGTTTTTCATACTCAATTTCACGCTGCTTTACCAAATCATCAGCCTTAAGTTTTGCTAATTCAATTTCCTTTTCTTTTAGTTCTTTCTCTTTTAGTTCTTTTTCTTTTAGTAGCCTGCTTAAACATTTTTTTTTTTATCATGAGCCTGCTGTAATGCCAATATTTCCTTTCGCTGTTCAAATGATAAATTACTTATCGAAATATCAGGTTTCTGTGATCCTACATCAGAACATGCTATTGCCGTCTCTGACACACCTGTCATTGCACCACAATCAATCAATCAATTTTTAATCAACATTCTCAACTCATCTTTTCATTAAAGTTTATCGACTGATTTACTTGCTCTCTACAATCCCCCATAATTTCCTACTTTCCCTTTTCTGACGGGGAATTAATGAATTCTTCTAACAACGCCATACATAGCCAATCAAATAATTTTCAAACTAACATAGTGACTGACAAATAAATCACGTCATTTACAGCTCATCTCACTATCAAATTCCCCCAAACTATCCCACATCTCCAACTAACTAACTAACTCAACCCTAATTCTTCCTGGTCTTCCTTTCGGTCGAGCCTCTTTAAGCATCTAATACAGCTGGTGCAGAGCTGAACTATCGGTCCAGGCCTGCAACCACGGCTGTGCACTCAACCCAGGAATACACCTTTTTTTTTTTTGATATATAATAATTACAGCCTACCCGGGGAGCATAACAAATAAATTATGAGCCACCTGTCCGAAGCCAAACACGAACAAACTGCTCCACTTACTACGAGCGCACCTGATTCTCTTCACTAATTACCAGTCCATGTGCCTCTAGGAAAGAACAAAAAAAAGCGGACGAGCCCCCATATGTAGCAATAGCATATTTCAAGACAAGTAACAGCTTTAAAAAAAAATCACAAGGGGTATTAATAATGTATTTTAGGTTGTAGAATAAAATGTGATAATATCTTGAGCTTATGTTAACCACGGACCTTACTTCAGGCTTTTAACCAAGATCCCATCCAAAAACACCCATAACTGGTTTCTGGCTTTTGGCCTACAAAAATACGTCATCCTGCAGCAATCTATTATAAATGGTGAAGCTGACAACTGTACCAATGAGAGAACGTTTAAAATCTTTAATTACCTTGTTGAAAAGTAAAATAACTTGTGGTTCCCTTGGTATATGAAGTCCCTAAACCTTGAGAATTCCATCTACAGTTGTTGAGCAGTTTCAGGGGAGGATACTGATTAGCTCTTGATTAATACTTTATTGATCCTCTTGGGGCAATTCAGTAGAAAGGAAGATTTCTTAGTCAGCAGTGTTCTAGCCATTACAGAGAAACACCAATGGACTTAATATCCTTCACCTAACCACTTGACCATGACTAATTAGGTTAACAGATTATTTTTCTGCCAAAATGTATTGGTGTTATACCAGATTTTGATGATTTAAAAAATGTAAATAGTATATACTATTTTGATATTCGCTGTTATATTACAACCTATAATAAACAGTTAAACCTACTATACCTTGGATAATTTTTAGATCTATTTTTACAGATATTATTATTAATTAACAATGTTACTGATTATCAATCTCTTTTTCTCCATGAAGGTCAGCAGTGTGAACACGACTGTGAGCCGCAAACGAGAGCACCGGGTTCTTCTCATGGTGATCACCATGGTGATCTTCTATCTACTCTGCTGGCTGCCCTATGGGATAGTGGCTCTGCTGGCCACTTTTGGAACCCCTGGACTGGTGACTGTGGAGGCAAGCATAGTGCCCTCCATCTTAGCGAAGTCCAGCACTGTCATAAATCCCGTAATTTACATCTTCATGAATAAACAGGTGAGCATAAAGAAAGCAGGAGCCCCAAGGTTGGGCAAAAATCAAAAGTTCAGAACTTGAGGATTGGATTTGTGAGTGAATTTGAATTTATATTTACAAAGAAATTCAACAGTCACACAGTAGAATCAGACGTTCTGTATAATGTTTTTAAGCCTATATTATGTTGTGCTCCATGTTGAGACTGAGGTTAATTATTCTGTGGTAAATATGTTTCCTTCCACAATTGTCCATAAAATGGAAGTACACTAAATTTACATTTACATTTTACATTTACATTTAGTCATTTAGCAGACGCCCTTATCCAAAGCGACTTACAAATTAGGACTAAGTTCAGCGAGTCATCATAAAGAGGCAAAAGC
>FLSR01004882.1:4197790-4230165 GCA_900092035.1 Leuciscus waleckii
CTATAAGGTTAAGTGCTCACGGAAGAGATTGGTTTTCAGCTGTTTTTTGAATGTTTTCAGCTGTTTTTTTACATGAAATTGATTATTCATCAGATGTTTCTTCATTTAAAATGTGATCGAATTAATTTCAACTCAATGTTAATTAGATGTTACTTTCAACATACATTTAACATTTCAAGTTGTATTAATTTACATGAGCCAACAATCATGTACTTATAACCCATTTTTTTTACAATCACTTTGGCACTACTATCAAAATGGTAAATGGGTACCATATACATAAACATAAAATCATTTGTTAATTAAACTAAAATCACCTGTGCAAAATGACAAACTTAAAAGTATTACCATTCCAAAAGTTATCTGATGATCTTTTAATTTCAGGCCCCTGTCTTGAGAACCTGTATCCAAAAGATAGGGTTAATGGACATATAAGTACATTCATTGATCAATCCTTTGTTTTGCATGCAGGCAAGATATACTGCAAATGAATTTTCTTTTTGAAGTGGAACTTTAACGCTGTATCTGATAATGACGCTATGGGGGAACGCCCTCATCATGACCAGCATCTGAATATGTGTAACAAAGCACCCGTCAGTATAACAGGGTGCCTGGAAGACACATCATCAGCTTTTTTTTGTCTTCAGACACTGTCACTCAGAGTGTTGCATTTGCAGTAAGAAGTTCTGTTCTTGCTTGATTGCATTGTAGGCGGAGTTTGGGAAGAAGTCCCTTTTGGGCGTCCTCTGATTGCTCCATTGCTCTCAAATACCATTTTGTGGATTTGGAAGCTTGCTCTAAAATAGTTTTTAAAAAATTCTTCCAATCCGAATGGAGATTTATTAAAAAACATTGGTCTCATGTCAGTTCAGGAAGCCGCTCTGTGGAGGGGCTGTGTGAAGAGTAATATGCGAGGATGTCGCGGTTGATGAGTTGTTTGCGAACTATCTCTCCCTTGGTGCTTCATCCTCTTAGAAGGCTTCTGTGAGAGTGAGTGCGTTCGGGATTAAAGCAGACTAGTGAGTCTGTTTGCTTCTTGAGGAGAACCTTTCTTATTGTTTACATCCTGCACTTGAGGGTGGGGTTGTGTGAGATAAAATAAAGATGGGACACAATCCCCTTTTTTTTTGGTTTCTAGCATAGTTGTAGGATTGGTACTTTGAGTTGATGCAACCCCTTCACTTTCTGCGACCACTTTTTAGCAGAAGTGTTTAGCATTAGAAATCCCTGGCTGGAAATTACTGAGGGACAACTGTTTTTAGGAGAAGTCGCAGTGAAATTATGCGGTTTGACTGGAGGTGTTAGCAGTGAACTGCTGAGGCAGCTGCTTACTGGAGGAGTGATTGCGGTGAGGTGATGCAACCCCTTCAGTTTTAGTTGCCCTCCCTCCAGTATGACTGGAGATGTTAACTGTGATCTGCTGAGGCAGCAGATTATTGAAGGAGTGGTCGCATTGAGATGATCTTTTCACTTTTAGTCTGTGCTTCTTCCAGCTCAGCTGGTGAAACTACTTTGAGACATATGTTTTTAGAAGGGCTGGTCGCAGTGAGATGATACGACCCCCTCACTTCCGGTTGCTCTCCCTCCATATTCTGGAGGTGTTAGCAGTAAACTGCCGAGTTTGTCTGTGAGCGTTCCTCCGTGTTATCTGTCATGTAATTTTGTAAAAAGCAATAGCTTTAATGGGTCTTAAGTTGAGTGCTTTTATTCAAAGCATGGTTCAGCTGTTCTCCTAGTTATACTGGGGTCTTGAAGTAGAGCCTAAGCTCCCCTTTCGTTTCCTGGGGGTTCAGAGTCTGGATCATAAGAGTGGTGGGCACCAGGGGGGCAGGGTTTTATATTATTTTGAAGTTTCCCCGGGCGCCGCCATTGGCTAGCGGACCATCACCTGCTGTTAGCATCCCATTGACTCCCATTCATTTTGGCGTCACTTTGACAGCGAATAACTTTACATCTGAGGCGTTTAAAGACTCCATTTGTCCGTTATTTATTTCTAAAGAAACACGAAAATGTATAAAAGGCTCCATTACCTTGTATCTTACGTTATGGCCCCGTAGATGCAGTTTTTGTAAAAATAGGCTAACAATTGCGTCATAACCACGCGACTCTCTGTCGCACAGTAGAGAGATTACCGTATGGACAGGAGGAGAAGCTCGCGGGCAATCGGGGAGACGTGGAGCAAAATGACAAAATAATTAATCAGAATACTTGCACACGTTACTCCTGCTCCTAGCTCATGGACACCTCCTACTCACGCTCTCCGCCTCTGCAAGTTTCGGAAGGGAATGATTCAGATTTCTCTCGGCACAGCTACTAGAAGACAGACGGGTTGCTCACGTCACATCTACGTCGTCAAGCTCAGTTTGAGTCTGCGCAGTACGCTCGACCATCAGGAAGTTAGTTGTTCTAATTGACTTCATTTTTTTCGGTTGAATCCAATGGGGTCGCTGTGTCCAGTTTATATACTGTCTATGGTGGACACACTGCATTATGCCGTACTCTCATTGGAGGGGCAGCAATAATGAATGTTGTAGCCTGAAGGACTAATTACTAAGGTTTTTAACACTTTGCATGCCCCCTTTCTTGAACTGCTCTTAAGATACTCCTTATAGCAGAATGAACCGAATTGTGTTAGGTACTCACAAAATTTCCTCAGTTAGAGGCAGATTACGGTGTTATGGTAGCACTCTATAATCAGATGAGTGCATGAAGTCAATAAAATAACTTGTAAAATAACTTTTCTCAAGTAGTGTTGCTCTCCACTATGACTCTAGGGTAATTGAGTAAAGCTTGAGTAAAGCTTGAGCTCCGCTGCAGTTTCCCTTAGGGGTTGAGTTGCAATGGCAAGAGTTTTTAGCTTTTATTCTGTGCCACTATTGTATTTGCATCCCTTATGATGAAGTGAAGGTTATATTTCCCCCCTTGAAATTAGTGTTAAATTGAAGGTCATAGTTGAATTTCTCCCTTTGATAAGCTACTCCCTAAAGGGCTTTGTCAAAGTGTTGACACACTCAGCACTTTATTAGAGCTTTTGCTCTTGGGGGCTATAAGGCTTTTTGCCTGCCCTGCTTCTCTTGCTATTAGACAAAAACATAGTAGCCCCATTAAGCAGTCTATGAGTCACAATTTGCGCCATGGGGATAGATGACGCTCGGACTCCAGTGGTTGAGCTCCGACGCTCTGACTCCATGTTAAAGGCACTTTACATTTATTAATTTAGCTGACGCTTTTTCCAAAGCGACTTACAATTGCTATATATGTCAGAGGTCGCACGCCTCTGGAGCAACTAGGGGTTAAGTGTCTTGCTCAGGGACACATTGGTGTTTCACAGTGGATTCGAACCCGGGTCTCTCACACCAAAGGCATGTGTCTTATCCATTGCGCCACTACCACACTATGCAGTTTCCGTTTTTCTCAAACAGCGACCCCTAGAGTCGCTGTGGAGTACTTGTATTTAACGTTACTCTCGTAAATACTACTCACGCATAGCAGTCTCTGCACTCTTCGGACCGCGCTTTCTTCGTTTTCTTCATCGACTCTACCATGATTCATATCTGAAATACGTGCTTGTGTCTTCCATCGAGGCTGCTTCATATGTTGTTGATGTACGTGACGTCGTTCCGTAAAGCAAGTCGTGATTCTCGCAAGATTTGTCAGGGCGCCACCTCTCAAACTTGCATTGCTGGTTTTGCCAGCGGCATCCCCCCCCTGCTTTGCTATCGGGGTGATTCGCCCTACTACGAGTACATTTACCATCGAAATAATTTCGAAGCTGTTATATTAAGGTACAAATCTTGCATAGTATGCCTTTAAGGACGTTCCCCCATAGCGTCATTGTCAGACGCAGCGTCTCGTTCCCTTCTCAGGCTAATTACCTCTTAAGAAGCATTGATGCTTTTGATCAATACTGTAATTTTTTTATTATTTCATTTGATTTATTTTACTTCAATTTAATTAATTCAACTGTGTCTGTAGTATTCTCTTTACTAGTCTTGTTGTAATGATGTATTTACATGTAGCACCATAATGAAATATATATAACATATTTTGTACTACAATTTTCAATAACTGTACAAACAACTACAAGTTGAAAGTATTGGTATCTTGTGTGCAGGGCAAGTGATCTAAATTCATGTTTCAATGGTAGTTTGTTAAATTAGTTATTCAAATAAATGATTCTGCAAGTGCAAGGTTTCTTTAAAGATATGAATGCACAATGCATTTTTTGAACATTTCACAGCCTTAGTTACAATGATGACAATTTTGATTTTTTTCTAGATTTTTGAAAAATAACATCAAGATTCTAAAATTAGTGCCAACGTGATTGTAAAAAACTGCAACTTAGGTTAGGATCCTTTAATTTTCCTTATTTGAATCTTATTGAATCTTATTTTCTAGCTCAATTCAGGAAAAGGGCATTCTCATTTCAATTATGACTGCTGTACAACCATGTGTACCACACTGACGATGAAAATCCTTGTGGAATCTGGGTTCCACGTTTTTTTTTTTGGTCAAACTTTTTGTGTACACATTCTGTGTGGGCTTGCTTAAAACTGACTGATTCTCCAGACTTTTTGCATACCAGCATGAACAGAAAGTATCTCCATCAAAGCTGAGTGTGCTGAGCCATTCACTGAGTCTCCAGAAACTGGGTGCCAGGGATGTTGTGGTCCAATCTATCTACACTGTCAGCTTGATAAAAGTGATGCGAATGGTTTACTGGCCTACTCTCATGTGAAACAATCCAATTCATTGTGCTCTTTTGCACCATCCGTCAAAGTGTCAGCTGTTGAAGAGGGTAAATAGCAGCCCTACACTTCCACTTGTGGTTAGGGACCTCTTATTTATGTAGTCAATTCAAGCTTTTGCCAACTGAGAAGGTATTATACGTTAACACTCCCCTAACTCAATAAAGTTAACCCTGTTTGGCTCTGAGAGATGTTTTTTAGGGCAAGTATGTTTTTTTCCCCCTCTTGTGGAGTGTACCACTGAGTTGTCTCAATGCAGGAAAGTAGGTCTCACTGGAGTAAGATGGAATGCCATCCAAAGGTCATAAATGGTCTGTCAGCTCTGGAGTCTGAAAATCCACATCAGAGAGATGCTTAACTTCCACTAAATCCCAGATATGTTTCACTCTAGGTACCAAAACTCTGGTTTGATTGATGGAGCTTGTCATTTGTCCTGTCTAGTGTTGTATATGAACCAAAGAGCACAAAATGCATTTACACATTCCATGTTGCTACAGATGGAAAGCTAGTACACCCTAAATATAACCTCTTTTTTTGTTTTGTTTTGGAATCCACTCTTTTGTGTAGCCATGAAAACTAACCTTGCTTGTAAATTATTATCATAGCTGGCTACGCTATTTTACAAAAAAAATAAAATAAATCTGCTGTACCGTACATCCGCCTTGGCCGTACAGCAGCACTGTACTTTTGCATGTAACATCTGCTATAAAATATATAGATTGAAATATACTGTATATTAAAATGGAATTAAGGATATAGAATGAGCATGTTACCTTCCTTAAGGCCCTTTCACACCGGACGCGTAACGAAAAAGCGAAACGAAAAAGCGAATAGTTTGCGTCAAAACCATTCACATCAGCCAGTTTTTTCGCCGCAGCACATTCGCGTTCGGTGTGGAAGCACTCATTACACAAACAGCTGATCGAAAAATAAAACCATCGCGCGAATTATTCGTGCGTCAAAATCGCGTCCAGTGTGAAAGGGCCTTTATTGTTCCGAAGCACATTATCTATTTAATTAACCGACAGCAGCGAAATTGATGAAAAATGTTTCTTTGACAACCATTTTTTCCATGACTAAGACGAGACGATGACGAGACAATACCAACGTCATTAATCAATCAATAACTGTGTCTATATCAACATGCAATATCGTTGATGAAAAAAGAATAAATGTGGTAAAAATAAAATTAAAACTTGACCAAAATCACTCTTTGTTTTTATCGCATAAAGGAGGAGACAAAACATTACAGACTGTTTTTACAAGCTTTCATGCCTACAGTGGTCATATTTTAATGTAAATCCCCCAAGCAGAGCTTTTCTACCCGGTTATTTACTTTATCTTTGCAATCTAGCAACCATGCGCACACGCTCTCTCAGTATCACTGATATATTCTGCTTAAATTAAAGTGTCTTTCAGTCGGTCTTTGTTCTGTCACGAACCGCTTGCGCTGTTTGCTGCGACTAAATCTGCGATCAAAGTGCAGGCTGATATCCAACTAGGAATATGTAGAATTGCAAAGTGCTACTGCTAAGAGTGCAATGTCATACAGCCTGTTACCTTAATTCAAATTTCTCATAAGCTTAACTGAATTGGTCTAAAGACAGACATTATAATAACCATTTTTGTCTAAAGACTACATATAAAATAGCTACCAAAATGAATGTTGGTAACTGCAGTTTGAAAGAAATGACTAAAAGTTGACAAAAATGCAATGACTTTTCGTAGAGTAATTCTAGACTAAATCTATAAAAGACAAAAATGACAAAAATGTGACTAAGACTAATAAGCATTTTCGTCTGAAGATGAAGACTAAGATTAAATAAAAAAAATGGCTGTCAAAATTAACACTGGTGTGTTACTTGTAGTTTGGTTCTCTTGTTTTTTAGTTTTTTTGTTGGTCCATCGTATAAATGTTAAAATATTGCTGATTACTTACAAAGCACTAAAATGGAAAAGTCAAGTCAAGTCAAGTCAAGTTTATTTGTATAGCGCTTTCCACAATACAGATTGTATCAAAGCAGCTTCACAGTATTCAATTAAAATAATACAACAAAGTTTGTTTCAAGAGGAATTTATTGATTGATAAAATTAAATTAAATATCCCCGAAAAGGCTTTTATGATGTATATTTTGCTACAGACCTTACCGAACATCCATACACAAAGCTGTGTGCTGGGCAAGATGTGGTTCTGATGCCTGTACTGAACTGTAAAGGGCAATATCGCGACTATAACGAGAAAAAACAGGTTTGCTTGAGCATTCTGTCCTTTTTAGAGTTGCATCTTGTGACATCTCATCCTGTTTTTGGTTTGTTTAGATATATCCGGTCTGTTTTGCATTCATACTTCATACTTTGGTTGGACTGCACCAAAGTAAATTTGGTAACAGACCAAAACCCACTCGTTCAGCTTGTTCAGATGGCAGTGTTCACACTTATTCAAATTATCTGCACTAACAGAGCAATTGAACCAAACCTGCCAAGTGTAAGCACACCCCGTAGGCTATTACCCTACTATATTTAATTCAGATTTAAATTTTTAGGCACTTTTACTGTGAGACTGATTTAACCTAGAAAGTTTAACCTAGCTGATTTAACCTAGATGGAGAGTGTTCAGACGAAAGATGGGGAATTTCAAATTTGCTTAGTTTGTCTATGTTACTGACCCACAGAGGGAAGGACAAAAATGTAACAAACTTGTAATTCAATTTTCAACTGCTGCTAAGGGAAGGATTTAGAGTCAAATGGCCTGTTATAATTTACTGCAGTTGCTGTTTTCACAGATTTTTGTTAAAGGAGTCTGGGGCAGATTTTTAATCGAGCTGAGAGAAACGACAGGGGTGCTACATTTTCCCTAAAAAAAGTTTCTAGCTATACTGATGTCCTTGGCACTTTTGACTTGAAGTGACCAACCTATTTCCTAGAATACCCTAGTAACCTCCTAGCAATGACTTAGCAACCATCCAAAACACCCTATAACACCCTTGAAAACATACTGTTATCGCTCTCCTGGATGTAACAGTTAGAATATGCTGACTGTAATTTGTTGTATGATCCAGTCTCTTTTGCCCAGTGTTATTGTGATTCTGAATCAGCGAGATCCCAAAACTGTCCGATATGCTTGATCCAGCAGAAATGCAGATATTGCTGTCTCGACTTATGTTTAGACACTATATCAGTGCATTTTGTTCAGCTGAGGTTAATTAATTTTGTGTCCAGCTCTAAGCATCCTGCTCTTACTTCTTTACAGTCTTTCAATGACTAAGGGAAAGAGGAACAGAGCATTCATCCTGCGTGATTAATTACCTCATTGTTTTGATGTGCTTCGTCCAACAACTGATTGTGCTGTTTTAACATTATTGAAATAAATGATAATGCAACACTGTCAGCACAGTTCCTCCGGTGTGGATGCAGTGCTCAGGCTTTGGCTGTGTGTATCAATGTAGAAGGAATAGATCTACTGCAAGTTGCTTTAATCCAAGTTGAGCAAACTTCAGAATAGTTCAGAAAAGATGTCGTGCCAGTTGCATACAGATGGACCAAAAGCACAGACAACAAAGAAACTGCAGAGAAGCATTTATAGTCATGTCTGTCATTGGACAGATCTCTCAAGACTGTTCAGTACCCTTGTCAGATGCGATATCATATCAAAACTGCTGTCCTGCTTTGTTGCACAGCTTTTGTCTGCTGACTGAAGAATTGCATATTCTGATAGATTAGTCTCAATGAGCAGTGTGCTTGTAGTAGGTTTAAAACTGTCTAGGCCAATGTGCATTTAAGCAATTTCATTCACACGAGTAAGAAAATCTGAATATTTGCGGAATATCACAACAGCTGTGATTCGGCCATAGACACTACACTATACGTCTATGTCGAATAGAGTTGTCAAAAGTACTGACATTTTTTATAATTTAAAAAATTTGATGATACCAGCATTTCCCTCTAGCATTTTGAGCGCTGTTGGATGGATTTTTAAACACCTCTGATTGGCCATTGTGTTGATGTGCTCAACATACATGTTTGTGATTGGCCATTGTGTTGACATGCTCAACATATGTGTCTGTGATTGGCCATTGTGTTGACATGCTCAACATATATGTCTGTGATTGACTACAATGATCAACGCTTCAAAAACATGTTGTCTTTGACGCTCTTCACAGAGCGCTCAACAGATACACACGGGAGCGTTTGAAAGCAGGCGTCTATCAGTGGATCATTCTATCAGCAGACATATTAGGAATCCACTGATAGATGCATGCTTTTAAACACTCCTGTGTAAGTGCTCGTCGAAGAGCGTCAAAGATGTCATTGTTGATCACTGTAGCCAATCACAGACATATATGTTGAGTGTGTCAACACAATGGCCAATCGTAGACATATATGTTGAGCACATCAACACAATGGCTAATCAGAGACATATATGTTGAGCGTGTCAACACAATGGCCAATCACAGACATATGTTGAGTGTGTCAACACGATGGCCAATCAGAGACATATTTGTTGAGCACGTCAACAAAATGGCCAATCAGAGATATATATGTTGAGCGCATCAACACAATGGCCTATCAGAGATATATATGTTGAGCGCATCAACACAATGGCCAATCACAGACATGTATTTGAGCGCGTCAACATAATGGCCATCACAGACATGTATGTTGAGTCAACATAATGGCCAATCACAGACATGTATGTTGAGCGCGTCAACATAATGGCCAATCACAGACATGTATGTTGAGCGCGTCAACATAATGGCCAATCACAGACATGTATGTTGAGCACGTCAACACAATGGCCGTGCTTTAAAAGGTGTTTAAGAATCCATTCAACAGCGCTCAAAATGCTAGAGGGAAATGCTGGTATCGTCACATTTTTAAAACTTCAGTACCGAAGTCGGTACTTTTTGACAACTCTAATGTCGAATATCCATCAGTTCTGTAAACGACTTAATACTGGGCAATGGTGGACAGTAACAAATATTTTACTCCATTAACCCTAACCCTAACCCCTACACTTTCAAGTATTTATTTTGGAAAACTTCCAAATTCCAAATGTAGTGTAATTCACTACATTCCAAATCATTATCTTACATTAAATTTCAGAAAAACATGCCATTCCTCTTTTCTTTTTTTCTTTTTCTTTTTTTTGATGTGAAGAAAATCAATATCTCCCATAGCGGTCTGATAGAATCCTTTTGAGCTGTTTTTTCAAATCACATTGAATGTTTCAATGTTGTGAATTTGACATCTGATAGCAGCCGTTAACTCATATAATTTAATGATATGGTCAGAGCGAGCCTCAAGTCTCAACTGACTGATGTGTTCTTTGTCCAACAGAAAATGAGAGTAAAATGAGAGAGCTTGTGTGTGCTGCCTCCTAATAATTCAAAATAAATCAAATTAAACATGTCTGCAGGCCATGGCCAGATTCTTTGTCAGTCCAGGGGTTCCCAAGCTTTTATGTCTTAACCCATTTGACCTAAACTATTTATGAATTTAATATTTCAATAATTTAACAGCACATTTGTATGTTCATGGATATATGATATCGTTTAATGGCCAATGGTCAAATGCAGGTAAAGAAATAAAATATTTTGAACATTTCCTTTATTTTTAATAGATTTTAGCTTTCCATCAACTCACAAACCCCCTGTAGTTCCCTCGTAAACCTCAGTGTGGGAAACTGGGTTTAGCCAGTCAGCTATTGTGAAGCTTTCTGCCTGTCAAGGATTTTGCGAGTTCACAGCGGGCAGTCCACATGTGGGAGGAAGTAAGAGTGTAATGCATGAACTTTAATTCAGTGGCTTAGTCTGGTGGAAGTTCTAGGCCGGAACCAACTGTTGCTTAAAATTCAATAAATTGCAGATAATTATTCAGAAATATTCAAATAATTATTCAAAAATTTTTTTTTTTTTTTTTTTCTTTTTTTTTTTTTGAGAAACAAGCTTCTACAGTAGAATTGTTTTTCAGAAGGTCACTGAAGATGCAGAAATCCATTTAGAAATAATCTGCATTCAAAATAAACCACAAAGATGGATATTAACTTTTTTCTTTTTCTTTTGCATGAAGGGTTAGCCTTGCACAGTGTTACATGTCATACAAATTCTGTTTGGTACAAATCAATATGAAGGATTGAGTGATGTTTCCGGATATACATCACACTCCAGTCGATGAGGAAAGATTCTCCTGTATGTCATTTTCAGTCTTCAATTCCTCCCAGCCCGTTACTATGGAAACTGTGAGTTGAGGCGAGTTGAAGACTAAAAATGCTGTACAGATACAAGTAACATTTTTTGGCCAGCAACGTCCATCAGAGAATGCGGAAACAGAACATCTTCGGTGAGTCTGGCCCTGTGTTTTCTCCCATAGTATTTGATGATTGTGACTCGAACATCTGTTAGATATGAAACTTGAGCAATGGATTTTCACATAGTTTTCACTAACTGTTGAATAACTGTAATCTTCAGTATAAAACCAAACAAGAGCAGAATTGATTTGAATACTGGGATATATACAGTATGCATATTATAAATGTTAATGTCTGATGTTGCAAAACTGTGCTCCTGACATAACATTTGCATTCCATTTATGACTCAGAGAGCAAAATATTCGTGAAAGTGGTGAGCCATCAATATTTATTATACTTTTGCACAGTTGTGGAATATTCTCAACATCTGAGATTTTATTAGACCCAATTAAGTAGTATTGCTCTCATATGAAATGGTGGATGACAGCTATGTTGCTGGAGAGGAAAGCTATATTATGTCCTCTTTATTAATTTAAGTAATGTAAGCTATATTAAATTGCAAATTGAAGATTTCATAACTCATCAAAGCATGCAGAGAAAATTGCATGTGTAAATTAATTTTTATTATTATTATTCTTCTTTTTTTGCTTTTATTGTTTTCTTGCCATATTATTCTGGTGAAAAAAATAAATTAGTAATGTTATGTCTACAATAGTCTTTTCTTTAAGACCATGGTAATTACTCTTTATCTGGATACTAAATATGAAATTTAAATATGGGAACATATTCTGACATGTGCAAATGTAATACTGAGAAAAAAAAAAAAAAGTAGAATATTGTAATGGCCGAGTCTTCTGATTCCATATGATTGCACTAAAAATGAAAAAATACAGATGGCACTTAGAGACTTGTGTATCTGAAGTCTTTATATATATATATATATATATATATATATTACCGTACGTTCTTTTGTGGTTTTGCCTCAAGAGTCACAGTCAAGAAAGTAAAAGCAATCAAATGCCATATCTCTTCCACACCGCATATGTAAGCAGCAAATATGTATTTCACTGACCATAATTAGAAGCTACATCATTTATACTGCTTGCGTAAGCAGAGTGATGCTTGCAGTAGTTTCAGCAGTGAGCTTAGGAAAAATGCTCCATAAAACCTGTTTGTCAATAACGCACTGAAATTATGAATAAAATAATAATCATATCAATAATCATATTCATATGCCCAAATAATCCTTAAAGTCCCCCTGTAGTCATTAATTTGATCCCTTTAAACTCATTTTTGATCACCAAAATTTTTCAACGTTATTTCCTTGAAAAAAAAATCTTGATGCCTTAAAATAGCTTGAATGTAACTATACACCGTTGCCTCATTTAGTATAGCTTTAGTAGGTTCTATGAATATGCTAATTAGCCCCACCTCCACTCCACCCAGATTAAGCTTGTTCGACTCGACGCAGCGCTGCTCAGACCAATCGCGGAATTGAAGCATTGCATGCGGTTAGAAATTCTGTCCGACTTGAGACAGCGCCGACACCACATGACTGTGACATATGTCATCAAAGTACAGCGAGAGCGATTCGAGAGCAGCCTGGCTCATTCTCTGAAACTCACGAGCTCTGATGACGACACAGCTGTTCCACGATTGGCCAGATTCACCGCATGACAACGATCACGTGTGTTTCGTGTTTATTCTCACACCTTCAGTTCCACTAATGCTTACAAATCAGTTTTTTTTATAACATTAAATCTCTTTTCATGTATTTGCGATGTTATATTGTGTCATGTTTATCAAAATAAAACTGATAAAAAAGCTCAGTTTTCAGCTGCTCCCCGGCAACTCTCGCTGCTCAGTTACATCCACCCGCAGCCGATGTCCAACACACCTTTCCACTCATTGACGATCACACGTTGACCTGATTTGTTACAAGGTAGTTTGTGGTGTCAGAAACACCAGCGATTTACAGATGACAACAATCCAACGAAATCAATCAAGTCTCGATGGACAAAATCAAGTCCTGGTTTCACTCTGATATACGTAACAGTAGGGAAGATGATTGCAATTTTCGTTTCATGTTGATTGACTTTCTGTATGAAAGGCCATTTCTGCCTCAGAGTAAAAAATAAAAAATTGTGAGATGAAGTATACGAAATAAATGTATATTGCGAGAAACGAGGAACAATTGTGCAATTGTGAGGAACAAAGCCACTTCCCTTTTTTATGTTACTCTCTGGTAGAAACAGGCTTCCATATTTCTGTTCTGCAGCAGAAACACTCTGTGTGAAAGGACATCACAAGCCTGCTGTTGCTCACGCATGTGGTGTGAAACAACCCTCTGGCTTTTCTGAGCAGAGCCAAATACATGTGCGAGTCTCTGACCCAATCAGAAGTGTTATGAACCAGTGATGTCCCATTCCTCTTTAAAAATGAATGGACTGGACTTGCTATGTTTTAACACAACAAGCAACCTGTCAGTCTTCTTCCCAACAAAGAGAAAACACAGAGGTTGATCATTAAATATTATAAGCACAGAAAGGTGATAGAAGCTCTCTTAGTTTTTCTGCAGGGGCATTTTCCCCCAAACATTTTAAATTGCTTTATCTTTGTACATAAAACGAAGTGCATGCCCTTCTTACTAATGAAGTGCAATACTAGATGTTTAAATCTTTTTATACCCTTGTCTGGTAGAGCAGGATTGTCCTTAATCACGTTGTCACAGTTATGCTTAGTTTTGGTTTCCCACCAGTTGTCTCATTGGTTTCTCATTAATTAGATCGCACTGTTACTTTGATTCATCTGTTGTTTTATTAAAAGACTTATCTATTTGGATCTACTGCTACTCTCTTCATCTTCTTCTTGGACTACCCGTGACACACGTATACAGTGAATGATCATCATGTGTAAACATTGCACCTTTCTATTTCTTGAGGAAATGTAGTTGACTATAAGTATACTTAACAGAGAGCGTATACTAAGTACACTACGTTTTCTTAAGGAAAGTGACATCACAAACCTGGCAGTGTCTTTCATTTAAAAGAGCACTAGTAGCCAATACCACTAATAACTTCTCACTTAAAGAAGAATCTTATTGAGGAGGTTTCATTTAAATGTTTGTTTTTTTACGGTAGCACTTTACAAGAAAGTTCCATTTGTTAACATTAGTTAATGGATTAACTAACATGAACTAACAATGAGGAAGTTACAGTATTTATTAGTTCTAAAGTTTTTAGTTCATAAAAATACAGTCGTTCATTGTTAGTTCTCAGTGCATTTACTAATGTTAACAAATACAACTTTTGATTTTCATAATATATTAGTAAATGTGGAAATAAACATGAACTAATATTAATAAATGCTGTAGAAGTATAGTTAATTTTTTGTTCATTCTTACTTCACCAACTAAATTAGTTTACTAATGTTAACTAATGAAACCTTATTATAAAGTGTTGCCATTTTTCCTTTTTGTACAACACTTCAATGTCTGAAACTTTCAAACTTTGGTCCTCCAAAGTTGACAAATCATCGTCTTTGTTATTTTGTTAATTATGAATTTTATATGTATGTTCTCCATGCTTCAAAAATAATTGTATATATATCACAGAGACAAACTGATATTTTCACACAGAAATAATGTTCAGAGCAAACATTTTCCTCTGAGGGTGTCTATATTGATCTTCATACCTAGTTCTGGCATTGATCTTCATACCTAGTTCTGGCATGAAGCTCTTGATGGCGCTGGCTGATAGGTCCTTAACTCATTTGTTAGCGATCGCATCGCCATCTACATATAGCGCAGGTTATTGGTTGCTGTTACATCAGTGGCCAATGCAACACACTGCACTTTTTTATCATGGTTTTCAAGAAAAATGCTTAATGTACAACTTCATCTGCTTGCCTGTATATAGTATGCATTATCAAGTTGTATTCTGAATTTGGTCTTTATTACTGGCTTATTACATTAGCACTTAGTGCAAACCTGGTAAAAAAAATAAAAATAATTATCCCCAGTGATCAGTGAAGGAAAGACTCAGGTGTGCCGTGCCATAAACTTTAAACATGGCAGAGGAGAGAATGATTGCAGCTGTGAATTGTATTCTGTATCAGTTTTTCCACAACAGCTACATCGCCTTGTCATTGGTGCATATTATCGCGAATGAATAAGCATTTAAAGCATATTGTATGTTTGTGTAATGATACCCCTCATGTCACGATTCGATACATATCACGATACTCAACTCACGATACGATATTATTGCGATACTCCAAGACATACGATTAAAGATTAACAAAAAATGTACTGTTAATTAAAATAGAATTTTTCAATATTATATTGTGGGTGTAAATAAGGGCTTGGACTTGGTGCTGGTAACCCAATGCACAGGACAATGGTGACACCAGAATAACAATATTGATGATTCTGAAGCTGAAAATACAGAATTATTTTAGACAAATATGCTTGCACTCCGTCACTGACTAGATATATTTACAATAATGTAGGCCACTTTTTATTGGTATCAGGACCCACAAATATTCCCCCATTGCATTATTATACATTATATGCATCATTATATATAGTAGTTTAATGTAGTACTGACACTAAAACTCGTTTTCAAACTTGCTATTGAAAACTTTTTTTATTTCAGGTCAACTAATATGCAGTATATTGTCACTATCCACGATACATATTGATGCATTTTTGTATTGCGATATATTGTGACACCCCTAATGTTTTATACACACTGAAATTAACATGTATTTGACCGAAATTCCAGAATCGTCAGCAAGTGTGAAATGTATTATTAACATTTATGTCAGGATCCATAGACCACTTTATCGTGCATTTATTTCGACTTTTTGTGAATGTTCTTTCCAACAACACTTGTGACTTGTGAAGCACATTCGACGTGCATGGGAACGTGTAAATGAAAGCATAAGATTCATGTGTACAGTATGTTTCCTGCAAACTGATAAGTGCATGAATGAATTTCAGCATTGTTGTTCTCTAATGCCCTTTACTTGTTTGTCTGGGTGTATCTATGTTAGTTCTACAGGTGTTTCAGAGCACTTCTCAACTGTGACAAACCCCAGCGAGGTTCCAGTATGAAAAGTTCTCAAAGGCAACTAAACCTTTCGGCCTGGACGGCGCACAGACAACTTTACTTTTGTGGTGGCTTCAGTGGAACCCTCAGCAGTGCCCAATTAGACAAACCCAGTGGAGGACGGCCCTCTATCATCAGATAATGCCAGGCCTGCAGTGGTCTCCCTTGTGGCCCATTATAATGGTTGAGAGTTATTCTGTTTCAAAAATGGCAACACTTGAATAAACTTTTCACACAAAATGAGGGAAATGCAGTGTGAGATTTGGAGGATTTTACAGACATAAATACTATGAAAAACGAGAAAAGGAAAGAATCCTGAGGGAAGCTGGTTTTGTGGAGTTTATTTTTGTGTTCAATATGTGTCTGCTATTCAAACAACAGGGTGTTATATTCTAGTAGTAATATGTAGCTAGCAGTTTCTAATTTTCTTTCAGATTCTGCAGATGTTGATATTACTATTTTTGTAGACTTGTCCAAAAGATCTGCTGAAAAAAAAGAGAGACTATTCTGAGTACAGTAAACAACAGCTCTTAAATGTCTCTTCGAAAAAATACTTCTTTTTTTCTTTCTTTTTTTTTTAATGGCCAGAAAAAAAAAACAAGAAAAAAAAAAACTATATTTGTAACAATGTACAACTAGTACATTTTTTGAATGGTATTAAAACAAAAGGGTGTGTGTGTGCGTGTGTGTGCGTGTGTGCGTGTGTGTGTGTGCGCATGTATGCAGAATTCCAGCTTTATCATTCAATTAACATTAAATTAGTCACGCTCTCCAAACACATTCCATTTAGAAACACGCATCTGAAATTTAAGATGTTCTAGATGAGCAGAACATAATTTCAAGGCTCTGTAATATTTTAAGACAAAGATGTTTTTAAAAGCTCCTTTAAGCATTTTAATCAGCTTTGCTTATTTTTGCTCAGTGTATGGTTTATATAAATGAACTTAATTAGTTGTGCATGACCTGTGTTTCTGTTCATGCACCCAGAGATGCTGGGGTTGCATTTGCTTTATGTTTGATACAATAATGCAGTAATAACAAATATCAGAATAATGCAGATAACTCCACAGTTACAGTAGTATTATTATTTTATTTTTTTCACAACAGTAGTATCTCAATAAACATATAAAGGACTATAGGCAGGTAAAGAGATGTGGAGGACCTGCAAATCAAGTGCAAATTCTGTGAATCATCTACTGTTGCTTAAGACTGTTTGTTTTTTTTTTTTTTCTACCTTGTGCAATTAATAATATGAAAGGAATATGTAAAAAAAAAAAAAAATCACATTATTAATTTATAAAATTCCAAACATCACTTGTCCACAATGCCATATAGAGGTTGAAAACAGACTTCAATGACCTTTGTGAAGTGAATCATTTGATTGTTTAATCTTATATGATTCGAAATGTATTAATTTACAATATTTATCTTTGTAAAGTGTGAAAATCTCAATCCAAAGTTGTTACATTTTACATTTTTCAGTTAATTGCAAACACAGTTGATCAATAAAGGTCTTTTGAAAGCAGCGTGGCACATTTCACTTTTAGGTCTTTTGAAAACAGCGTGGGACATTTTTCTTTTTTTTTTTTTTTTGGCCTTTCAGAACATAAGCTCTGGCTTCTGTCAACAGGCAAAAGTCTAGTGAGCTTCAATCATCCCTTAAATGTGAAGATGGTGGCAGTGTGTAAACTGTTAGTCAAGCAAAAGTTTCTTGCAGACTTTCTGTTTTTATGGACCTAAGAAATTATAAAATAATACTAATACTAATACTAATAAATCCTCAAAACAAGTAAATAAACAGTCAGCAGGCAAATGAGGAATTTATGGTTTACCAAATGATGTCATCTCTCTAGAAGCCTTGTTTTTCTCCTGACTTGCATGACGGTTCCGGTTTAGGTCTAAACACTCCAAAGCATGTCTTCTTCAAATGTCTTTTTTATGAAGGACAAGACACTATTAGACCGAATCCGTTGCAGTGATTGCTAGCATCAGTCGCAGCATCCTGAAGCATAAAATTGGTTTCACAAAAGACAAATACCATCAGAGCTGGAGTCCATGTGCCCAGACGAGTAATGGCGAAGTCACAAACACACTGGCTGCGTCCCAAATCATATACTCTCTTGAGTAGGTACTTATCACGACCACTAAAACAGTATGTTCTGTGTAGTATGAATGTAACATGAATGTACTACATTCGCCATGTTGTCATTATCATGTAAAGTTCCAGCATCAGTTACATTGCTTCACTGACATTCATAAAGCTTGTCCTGTGGCCTCATGGGATAGTTAAGTGTCCACCGTATGCACACTTCAGAATCTCACTGGATGAAGTAGGTCATGGGTACTTTTAACCAAATCTTTTAGGAGTACTGTGAATTCGGACATACTTCTTTTGTCACATACTGTCATTCATCTACTATATGTAGGGAAGTATGCAATTTCGCACGCAGCCACTATCTCTAGGATTTCCCTTTCCCATATAGAAGCACTTTAAAGTCTGGACTAATCAATTCCCAAATTCATTACTGTAAGGGGATCACCAGGCTCTCTCACCACCAACAACGATCCCTGTCGCTGGAGTACTAGTCACCAGAACCTGTCAATTGTTACTCACCTCATCTGTCACCACTTATAAGCAAACACCTCAGTTCAGTCTTTGTCTGGCCTTGAATAAGGACATGGACCCAACTCTACGTGATCTCCACCTGATTCCAAGTTCCCTGCAACAACTCCAAGAAGTATATCCCTGTGTTTATTCCCTTGGGATATAAACTTGGGATATATTCCCTGCACCAGTTGTGTGATAGTTTATTCCCCTACACTTTGTCCCGTAGATGGTCTGCTTGCACTTTAACCTCGCGCACGAACAGATCCGTTTCCTCTCTGGATCGCTGATCGAGTTCAGCTTTTCCGCTTGCAAATTCCGCCATGTAAATAGAATCCGCCATGGCTCGAGCACAACTGGATTTTAAAGGGAATGGGATATGACACTCTGATTGGTTTATTGCACGTTACACACAAAACACAACCATTACTCAATAAGAGAATAGGGACAGCCCTTTTAGACATGCGCCTGGTGCACCAACCATTTTTCCCGTCGTTAAACTAGCAAAAGTGCACTTGCGCCGTGCGCTTTAGACCATTGGCTTAGATCGTTAAAATTGGGCCTCTGGTGTTTCCAAATCAGCTTCCAAGTGTGTATTCACCTGCTATACTTACCTGTTCATTGCTCCAACTCCAGTCGACTGAGGTGTGTGCTTCATCTGCCAGCTCTCCATCAGCCATCAGTAAGAAAAAGGACTTTATTTTTCATTATCATCATATAAACAACCACAAACTATTTCAGTTATTATTACTCACCTGCTCCACGCTGTGTGTCGAATAAAGTTTTTAACTGGATTCACTTATCCTGTTCACTGAATATGTTTCCTGTCAATTGCAGGCATTCATTGTCCATTCCTTATAATAGGGATAAGCTAATTAACATTCAGTAAAATGATAAGAGGAAGGCGGTGCCTGGAAACAAGACATACGCATGTTTTATATTGGTTGTATTCACTGCTGGCAAAGATTTAGTACAGTCTGTCTTAGTGATAAATGGACTCTGTGATAAAAATCCTCAATGAAACGCATTGTTCCCCCCTTCCTAAATCCCTTCTGGGAATGTCACTGAGTCCTAATAAACAGAGTATTAAAACTGAGAAAGGTAAACCAATAAAACAGTTTACAACAAAACTTTCGAGTGTTGAATATCGTTTAATTCTTAACTGTTGTTCAGTCTAGAAGGTTAAGATCATATGTAATGTAAATTTGCTCTTAAAGGGTCATGAAACCCTAAATCAAATTTTCTGAGATTTTAACATATGTATGTGTGTCGAAGACCATTGAAGACAATGTTAGCATCTGTTAGATTTAATAGTAGGGGGAAAATGGTAGTAGGGGGACATTTTTTGTTTGTTTTCCGCTATTTCGGTCTTCCGGGTTTAAAATCTTCATCGTGTCCACGTCACAAACTGTAGTACTTTGATGACTCATCGGTGTCTCATAATTATTCATGAGGCTGAATTTTCTTATCCAATGAGAAGACACTGTCTCTTGATTATTCATGACACCACGTGGATCTTTCCAATGACAGACATGTCAAACTGTGATATCGCGAGTAGATGAGAGGGCAATCATGAGACGCAAGTGTTTGTTTTCGTGGTGCAAAAGTTCCGGTGCATCTTTCCCTGCGATGCTGCCAGGGCTAGACTCTGGCTGCGGGCGGTTGGTTGGCCATCAACCACGGACACATCTAAACTTTGTGTGTGTAGCAAGCATTTTTGGAGAATGGTGGACTTCGGCCTTGTTCACCAATGCAGGTTGTGACTTGCGAGTGATGCGGTAATAAGTCCTGAGGACTTTTCTATCCATTCAGAGGTGTGTGTGTGTGTGTGTGTGTCTAAAATGTAACCCTGACCGTTTTACTTGCCTTTTGTTAAATAAGCACCCTGTAATATTTTTTTTTATATTTCGATAATACCTCAACTGGATTGAGGTATGCTTAATTCGATTTAATATTTTGGCTATACTCTATTTCAATGATTGTTGGTTTGCACCCAACAAACACACTTTGTCACTTATAAAACAACAACCTAAAAACACTATACAATGTTTTCTTTTGTAAAATTTCTGTACAAAACAAAAATGTCAATTCTCTATTATTTATAATTCACTGCAGTATGTTACATGGTGCCTGTTTACATTAGTGTACAAAATTATTCCTACTTTTCCTCTTTTGTATAGGTAATGAGTGACATGAAAAAAGACTCACCACAGCAACATCTAATTGTTTCAAGAATTGTTTTGATAGTATATATATAAACAATATTTATATTCAGAATATATTTCAGAAATGTAGCAAATTGCTGTCTTATTCATTTTTGTGTTGTGTTTTGAACATTTTGGCTTGAACACTTTTAAAAATTTTGTAAAAAGTAGCTATGTAAACAAATTGGCCTGTAGGTACACTGAGTTTTGGTTGTATTTGTGTCTAAGTAAGAAAATTATTCATGTAAATTGAAATATGTCATTATTGAATGCATGTTTTGCCAAAGCACAAAAGGTTGTGCTCAAGAGTTTTGAAAAAGTTAACCAAGTATTAAGAAATGTGTCCTAGAGATTGTAAAGGAAAAAGAAAAGAAAAAAGAAAAGAAAAAAAAACTGTAAGCAGAGTATCTACTAATAGTCCTAGAGATTGTAAAGGAAAAAGAAAAGAAAAAAGAAAAGAAAAAAAAACTGTAAGCAGAGTATCTACTAATACTGACTGAAATAATGACTGCCAGTTGACATGCAGTTGCAAAGTTACATATAATTAGAATGTCTAAAGTGGACCACTAAAATAAAGTGTCACCAATATTCCTTCTTTTTTAATCTGTACCAGAGATCTTTCGATTTTTTTAAATTACATTGTGAGAGCCTAAGACACTTGGAACATAATTTAACTTCTTTTTTTTTTTTTTTTTTTTTTTTTTTTTTTTTGGGTTTTTGGGACCCCTCAAATTTTTTTTTTTCCACAGAGAAAAAAAAAAAACCCCCCAAAAAAAAAAAAAAAAAAAAAAAAAAAAAAAAAAACTAGTGTCTGCAGGTAAAGGAGCTGAAGTGCAAATTAATGTCCCTTTCTGTTTTGTTCTCATTTTGAAACTTAATAGCATGTGGTCACAGCTAAGCAGATTCAGAAATAAGTGAAGGTGATAGACATGTAATATGGTCCTTCATATATGACTGATATTATGCCTGCCAGAACCACTACGGGTGAATTCAGCCATACTCCTGTATTTATGTGACACTTGTTATTTTGATTCTGTCGTACAGCAGAATAATAATTTGTCCTACTGATGATGACACGCTCATCTGAAAGGTGTAATTACTGTCTGTGGTGTAGAATCCTTAATCGAGACAAGGTGAAAGAGTAATTTTAACATCAAACAGCTCAGTGTAATGTCTTTTTTTCTTTTCTTTCCCTTTTTATCTTCTTTTTATAGAGAGAAAGTAAGTTTAATAAGAAGTTGCAACTTTCAGATTTTCAAATCACAGAAAGCATTCTAACGCTGAATCTTTACAGAATGCCAAAAACTCTCATACATTAGTAATTGCCTTTCCCTGAGAATTGGGACCTATGGCACCTCGGAAAATGTTGACCTGATAGAACAAAGAAGAACGCAAGAAACACAGAACTGATGCAGAACATGTAGACAACGGTACAGTGTATCTCAGCTAAGGAGCAACGGGCTGTTTTGCGGTTGGTCTACAGCCACACTTGTCTCAGAGACACTTGGCTACATTCCCAGAATGGACCAAGAACCAACAGTAGAAAGATCAATATCAGACAGATATGCATTAATTGTACATGTAGATGTCCAGTATAAGTTGTTAAAATAAAATAAAGCTAATAAACTCATTTTGTTCAATCTGTATGCAATTCAATGAAAGCTGTTCCTTCAACTTTTGCCTTCACCTCACATTTTAAAAAATGTATGCAAATCATTTCAAGTTTTTATTCAGCTGTACTGAAAGCGTGATGTTCAGTATGTGTTGTAATTTGCGCATGCCCCATCAAATTGATCCATTCAAGGCAATTTGTGGACTGATTGCAAGCATTTGGGGAGGATATTGTTAATGAACCGATCATAGTGCGATGTAAGCACCAACTACTGTATTTTACGAAGTGGTGATTTTGAATGAATTTGTACAATGTGAATCGTAGACTGGGGCATAAGCAGACCTTATGAAAACATAAGAATGAGATTGTACACTTCAAACGAATTAGCCACCAATTGGCTAAAACGTAAAAACAGTTAAAAATCGGTTGAAGGCACAGACTTTCCTCACATTCAAACATAATGAGCTCATGACAAATTAATCAAAAGATAATTCCTTTGTCTGAAACTTTATTCTTTAGCTGATGCTGCTCTTGGAGAGTGTGTCTTTAGAACAATTAGCTCTACACCATTTCATTTAATATTGTATAATATGGTTGAGTTTTCTCAATTCTGAAGAGGCACAGCGTTTCTCAGTCTCCACTGAGAAAACTACCATGAAATACCATTACTAATGTCTTTTTGCTTCCGTAGGCTATATCTGCTTTTCACTCTTTCTCTCTTATTCCCTCACTCTGTTTTTACCAAAAAAGATTATACGTAGTTCTATTTTTTTCTCCCTGATGTCTTCTAGATATAGTTGTAGCCATTATTACACTGCAGTATTGTGAAGACAAAGATTGCTTCCACAAACTTGTGGTTGTAGTAGAGTAGTATCAAACACATCCTCATACAGCAATTGTCTGCAAAGCCACAATAATAATAATAATAATAATAATAATAAATGCCTATTCAGTTGTTCTCTGCTAGCAACTGACTAGTCATTTTTTAAACATTTGGCCAATGCATCAGTTACTGCATCATAACTGCAACATTTTCATGCTGCGGTAAACTTTTGCTCATTTCATATCAGAATACACAAATAAAGTCAGGTCAAGTCAGATTTATTTGTATAGTGCTTTTCACAACACACAGTTTTAAAGTAGCTTTAAGATTGGATATTATCATGGTAAGTATCAATTATTGTGTGGCAGATATTGGCAACAGTCTGGGAGCGGCAAGATAAAATTGGGCTGATGTGAACATATTTCTTGGATCTAGAAAGCACTTGCTGCAGCATTTTAAACCAACTGGAGTATATTTATAGAGTCTGTGAGACAACCACATTAAATGTTCTTGAATGAATTGCTCGCCGACCTGTTATTGTGGATGTATTGACTTTACATTTTCATTTCTCTAAACATGATGTTGATCAAAACTAACTGTGGTTGCTTTACATGCCGGTCTGACTTACTCTTGGGCGGTCCTTGGCCAATGAAAGCTGCAATGGAGTCCAGACCTTCTGGCTATGCAAGACTAAAGTCAGAATATACAGAAAGCTGATGTGCTGTGCTCACAACAGGATGTTGCATTAGCAATATACAAAAGACATTATCATCTTATCAGAGACAGCTCCAGCTTTTTCTAATGAATATAAAGATGAGTGATTATTAAAATTTCCAGCCATTTACTGTCTTGCATAACTTGGTCTAAAACTAAAGCGAAAATGTAATCATTACTAGCCTGCTTTACATAAGTGAAATTCCTGAAGCTCAAACGATTGAACTTGGTGCCAGAAGCAACACTGAAGTCATGGGTTCAATTCCAAGGAAACACTCAAATTGATAAAACCTTCCATGTATATTAACTTGCTTTGGAGATCTGGATAAATGCATCTGAGACACTCTTTTTTATCTACATTTGAAAGAGGGTATGTTTTAATAATAATAATAACTACATTTTGAACAGTAAGCTGTGAAAATTGCGTTTTTGTCAGAGACTTCGTCCGGATCATATTCAGACCGATGATAAAAAAACATAGATGGAGTAGATCAAGTCCATCAACACCCAACGCTTGCTCAGTCCTATACCTCTTCTTGGGTCGACATTTCATTCAGTGACATTAGGCAGTTTTGATTTATATGCTGTTTCATGTTTGATGATCGCATTATATTAAATGTGCAGAAGCAATGATTCTATCACATGTTTCTGCAGCTTCGCTTGTTTTTGGATCCAGAGATTCTGTACTCTGTCAGAAGATGAATAACATGCCCTACATCTTGCCGGAAAATCTTGTTAATGGTAGGGAAGCGTTGTGTGAAAAGGAAAATTCCATCCATGGTAGGAAATGACAGTTCTGTGCAACCAAATACAAAAACGTGTGGCAAATACTCACAACGCATATATGATCAGGAAGTTAAAATAAACAAAACTCCCCTTTCAGGGCATCGTCAACACCAACCATACTTTTTCCTTCAAAATAAAATAAACTGACCCAGTATAAGCTTCTCAAAAAGTGGCTATGAGGCTCCACATAACGTTCCTGCTGGCCGGAAGGAAATATTCCCTATACTGTGGCATAGTGTATCTAGGGAGCTCCTCTTCACAGGGTGAAAGTTTCTTAAAGAGTTCTAGTTGCTATTTGCAGATGACCTTATTGGTCCAAAGTTTAAAGCTGACCTGATACTGGCTACTCAGCCTTGTTTTGATGGGCTGTTTGGCAGAAAGTTCATAATTTAAGTATGTCACTCTCTATAGCTCACTTTCCATATTCTCGAAACATATACTGCATGTATATTTTATAGACATCCTCTGTAAAGTCACTGAGTTTCTTTAATTTAACCTCATCACAGCACTGTGTAATGTGGCATATGATGAATTATCCTGTGCTGAGAGGGAAGGATGATAAAACATGCTTCACAGTTAGAGCAAACAAGTGTTACATAGAACAGACTGCTATTCTCCCAGTGTCTTCTTCAATTGGGGAGCCATAATCATCCTCATCAGCATAGCTCAGATAACTGGCTCTGAGTAAGTATCGCAGTTCTAGTCAACATCTGGAAGGGATCTCCACACACTATGAAAAGCCCTGCATTATTAATCACTTTTCACTTTTATACCCAGCCATGAGTCTCATGGTGAGGTATTAATGCACATCCCTCTTTGATCATCCTAACCTTCATGTCACTTTTTCTAAACATTCATAATACTTGTTCTGGGTGTGTATAAATAAACATGATCTAAAATGAAAATTTAAAACACAAATGAAAAGTCAATACATCCACAATAACAGGCCGGCGAGCAATTCATTCACTAAGTAAACTCTTTTGGTCTGTAACAACACTCATCAAATTTAATTCATTTGAAACCTGCCCTAATATATCACAATTGTAGCTTGTGAATAAACATAATACAATACATCATTGAACAGGACATGGTCTTAGACTTATATTCCTACACATCCTTTGCTCAATTACATACAAAAAGAATGTATGATAACTTTTGGAAACTTGGTGTTTATTCATGGTTTGTGTTGCATAATCAGGTTGGTTGCCCTTTTCCAGACATATGAATAAGTCAAGTCAAGCCAAGTCACGCTCATTTATGTAGGGCTTTTAACAATATAATTTGTTTCAAAGCTGCTTTACAGTGATAATAGGAAATTACAGTAACAGAGATTGTTTTGGCTTTACAGCAGCTCTGCGGCTTTACTGCGGTAAACCTCGGGATAAACAGAGAGATTAATTTTAGCGTAAACGCTATTCTTCTTATGATGTAACGAATACATCAGGATTTATGGGAAGTGTTCCCAGTTCCGGCTGACCTAATCTATGCAGCCTAACATTGAATTATAGAAGTTTACAATGTTTTATGTATATGCTAGGTCCAAGATATGTGTTTTTAGTCTAGATTTAAACTGACAGAGTGTGTCTGCTTCCCGAACAATGTTAGGAAGACTGTTCCAAACTTTTGGTACAAAATAGGAAAAGGATCTACCGCCAGCAGTCGATTTTGATTTACTAGGTATTATCAACTGGCCGGAATATTGAGATTGCAATAGACGTGAAGGACTTTAATGCGTTGAGAGCATGCTTAAGTACAGTACTGGGGAACTAAACCATTTAGTGCTTTGTAAGTAATCAGCAATATTTTTAAATTTATTGGATGTTTAATAGGGAGCCAATGCAGTGTTGACAGAACTGGGCTAATATGGTCATACTTCCTGGTTCTGGTAAGAACTCGAGCTGCTGCGTTTTGGACCAGCTGTAGTTTGTTTATTAAGCGTGCAGGGCAACCACCCAGTAGAGCATTACAATAATCTAGACTTGAGGTCATGAACGCATGAACTAACTGTTCCGCATTTGTCAATGAGAGCATATGGCCTAATTTAGATATATTTTTAAGATGGAAAAATGCAGTTTTACAGATACTAGACACGTGACTTTCAAATGAAAGATTGGTATCAAAGAGCACACCCAGGTTACTAACCGACGACGAAGACTTAACAGAGCAGCCATCAAGTGTTAGACAGTATTCCAGGTTATTACGTGAGGAAGTTTTTTGTCCAATAATTAGAAACTCTGTTTTTTCAGAATTTAGAAGTAGGAAATTACGAGTCATCCAATTTTTTATACCTGCTATGCATTCCGTTAATTTTGTGAATTGATAAGTTTCGTTAGGTTTTAAAGAAATATACAGCCGAGTATCATCGGCATAACAGTGAAAACTAATTCCATGTTTCCTAATGACATCTCCTAATGGTAGCATGTACAGAGTGAACAGCAGCGGTCCTAGAACTGAGCCTTGTGGTACGCCATACTGAACTTCTGATCGATGAGACATCTCATCATTTACTGCTACAAACTGATAACGGTCAGATAAGTATGATTTAAACCATGCTAGTGCATTTCCCGTAATGCCAACATAATGTTCTAATCTACTTAAAAGAACGTTGTGGTCAATGGTGTCAAATGCAGCACTAAGAACGAGTAACACTAATAGCGAGATACAAACACGGACATTATCAATCTTGTAAGTAAAGAAGTTCATAAAGTCATTACTGCTGTGCTGCTTGGAAACGTCTTGGGTTGAAGCTTTATTTTTCGTTAATTTAGCCACTGTTTCAAATAAATACCTAGGGTTTTGTTTATTTTCTTCTGAGAGGGTTAAAAAATAAGCAAATCTAGCAGTTTTTAAGGCCTCTCTGTTCGCAATCGTATTCTCTTTTCATAAAATGCGACAAAACTCTATTTTGTTTTGTTTTCTTCCAGTTGCGCTCCATTTTTCTGGCTGCTCTCTTAAGGGCCTGAGTGTGCTCATTGTACCACGGCTTTGGACTATTTTCTTTAATCTTCTTTAAGCGAAAGAGAAACTGTGTCTAAAGTGCTGGAAAAGAGAGAGTAAAAAGTTTCTGTCGCAATATCGGGTTCTTCTAAGCTATTTGGGATGCTGAGATGATGAAACTGATCAGGAAGATTATTAATAAAGTAATCTTTAGTGGCAGAAGTGACTTTGCAGCCTTGGCTAAATGAAGCATACATGAGACTAGATAATGATCTGAGATGTCATCGCTCTGCTGCAGAATTTCAACGGCAACAACATTGATTCCATGTGATAATATTAGATTTAGATAATGATTACGACAATGAGTAGGTCCTCTTGACACATGTTGTCTAACTCCAATAGAGTTCAGAATGTCTCTAAATGACAATCCCAATACATCTTTTTCGTTATCTACATGTACTGTATATTAAAATCACCAACAATTTGGAATTTATCTGCAGCCAGTATTAACTCTGACAGAAAATCAGCAAATCATTTGATAAAGTATGTATGGTGCTGTATATATATACAGTAGCCAACACAAATGTCAAACGTTATTTAGCATTTACACTAGTGTTATATTAAGCAACAACACTTCAAAATATTTATATTTTAAACAAGACTTCTCAGTAATTCTGAAGATAATACTATAAATTACAGCAACACCTCCCACTTGCCTTTAATACGAGGCTCATGTCTATAACAGTAATCTTGGGGGTGGACTCATTTAAAGTCATGTAATCGTCTGGTTTTAGCCAGGTTTCTGTCAAACACAACACATCTAGGTTATAATCTGTAATCATATCATTAACAATGAGTGCTTTTGAAGTAAGGGATTGAATATTCAGCAACCCGAGCTTTATCATTTGGTCATCTGTATTATATCTGTTTTGTTATTTTTTGAACATCAATACAAATTTTACCGTTAAATGGGTTTGGGAGTTTTTTGTATTTGGGGAACAGACACAGTCTCTATATGATGATATAGATGAAAGAGTCTCTATGTGATGGGATTTATCTGACCTCTGTGACGTGAGACACCAAGCAGATGGTTGGTTTAGCAGCTTTCTGCTTCCTGACCTGAGCCCCAATTCGTCATGTTTGAGCTCTAAGACTATGTGCCATATTACTAGAGAGAAGAGCAGCACCATCCAAGGAGGGATGAATACCATCTCTTTTCAACAGGTCAGGTTTGCCCCAAAAACTTTTCCAATGGTCTATGAATTCTATATTATTTTGCGGACACCATCTCGCCAGCCAGCCAGCCATTGAGTGAGGACAATCTACTAACTATCTCATCACTCCGGCGAACAGGAAGGGGGCCAGAGCAAATTACAGTGCCTGACATCGTACTTGCAAGTTCACACACCTCTTTAAAGGGATAGTTCGCCCATTTAAGACATGAAGTTGTATGCAATCCTTACCAGCACTATAGTGCATACACGCTGATCCACTCTGTGGTCACCTCCCTGGTCAGAGTTCTGGCCGCTGGAAGTTTTTCAAGAAAGTAGTCCCGGTTAGTTTCCGGGGCCTCAAAACTGTGCGTTTTTACGTGAAAAAATTATATGCGTTTCAAAGCTTGATTAATTTACATTTAGATAAAAGCTAGCGATGTCAGATTAATGTGATAGGCAATATTAGACAATATCTAATATATGTTGATGAGTAAGTTATATTAAGCAAAATAAACAACAAGGAATGATAGTAAATTAAGATAAAAAAAAAACAGAAAGCTATACAGAGCTTACAGACGCAAACCAACAGCAAGGCAGACAGGAGCAATCGATCAAAAAAAGTATGTAAGAAAATATAAGAAAATTGAATAAGAAAATGAAACCTTGCACCCCAACCCCACATACACACACACACACACACACACACACACACACACACACACACACACACACACACACACACACACACACACACACACACACACACACAAGCATACTCAGAAGTTTCTTCCTACTGTGGAAAATAACTGGCTGTATTCCCATCTACTTTCTTCTCAATTCTGACAAACCAGGAATTACTTCTCTAGTATATCTTTTCCATCTCTCTCCTTCTAACACACACACACACACACACACACACACACACACACACACACACACACACACACACACACATACACATACACACGGTCATATAACTCTATGTCTGGTTAGAATTGCCTAATTGAATCAGTAATGGTCTCTATTACTCTTCTCCCAGACAAATCTGATAAACTACTCCAAAGACAATCTCTGGCATAGATGGTTAATTCAGTAAACTTTGCTGGGTACATTGCCTATTGAAAAACTTTAATTAAAGAGCTTTCAAATTATTTTGATTCATTCTGCCATTTTATCATTACCTTTTAATCTGGAAATGTAAATTAAAACAGAAGGGGAAAAAAGTATGTACTATTTGCCTATTTACTATTTAGCCTACTTTTTATCGTTATTTCACCTCTTCTTCTTCTTCTTCTTTTTCTTAGATTCAACTGTATTGTCATTCTGCAGAGTACAATTTCTTAATTTACAATTTTACAATTTAAGTGCATTTATTGTAAGATGCAGATGGTATATATATATATATATATATATGGTATATATATATATATTACAGATGATGCTCTGGTTTTGAAGGAGGTAAAAATGGAAGTTGAATATTATTATTATTATTATTATAATTAATAATAATAATAATAATAATAATAATACAAACTTCTTTGCATGCTTTCAGGTCAAGTTAGTCTTTACAGCTTTCACTCCTCAGCCATCTCCATCTCTTTTCTTTTTTAGTGTCCCAGTATTACTTACTGCTATTGTAATAGTTTAACGGAATGGCAAGATAACTGGAGTGCAGACATCAGCTTTGGATCATGATGGTGCTGTGATCGGCCAGAAAACAGATGGTGCACCTCACATCCTTTGCTCCATAAATCATCCCACATCTGACATTTACTCCAAATTGCAGTGGTGGGATCAACGGTTCATTCTAGCCCAACTCCCCCACCTTTATCTGCTGCTCCCCCAATAAGAAATCATCGTTCAGGCTTTTAGACAGATCTGCCAGGGGTTTGGGTCCCTCTCCATTACTTCCTTCATCAACTCCTCTGTGTCCACAATTAATGATAATGCTTTTACTCCTGACCGGAGCAATATGAACCTGGTGGCATGTTGAGGGCAAATTATGTTTTACACCACAGTCATTTATTAGTCCTGCCTCTCAGAAAGAATGAAAGGTCTTTTAAAATGGCTGTTGTGTTAATAGCCAGGGAATAACTTTTCTGGAAGAGATAGACAAATATGAATTGTCTATCTGTATTTATCCCATTAAATATGTATTTATCCCATTTTTATTGTGTTACATATTAACAGAACAACATCTAACATCAATATAGAAAGAAAAGATTTACACAGCACTCTACCAGAAAGACTCGGGAGATAAAATGATATAACAAAAGCATATATTGATTAACAGCCCAGCAAGCAAATATTTATAAAGTTGTTTGGCGTTGGCCCCGTCCGTAGCGCGTAATCCGAAGGGTAGCGGAAACTGCATGTTCTGCCTGAAGATGAAGGCAGGGGCGCAGCCGACCCCCGGGAAGTATGGGAAGGGACCATCCTGGTGGTGGTGGGGAGGAGGGAGGGGAAGGGACCATCCTGGTGGAGGTGGGCAGGATGGAGGTAATTGTCTGCGTCAGCATCTGCGAACTCAGACATGTGTAAGTACCAATCTTTTATACTTCAATTATTAGCACATTGGTTAGATGTGAAGGTAATAAGTGACGTAACGATTGAGTCTTCCTAGCAGAACTTATGCTAAAACTTTAATTTATCTTTTACTTGATTATGAAATGTCTTCATCAGTTTCAAAACAGAAAAACATTAAATACTGATGTTATGAATAAAACTTAAGAGGCAGCATTTAAATTTAATTGCACTTTTATACAGTTCCCTTTCAGTCGCTCATGTTCAACGTTATGTTGATGTGACGACGTTATTGGGATCGCCTTGAAAGACCAATCTACTTTGAGTGTATTAAAACGAGCCAATGCACATTGCGATGGCATGCGATAATTGCATCAGCTGCTCTGCTTGCAAATTTGTCTTTCGCTTCAGAGCCGAGTGGTTCTACTGTTCCTGCTCTACAATCATATGACAGTGTTAAACTTCAAAAGAAGGAAACGAGTCTGCTTCTTCAGGAGAACGCCTCTTCAAAGCTGGTGTTGGCGTTACAGCGCAGACAGCGTTGGCCGCAATCTCACAGAGAGCCAGCAAAACAGCTGTTTTCACAGCTCAGAATGTTGCACCTTCAATGAGTGCTCACATCAGGCTTGCATCTGTTTATCTAAATGCCAAAGGTTTTCTGTTTGTGTAGCTGCGGCCATCCCTGGGTGCATCAACACCAGAGAGAGCAGTTTTTCCTGAAAGAGCATACGCGGTTTGACATTTTCAAGATGTCATTCAAACCGTGTGTTTCTGGATGCAGTCATTTCCTGTCCTCATTTGATGGCCTCGATCACTGTTTCACATGCCTGGGCTTAAGCGTGTTGAGACTG
>FLSR01004882.1:4242284-4266006 GCA_900092035.1 Leuciscus waleckii
CATCCGTGCCGAGCGTGCCCTCGGTCAGGGAATAAAACAGGCTGCAATGGGAAGAGTCGTGGGAGGCAAACCTGTGCATCGCCGAACTGTTCCCAAATCAGCTGAACCATCTGGGGATGGAGTCTGCATTCTCCAGGGAGTGGCTGAAACCATGAGAGCTCGTCGGCTGCATGGTTCAGGTCTCCCGGGATATAAATGGCTCAAAGCGACCTCAGATGCTTCTGACACCATAGGAGGAGGTGGCGGGCGAGTTGCGACATACGGCGGGAGTATAGACCACCTTGTCGGATGATGTACGCTACTGTCGCGGTATTGTCTGAGCGGACTAGTACGTGTTGGTTCTTGAGCAACACACGGAAGCGGAGCAGAGCCAAACGTACCGCTAGCAACTCGAGGCAATTGACATGCCAAAGGCGCTGGGGTCCCATCCAGGAGCCCGCGGCAGCATGTCCATTGCCAATGGCACCCCAGCCCGTGATGGAGGCATCTGCTGAGACAACAACATGCCTGGAAACTCTTTCTAAGGGCACTCCGGCCCGTAGAAAGCTGAGGTTCGACCACTGGGTGAAGGTCTGATGGCAGGTCAGAGTAACTGGTACTCGGAGCGTGCCTAGTTGCCATGCCCAACTCGGGACTCAATCGCGGAGCCAGTGCTGAAGCGGTCTCATATGAAGCAGTCCAAGCGGCGTGGCTGCCGCTGCAGATGCTTGAATGGAAGCCTGTGAAGGGATCGGTTCAAGACGTGCAAGTCCAGGATTGGCCGTAACCCACCGGATTTCTTCGGTACAATGAAGTAGGGGCAGTAGAACCCGGACTTAATTTCGGCTGGAGGGACAATCTCGATCGCACCTTTCGCCAGTAAAGTAGCGACCTCCGCACGCATGACAGGGGCATTGCCACCGACAATAGTGTAAGGGACTCCGCGGAAGCAGGGAGGAGTTTGTGCAAACTGAAATGTAATTTTGTGCGAAATGAAACCTAGCCGAGCCTGATGGTACTCGTGACCCAGCGGGACACGTTGGGAAGCTCTAGCCAGGCTCCTGAAAACTGGACCAGCTGGGTCATGCGAACCACAGACGTACCCTCGGTGGGGCAGCGAGGCGGAATGACCGGCCTAGACGTGGGAGGCGGAGCGTCCCGGTGTGGGGGCACGGTCATAAGCCACGTCCTGACAGAGGAGACCAGGGAAGGAGTGCGTTCCACTGGGGCCTGCTCTGACAGGGTTCTGGCGACAGAGGGGACGAGAGTGGCAAGGCTCGTTAGCGGCGCACACTGCCATCCGCATGCTCTGGGGGCTCAGAGATGGGGCAGTCAGTTCTGTCTTTAACCACATTAGGGGGCCGCTGGCCGGGGAGAACAAAAGATTCGGGGGAAGGAGTGGCCCTGCTACCACCTCCTCGACAGAACTGAAACCCATTTCTTAGCTGTCCGCGTCAGGAGTGCCGCTTTGCCTGGCGTTTAGCGGGCTGCGGGGCTGGAGCGGACTGGGCGCCTTTCTGCGACCACCTCCACGGCGCGGCCCGGGTGAAGGCTGTTGCTGGGGCAGAGCGGGAGGGGCGGGAGTCGCAGAAGGGCGCCCTCGGCGGCGAACAGACTGTGGTAACTGTGCCGGCAGTTGGGTGGAGGCAGCAGCTGGCCGCCGGGACAATATGTGCTTAATAGCCTCAGTCTGTTTCTGGGCAGCCGAGAACTTCTGGGCGAAGTCCTTGACCGCGCCACGGAAAAGGCCCACCTGGGAGATAGGAGAGTCGAGGAAACGGGTTCGCTCGGACTCTCTCATATCAGCCAGGTTGAGCCACGGGTGTCTCTCCTGACCAAGGGAGCGTGCGGTCACCTTTGTCGCCCGGAGAGTGAGGTCGGTGGTGGCACGCAGCTCATCAAAGAGCCCTTGGTCAGCTCTACCCTCGTGCATGTCCCTGAGCATCCTGGCCTGGTAGAGCTGGAGGATGGCCATGGCATGCAGTGAGGCGGCGGCCTCCCCCGCAGCTCTGTAGGACTTTGCCACCAGGGTAGACGGAAACCTACAGGCCTTGGAGGTGTGCTTTGGATCGCCACGCCACGTTGAAGCACTCTGCGGACACAGTTGCATCGCAACAGAGCATTCAACAGGGGGAATCCCAGTGTACCCTTTGGCCGCGGCCCCGTCAAGGGTAGAGAAGGCAGAGGAGGCCGCCGAACGATCACGGAAAGACAACGGGGTCTTCCAGGATCTCGTGACCTCCTCATGCACCTCAGCGCATGCAGCTCCCAAGAACCAATCATCCAGCCGCGAGCGCTCAGGAGAGCATGTTTGTCAATTCTGGGTCGGACTTTAAAAAGAAGTGCCACATGCAAGTTCTTTTTGTGAGAGGAATCCCAGTAGCCTGTGCTGAAGCACCTAGGGAGAACACACACGCTGTTGCAGACCACTGCACAGATCAGCAGGCAGGAATGTGAAACTCGCTAGAAAACGCCTTTACACCAACACAGACTGGAGAGCTGCTCGTCTCGAAGAATACTCGATGACACTCAGAGAACAGGCTTGCAAGAGTGAAGAGGACCTCTTGGCTCCGAAGCAAAAACATAACTGCATGTTGCCAGCGTACTTCCTTATATACCCACGGGGTGGGGCGGAGTTACACTATGCAAATTCCGCAGATCCATGGCATTTCCTTGCCATTGGCTCGTTTTGTAATACTCGAAGGTGATTGGCTTTCTAAGCAAAACCCCATTCATCGTCACGACGTAACTCGTAGTGACCATGAAAGGGAACTGTATGCGCATGTTCCACTATGTCTGACAACCACAAAGTGTATAAATCTTTTTTGAATTTTGGACAGTATTATTTTTAATATTTGATTTGCAGTGTTATGTGCAGGATTTCTATAGCCACAGTAACTGGGTGGAACTGGGAAACACTGCTCTTTCAACCCGCTGATCGGACGTGAGCTTCCTCTCAACAATCTAGCAGTATGACAAAATACAATTACCCTCATTTAACAATTTCCAGAGTGTTTAGAAACTAGTTTCACATTCTTGTATTTTATCTGTATGTACAGACCGTAGCACACCAACATGCAAAAGCTGGGCTGGGCAAGACTATAGTGATAACATTCTCCCAGAAATATTGCTGCATAAGAAACTAACCTCCAGATATTTCAGCACTGTCTCCTCTGCAAAACCTGTGGGTAAGGAAGCTTAGCATCCCATGTGTAGTGTTGATCTGCCTTTCAATTATAACTCCTCTGTATAGGCCTCTCATCACAGTCCACAGGATGTTTGAAATTGGGACCACAAATTAATATGCTGACATAATTTTCTCTCAGGCAAGTGTAGCCATGGCAGCTTTCTTGACAGGACCAGTTAAAGAGACCCCACCGGAGGTATCAACAAGGATGACATCAGCTCAAGTCACGGCTTCCTTCATTAGCGTGCCGCTGAAATGGCCATCAATGCTACTATTGAACTGCTGCAAGACATCCGACAGGCCACAGGCAACCAAGCCTTTATTCGGTACACATACCTTCCTTTTACACCACTCGTTGGGCTCTTCTTTAGCTAAAAAATAAATAAAATAAAAAAATAAACATTCAAGTCTTTCTGGAAAGTTCACATTTACGAGTTGGAAATCGCAATTACGAGGTCAGGTGCATCACTTTGGTCGAAGTAACATGGCGATGTACCATTTCTACATAAAATGAAGCTCTAGCTACTTTTTTAAAAGGATAAATGAAGAATGCACACCAGGGGCCACATTTATAAAATGTTGTTAAGAAACCGTTTGACATTTGATTGTACTATTTCTCAAATGTGTGATTCAGAGAAATTTCCGTAATTTGACAGAAAACACTTCCCCGTCATTGACGGAAAATTCCGTCATTTGTTAGAAAATGCTTTCCCGCCATTGATGGAATTTTCTGTGTTTCCAGTTTTCAGTGTTATATGGTATAGGGGGTGCTATTATGCATCTCCTGAAAAGTACTGAATCTGGTCAAAACACATGCGAAGAAGATGCAGACACAAGTGATCTCATATTATTATGCATAATAACGCAGTGTAGTGTTTGACAAAAACATGATTTGCTCAGCTTTTTGCTCAAAATGTTACTTTTTTATAAAAATTACCCACATTCAAGTGTTGATAAAAAAGGAATGCATGAAGCTAGAATAAAGTGCTGGCGAGAAAAGAGCTGCCATTTCTGCTGATGCTGTGGATACGTAAAGTTCTTTAGTTATAGCACCCCTAGAGTCACAAATTTATACCGCCAGTCTTATTTGTTTCTTTCTTTCTCTCAGATTGATGGGCCTCAGTCAGACCTCAGTTCTGGCTTTTGTGATTGACACCACAGGCAGTATGTCTGATGACATTGAAGAAGCCAAGAGAATGTCCTTCAGTATCATAGACAGCAGGAGAGGAACACCGAAAGAACCTTCAGAATACACTCAAGTCCCATTTAATGATCCAGGTAGTAATCTTGTGTCTATATTATCCAGTTTTCCCCCCAACAAAGGGCAAAAAAGCAAAAGAGGCGGTGCCTCAAAACATTGATTTTGAATGACAAAATAATCAAAAGTAAATTTTAAGAAAAACAAGAAGAAAGAAATATTCGATTTAATATTCTATAGACTACAATTTTTTATGATAGCTTATATGTACTCCGACTGCTATGATTTGCTGATCACGCGGTCAACATGAATGCCTGTCCATTATGTGTGTGTGCATATGAGCCTGAATGCATCAAACATTCATTGAGGCATTTGTATCAAGTGAAAATGGATGGAATAATTACTAAACTATTCACCTATTCGGACATAATCACTTTTGTTCATGTTCAAATCTAACTTGCAATGACTTGAACATGAAATGATCTGTGAGTGAGTTGCTTTTTATGGCATATTAAAAGTACATATGTCTGCCATCATCAATACAAGTGTGATGTGACGTGATCTGAATGATAGCTGAACAATAGTTAGTGAAAGTAAATTATGTAAAGATATTCAAAATATTTCTGTTAGATTATTATTAAATTATTAAATTTAAATGATGTAAAACATTATTGTTTCTGTAGTGTTCTGTGATGTGTTTGTGTCATACAGATTTTGGACCTCTGACAAGGACTGCAGATGCAGATATTTTCAAAGCGAAAATCAATTCCCTTACAGCATCTGGTGGAGGAGACTTTCCAGAGATGTGCTTGTCAGGACTGCTGGTGTATGTGTGTGTGTGTGTGTGTCTTTTGGAGAGTTTTGTAAACCTTTATTTAAACTAAGAAAAACACTCCTATTCACATTGATACAGTATATACGATTATATTACTGATACAATTATTGTGAATATCACAGCTGGTTTGAGCTTTGTCTGAGATAAAGCCAGAATGAGAAATGAATAATATCTCGAGGTCTTCTCATCTTGTTTTTTTTTCAGTTGGCACTAGCAGGTGCTCCTCCGTCTTCAGACATTTTTGTTTTCACCGATGCTTCAGCAAAGGACAGGGAATTAAAAAGCACCGTTCAGGCCATGATAGAACGCACCAAGTCAACAGTGAGTGCCTGCAGAACACTTCTACGTCATTGCTGCTAATTTGTAACTGACACTCTCTGCAATTTCTCTCTGCCCTCCAGGTCACTTTCATGTTGACTGACCCCTTCTCATTCCGTAGAAGACGGGATGTCTCACAATCTCAACAGTTTAATTCAAGATCAATTCCTCAGTCGGACATACAGCTGTACAGAGACCTGGCTCAAATTTCAGGTGGACAGACCATAGAGGTCCCAAGGGCTACACTGTCTCAGGCCACTGCAGTCATTACGGATGCATCTACCTCAGCCCTGGTATGTTCTGACAATGACTAATGTATGTGTATATATACTGTATATTTATATATAGGGATGCACTGATACCGAGACCAGTATCGGTATCAGTATTGGGATAGAGAATTGTCACAACCAATTCGTATACAAATTCATACAAATGAGTAAAAGATGGCTAATTCGTACAAATTCTTATGACCTCACTCGTACAAATTTGTACGATTTGTCTAAACACCAGTGATGAGTAGGTTTAGAGGCGGGGTCAGGGGTAGGTCATTCGTACGAATTATACGAATTGGGCAACTCGTAAAATATGTACGATTCAGCAAAAATCTTCCAAATTCATACAAGTGAGGTTTTATGAATTTGTACGAATTAGCCACCTCGTAAAATTCTCACGAATTGCCGTGAGATCGGGTTGGATATTTCACTGGTATCTAAACATTTGAACCACTGACCCAATCCTTAGCACTGAGCCTGCTGGAACAGCTCTAAATATGAGCTGTGCAATTAAATGATAAAATAGGATAGAGCAATAGAATGAACAGTGAAAGTAGCAGTAGCTCATAGTCATACAATACATTTAAACATGCTTAGCCTAACCCTTTCGCACGTACGATCACACCGGTTTGATCAGTCTAGGCTGGTCCCTGGAGCGTACGATCACACCGGTGTGATTAGAACGGTCAGTGCATCACGTGATCAACTGCTAAATTCAAATGTGCTTTCCCGCGTTGGCTGGCGCTGAGCCAAAGACAGGCGTGCTCAGAGCTGTCATATATCACAACTTTTCAGTGTTTTCAACCACATAATGTTTATTTTAGGTTTTAGACATATAAATTCACATAAGTACTAAAAAAACAATACATTTAGAGTTTATAAAATACACACTGATGTCTATGGATTTGCTAAACAAATTAAGCCAACTAATATGATTCATATTCTTTTGGTTTCTCTACCCAATATATTTAAAAGTAAAAAATGCAGTTAAAATACAGATATCGGCAAGTACCAAAACTGAAAGTATCGGTATCGGACTCGTTCTGGAAAAAGTTTAATTTTTATTTGTTTCAATTTGGTGGTTGGAATTTTGCTTCTTTCTTTCTCTCAGATTGATGGGCCTCAGTCAGACCTCAGTTCTGGCTTTTGTGATTGACACCACAGGCAGTATGTCTGATGACATTGAAGAAGCCAAGAGAGTGTCCTTCAGTATCATAGACAGCAGGAGAGGAACACCGAGAGAACCTTCAGAATACATTTAGTCCCATTTAATGATCCAGGTAGTCATCTTGTGTCTATATTATCCAGTTTTTCCCCCAACAAAGGGCAAAAAAGCAAAGGAGGCAGTGCCTCAAAACATTGAATTTGAATGACAAAATAATCAACAATCAACAGTAAAAAAAAAAAAAAAAAAAAGAAGAAATATGAGATTTAATATTCTATAGACTACAATTTTTTATGATAGCTTATGCACTCACTGTCCCACTGTGACACAGTGATGACACTCACTGTGGCGTGGTAATGCTATGATTTGCTGATCACGCGGTCAACATGAATGCCTGCCCAATATGTGTGTGTGCAAATGAGCCTGAATGCATCAAACATTCATTGAGGCATTTGTATCAAGTGAAAATGGATGGAATAATTAGTAAACTATTCACCCTTCGGACATAATTACTTTTGTTCGTGTTCAAATCTAACTTGCAATGACTAGAACATGAAATGATCTGTGAGTGAGTTGCTTTTTATGGAATATCTTAAAAGTACATATGTCTGCCATCATCAATACAAGTGTGATGTGACGTGATCTGAATGATAGCTGAACAATAGTTAGTGGAAGTAAATTATGTAAAGATATTCAAAATATTTCTCTTAGATTAGTATTAAATTATTACAATTATTATAATGTTGTAAAACATTATTGTTTCTGTAGTGTTCTGTGATGTGTTTGTGTCATACAGATTTTGGACCTCTGACAAGGACTGCAGATGCAGATATTTTCAAAGCGAAAATCAATTCCCTCACAGCATCTGGTGGAGGAGACTTTCCAGAGATGTGCCTGTCAGGACTGCTGGTGTGTGTGTGTGTGTGTGTGTGTGTGTCGCCACGGTGCCACTGTATTTATTTTTCATCCTTTATTTCTCCATCAGTTTAGTAGTTTTGTGAGTGGTCATTAATTACAAAGGCAATTTAGAAAATGCATAATTTTGTCATCCAAGGTTAATGACAAAGCCTGCCACAGTGAATATAATTTTCTCCATAAAATACGTTCCGTGAGTGTGTGCTTATGCTAATGGATATGCTTCCCACACTGTAAACTGTGTAAATGTGCATCTTAATGAGCTGTTTCTACCTGATCGGACCCTTAAAAACTTTTGCTTGGGTAACCTGAAGTAGTCAGGTTGTTTCAGGTTGATTAAAAAACAGCTCTTTTAAACCAGTTAATGTATAGATTTAACTCGGGATGCAGAAACTTGACTTGAAGTGCTGATATTCAGAAATAATCATTTGAAACCTTTCACAGTACATTTATCGTAATGTTTGTCTGATGCCAAAATTATACGAATTCGTACGATTTGTCTAAACCCCAGTGACGGTTAGGTTTAGGTAGGCCATTTGTACGAATTCATACGAATTAGCCAATATCGTAAAATTGTACAAATTCATACAAGTGAGGTTTTATGAATTTGTACGAATTAGCCACCTCGTAAAATTCGTACGAATTGCCGTGAGATCGGGTTGGATATTTCACTGTATCTAAACATTTGAACCACTGACCCAATCCTTTGCACTGAGCCTGCTGGAACAGCTCTAAATATGAGCTGTGCAATTAAATGATAAAATAGAGCAATAGAATGAACAGTGAAAGTAGCTGTAGCTCATACAATACATTTAAACCAACGCATTCTCATCCTAGGGCGTCATATACTGACACTTTTGACATTTCGTCTACATCCAACGCACATATCACCCTTTAGCGTCAATATGACACGCACAGAGCTTTGTTCGGTTATGGGTAGGTTTAGGTCTGGGGTAGGGTTAGGGTTAGACCGCTAGGAGGCGCCTTCTGGCCCATATCTATCTGCGTCTCATATTTGACGCTAAAGGGTGCCATGTGCGTTGGATGTAGACGAAATGTCAAAAGCGTCAGTATATACGCCTTGGGATGAGATCTGGCTGATTTAAACATGCTTAAGCATGATTTGCTAAACAAATTAAGCCAACTATGATTCATATTCTTTTGGTTTCTTTACCCAATATATTTAAAAGTAAAAAATGCAGTTAAAATACAGGTATCGGCAAGTACCAAAACTGAAAGTATCGGTATCGGACTCGTTCTGGAAAAAGTTTAATTTTTATTTGTTTCAATTTGGTGGTTGGAATTTTGCTCTGAAACACGGCAACATTGAAACGTCTCTGTGTTTCTTGAAGGTGACTGTTCTTCAGGTCGTGAGAAGTCCAGCCATTGCAGAAAATTTTTCTTTTGTGTTAGATCCATCTCTGTCCAATGTGACTGTGTATGTCACCGGAGACTCTCCCGTCTTTACCCTCTACAGCCCTACAGGTGAGCCAACGCACCTCTGACATTGTGTGTTGATGATATGAGGCTTTTATTTTCTCCGATACAAAAATCTAGATGCCAGAATCATTGTTAAAAATAAGCTATGCTTCTCCTGCCTTTCAGGTGTGTCTCAGTCAGATTCAGTGGCAAATGGTCCTCTGGGTAGCATCCTGACTGTTGGGAATTTAAGGAGAGTTACACTAAACTCTGACAACAGACAGGGATGGAATGGAAGATCAGCATTAACTCTGCAACTTTCTACAGCCTTAAAGTCCATTTAGTCATTTTATCAATTTATTATTTTAAACTGCAATGACTTTATTCAGCTTTTTTGTTTAATACTTTCAGTATTTTATTAGAAATATAATTATTTGAAAATTATATTATTTTCTTTCTGTTTCTTAAATAGCTGAATTCTAACCTGTGTTACACTATGCTTCTCCTGCCTTTCAGGTGTGTCTCAGTCAGATTCAGTGGCAGATGGTCCTCTGGGTAGCATCCTGACTGTCGGGAATTTAAGGAGAGTTACACTAAACTCTGACAACCAGACAGGGATGGAATGGAAGATCAGCATTAACTCTGCAACTTTCTACAGCCTTAAAGTCACTGGTAAGTGTTTTAATCTGCCAGATATGTAAACCATTGTTATTTTAATATATTTAATATATTTTAATCAAATGTATTATTATAATTACATTTATGTTTAATCTTGATTTTAGTTTAACAAACAATGGTTTTGAAAAGAAAATCAGTCAAATGTTTTCATTTGGAAGACTGCAATAATGTCGCATCTTGCAATAGTTGTGCTACTTTCACTATATTTTAATTGTGACTACAGGTCAGAGCTCTGTGAACTTTCTCTTTCACTTTGTGGAGCAGTCAGAGGGAGGTGACATCACACCGAAAGCCAATCGTCCATTCATTGGTATGATATCACATTTTTTTCTTTTTTTCTAATATTTCCTCTTGATTTTTTTAGACAGTTGATTATTTCTTTTGACACTACCGGTCAAAAGTTTTGAGTCTGTAAGATTTCAGTCTCTTATGCCCACCAAGGCTGCTTTTATTTGATAAAAAAATACAGTATACTATAAACAGTAATATTGTATTATTATAAATATATATTATTACAATTTATAATATCTGTTTTCTATTTTAAAATAATTTTAAATGTAATTTTTTCATGTCAAGGTAAAGCTGAATTTTTAGCATCAGCATCTTTCTTAAGAAACATTTTGATTATCGATGTTAAAAACAGTTGTGCTGCTTAATATTTTTTGGGATTTCATTATCATTTTTTTCAGGATTCTTTTATGAATAGAGAGTTCATTATGTGTTTTTATTCTGTCCTTGCTGAATAAAAGTATCATTTAAAAAAAAAAAAATCTTTCTGATGCCAAACTTTTGAACAGGAGAGTATAAACATGAAGAAATATTTTTATTTTTATTTTTTAGTTTAGTCAATGTGAATGAAAACATTTTTCTTTAATTGTTGATCAGGTCGGAATGCTACTTTGTTTGTCTCTGTGACCGGAGGAGATTCAGTCACAGTGACTGACGTGCTTCTAGTTGAAGCTTCAGGATCTGATGTTGTTAATGGAACCATCAAAGCAGTGGGAGCGACAGACTTCCTGGTGAATGTAGACAGAATCCCAGAGGGAGCATTTGTGGTCCAACTTAAAGGACTGTTGAATGACTCCTCACTCTTGGACCTAATGTTACCTGGATATCTGTGGTTCAGGGTCTGGCTCAGGACTTTGTCTTTTGTCTTTGTTTGAAAATCTCTGCTTTCTTAATCTGCACTTCTACTGTGCCTCTCCTCAATACCTGCGCTTACCGTTGCTCCATTTCACCCAGATCGGCCACTCTGCTTGTCTGCCCTGCATTTTTTTCCTTTTGTCCTATCTATTTCTGTCTTTTTGCAACTGATTTCGTCGACTGATTGGGATCCCTATTAAAATGCCATTAGTGCTGCCACCTTCCAGTGCCTAGACAAAAGGCTCCTGACCCTCCCGCATATTGAGGCGGAGATAGGACAGGGCTTAGGCCAGGGAAGTCACTGCTGTTCCACAAGATCACTGGGAAAGTGTTAACCTTTCATTGGAAGGCATACGCTGCGGAAGCCACATCCACAGTAGGGAGGTAACATGTGGAGAATAACAGTTAACCGGTTGCATCTCCCCCCTGTTATCGGCTGGAGCCACCTCAGTGACATTCCATATGTCGTACAACATATGTCCATACCCTTTCTCACTTCTATGTAGCACCGAGCGGACATGTCCTGGTGAGGAACGTGTAGACCAAATCCACCTCCAAACCGGAAAAGAGACCTTCAGTCCATAGACGAGTTTACTCTTCTCCATTTGACCTGAAGACCCAACTGGCTCGAAGGGAGGGACTTGTACTGAGACTTTGACCACTCAACGCAAGGGCACAGGATGGTTGATTGCTGCAGACCAATCTTGGGGACGGAGCACTGGGAATGAGTTTCTGTGTTTGTAACCTGAATGGAAGCTTAAAAAAAGGGCCCGAATCAAGAGACACAGAACCAAGATGGTTGTAGCTCACCTTTACTTGAGTACAATGAAGTGCTGGCAACTTTCAGAAGCCGACTTTCATATCGGCTGGAGGAACGGCTCAATCGCATCCTTCGCCAGTAGGAATGCAATGACCGTGCGCACGACAGACGCACATTCAGAAACACTGAAGTGTAACGAATAGCGCTAAGCATGGCCGGCACCTGACGAACTAAATCATTAGCCGAGTCTGCTGGCACAGAGGAACCGGCTGGATCGGTCAGGAGAACCATCTAGTGCTTCAACGGACCGACGCAGGGGGACCAGGGGTACCACAGACATACTCAGAGTGAGGCAGCGAGGTAGAGAACAGAGACCCAGGTCGGAAGGCCCGAAGGCGGCCCTAAGCGGGGTCTGAGTGTGTAGTGCAACACTTATCTGTCTCTACATGACAGCAGAGAGTACATGAGAAGGCATGACCGGGTCCTCGAACTGCACTAACTGACTGGTGACACAAGAGGTAGCTGAGGGGTGCAAGGCTTTACAGGGTCGCACACCGCCAGACCAGAACATAGGAACTGCTTTTTCTTTGAAGTGTAGGTACCGCCAGCTCCGTGTTTTGGGAGCTAGCGGCGGAACAGACACACACACAAACAAAGACTCCACCCGGCCCTCCACCAGGGGGAGGGAGTGATCAGTGACCAACTCCAAGAGCATCCTACTGCGGCCGGCTCTATGCTGAGGCCTGGCTAGAGGCTGCTGCAGAGTCCCAGCGGTAGCGGCGGCAGGGGGACACCCTCGGCGACGAGCAGGCGGAGGAACTGCCACCAGTGGCAGCAGCGAGCCGCCGGGGCAGTATGTGCTGGATGGCCTCCCTCTGCGCTTAGGTGGCAGAGAACTGTTGGGCGCAGCTCTCCACCATGTCGCAGATCAGCCCAACCTGGGAAATTGGGGAGACCAGGAACCAAACCTTGTCCGCATCCGCCATATCAACCAGGCTGAGCCAACGATAGCGCTCCTGGACCACTAATGTAGACATCGCCAGACCGATCAGGTGGAACGGCATCCTTTTTTAAATTTTATTTTTTAAGATGCAAACACACCCGTGTTGCTCTTTCATGAAATGGGACCCATCACCAGTGCTGGAGCACGCAGGGGAATGACCGCGGCAACACTGAACAGTGAACTGAAACAGTGAAGCACTCACTTTTCCGCCCTCTAACCAGCCGTCAACAAACACAAAAATGTGATGCTGTTAAAACACAGTTGGGAGCTCAAAGCTCGCGATCACCGCTGCACTCGCTCCTAGAAGAACACAGACACACTCGCTCGTTGTAAACAACAGCACTCTTCAGAGAAATCAACGCTGATTGGTTCCGAAGCGAAAGACAAGTGGTGTGTGCATCCGCTTCCGTGTTTATACCCGAGCTGCGGGGCGGAGCGCGAGATGCAATTCACGCGCCAATGTACATTGGCTCATTTAAACAATACTCGAAGATGACAGGCTCCCTAAACGTAATCCCAATCAGTTGACACGTTGACATTTTGTTAGTAAAAATCAAAAGTGTGTATTTCAGAAACATGATCTTTAGCCCAGTATTTTTTCTTTACTTAGATAAAGAGACTTGTTTGTAAATGTCTTTGTGTTTGCAGGGTTGTTTAAAACTGTGGTCAGTTAAAGATCAACAGCATGAGATGTTCTTCAGCTTGTGGTTTCTTTTGCTCTATTTATCTTCTGTGGGTCAAACCCAGAAACCCTTCAGCCTCCTGTATGTATGATAAGAACAGGATGTTTATCTCAGTATTGATGGGCACAGACTTTCCACTCCATAAAACATAATGTGCATTCGTTTAATATATTAAAAATAAAAAATAAAAATATTTATAATATATCCCAGCGCTCCCCTAAAAATGATTTAATCAGGTCATCTGTAATATTTGCTAGAGGGAAGTGGAATCTCAAAACTATTTTTGCTAATAAGTTCAACCAAATGCAGTCATAAATTGAGCACAGTGTTAGTTCAGGAAGGCAGCGTGTCGTCTGTGTGTATGGGCAGTAGCAAGTCTCTGTACTTGCTCTACAGCAGAAGCAGTTTAGCAGATCTATTCCACTAAGGCCAAACATATTAACACTGTCATATCCAATACCATGCCAATCACTCCGAGAGTTATCATGACAGAAGTACAGTTCTTTTTGAGAGTAAACAGAGGTTTAGATGTTGATGTTTTATTGAAAATGTTTGGTCACCATTAGAGACTCGCGAGATTGACTGGTGTGCAGTCATAGTTGGCGTTTTCAGACATCCAAAACGCTGCTGTCGTGTAAATGAACGGCCAAAACGCACAAAAAGTTTCACGTGTTTAGTTGAAAATGGTGTTGTGTAAACAACCGCTAAGACAAAAGCCCCGTTCACACTGCCAGCGACAAAGCGACATGATCCCATTAATTTCAATGGAGCGCTGGCGACTTCTGGCGACACGAGCGACAGTGACCGTATGCGACAGAATGTGAGCGTGTCAAGCGACACGAGACGCGCGACAAAAGTTCCGAAATTTCAACTTTATGCAAATGAGAAGCGATTTTCGCGAGCGACAACCAATAGGAAAGAAGCCTTTCAGTGGAGCTCTGCTCATGTCACCGTCTCGAGTGCAGGCAAGACAGAAGAGTTTGAGGGCGATTTCACTGTTTTATATGATTTGACTGTAACTAACCACAAACATGGATATAATAAAAGATGCATGGAAAAGAAACTGTCGACAGTCTCAGTGAGTTTAATTCACACATTTAGTTCGAGTGTTGTAATTTTATGATGCAAGTTTAGCACTGCTGCAGTTCATTTTACAGTTTCCCCTGCATTATGTTGACTATTATTAGGGACAAGAAAATTGATTATTTGTCAAATTCGAATGACGTTTTAGTAATTTACGACAGTATGAGTTGATTTGTCGATCGTTAATCCAGTAGGCTAAATGATTTAATCCACTGAACACTGCTGTGGTAATATAAAAACACTCTCCCAACAGCATACTGTTTCTTTTTAGCCTAACTCCTAGTCAAATTAAAATGATATATTTGTATATATGACTTGTGATGGTATTTTGTATAGATATGGCCAGACGTGCAGTCTACCAGTCACATTAGAACGACAGCACTATTCCAACGCCCACAAGCGACTTCACAGTACAGAGACTAGAGACATACAGCGACAAAGTCGCTGGCGGTGTGAACGGGGCTAAAGTGGTCAAGCGTCAAACTAGACGTGGTAGACGCGAATTTGACTCGCTATTCGCGTCCGGTGTGAACGCACATAAGGCTGGAAGTCAGTTGTAGTTCTTGTTGCTTCTCTTTCCTTCAGTGATTCTGCTTGTTATCATCAGGTGTTCATCACTAATGCTCAATCATCACTCAATTAATCACTTAAGCATCTCATTAACTCTAACACTGCTTCAGTGTTATTTTAACACCCTGCTGGTGGTTCCCATATGAACACTGAGCGATGTTAATTTAACACCGGGGAATTTACTGTGCATTTTCAAACAGCATTTTCCTATTTTCCATATGATCCATGTAAAGCTGCTTTGAAACAATCTGAACTGCATAACATGCTTCAAAAATAAAGCTGACTTCACTAGACTGCTGATAAAGAGTCTCAGGAAGATGAAGCTGTTTCATAAAGACATGTAATCAATCAAGATGTTTCTGTAGAGAGTGAATCAGCCTTTGTAACTCAACATATCCTGATGTATGAATTATGTAGTTGTATATGGTATATTCTGCACTATATCTTGCATTTTTAGCATTTTCATTATGCTTTGTTGTTTTAACCTTTTATTTTAATTCATTTTAATCTTGAAAGTGTCTTGTAAGTTTACTGAGGCCACCTATAGACACATTACATGTAGATTATACTGTCGCCCTCTAGAGGAAGATTTAAATAATGCTTATGAATTATGTTCAGTGTCATTTGTCCTTCTATAGAGAAGATGAAGCCTGTCTGAGCTCTCAGTATCAGACACTGTAACCTCCACTAGGTGGCGCTCTTTCATGATTAATGTAATATTCAGTCAGTGCTGATGGTGGGAGGAGCCAGTAAAGCTGATCATTACTGATAAAGAGCTGAAGAAAGAGGAAGGAACTAAAGCAGACAGATGTAGAGACAGAGAGATTCACACAGAGAACATTCAGCATAAAGAAGACTGAACTCAACTCACAATGAAGATCCTCCTCATCTTCTTCACTTTCTCCCTGATCTCAGGTCAGAGCTTTTCTCCTTCATCACTGCAGTAATGATGCTGTTTTCTGTTCATGAGGTTTCTGATCACAGTATCAATCTGATTGACAGGTGCAGTGAGATGAGTCAGTGTCACTGGATATTCTGGAGGAAGTCTTCTTGTTGATTCACAGAAAACTTGGTTCAATAACTCTACTAAATATATGCATAAATTATCTGAGTGGAAAACGATATTGTATGATAAGAAACATGCATGGATTAAGGAAGGACGATTTACACTGTTTCAAAACAACGTGCAAAATCTCATGATCTACATCAGAGAACTGAACCAACATGATGCTGGAAGATACCAGATTAGAGTTGAAGGCCAGTGGTCCATCAATATGACTTTGAATGTGGAAGAAGGTCGGCCATTTTAAGATCAAAGTTTTTGTGTTGTAAAACTACTGATAATTTCAAAGGTTTTATATTCATAAAATATATTTATTCTTATATTTAATTTTTTATAACAGATTCCTGTTGTAACGGGTCAAAGAGAGTGATGGTGAATGTTGGAGAAACTGCAACCTTCAGCTGTGAATATTCACAGAATCATATTAATGATCCCAAGATCATGTTCAAAGAAGGAAAATACTCTATTGAGAAGATGATTAACAGCACATGGAAGAAGAACAGGAGATTCAGTTTCTCTGATGACAGACATAATAAACTCATGACTGTGAGAATTACTGCTGTGACTCCAGATGATGGAGGAGTTTATTTATGTGGAGTTAGGATCAACAGACACTCGTACAGTTACTCCATTATTAATACTGTTCATCTACGTATAAGTAAGTACAACAAACTCTCAATCAAATCTGGCAAAAAAATTACAATTTGTCTCTGTGATATTTGTGATTGACAGCTAAAGTGGGCGTGTCTAGACTGGCCACTCAGGAGGTCGTATGATGATCAAGTGTGAACATCCTCAATACAAAACCAAGCCAAAATACATCTGTAAAGAATCAGATGGATGTTCAGAGAGGAAGAATCATTGTAAATATATTTATTCTGCTTTAAATTTTTTTTTCTTGCTGTACAGATGTAAAGTTTGTGACTAAATCTGCTCATCTTGGTGAAGAAGTCAACATCACCTGTCAGATCCCAGAGGAACATAAAGTTAAGTTCTGCAAAGAGATTGATGATCACATATGCCAGACATTGAGCACATCTGCAATGACAGAAATGAGTCCTTCATCTGAGAGAAATGGAGAGAGAGTTTTTACAGTGAGCATCAGTAATGTGAGCGTGAGAGATGCTGGAGTTTACTGGTGTGGAGCAGAAACCAGAGACACACATTTGACTTTCATCTCCATGACCACCAAAATTCAGCTCAACCTCTTCAGTGAGTGAATTCAGATGATTTCATTGTAGTAAATACAGTATATTCAGAATCATGTGTGTTAAAACCCATTTGTGGCCAAATTTTTCTGAATGATTTCATGCATATAATCCTGTTAATAGTGTCCTTGTGAACATGTTCTGCATTTATTTTCCCCAATAGTGTCCTATGTGAACATGTTCTGCATTTATTTTCCCCAGGTTTTTTTTTTATTTCTTGAAAATCATATTTGAATGTGCGGCAACTATAGTTGCCGGTGGGCAAATATGTTGTATGCACCCCTTTAATGTAAAATACGAATAGGAGGAGAACATTTGGCATTTATCTCAAAATAACTGCTTTCAACAGATCAATCTTTATTCATAAACAAATTTATTATGTATAAAAGTCGAAGAACATTTGATGCAGACCCAAAAAAACGGCATCTAGCTTATAATCTCTTGAATATGAAAACACAACAAACAACAAATCCATTTGCCTTAACCATTGTGCGCTGTTCAGGGTCTTTTTGACCCACATTTCTGACTTTCATTCATGGGGATAACATAGATAATTTGACATGGTTTAGTGTAAGATTTTTGCCCATCTTTTGGAAAATGCTGTTTTAAAAGTAACAAATTATCACTTTAACCAGTAGATGGCTGCAGAGCACCACTATTTGCTATTTGCTTTGAATCTGCTCATCTTGGTGAAGAAGTCAACATCACCTGTCAGATCCCAGAGGAACATAAAGTTCATTTCTGCAAAGAGGATGATGATCACATCTGTCAAAACATCAGCACATCTGCAGTGACAGAAATGAGTCCTTCATCTGAGAGAAATGAAGAGAGAGTTTTTACAGTTAGCATCAGTAATGTGAGCGTGAGAGATGCTGGAGTTTACTGGTGTGGAGCAGAAACCAGAGACACACATTTGACTTTCATCTCCCTGACCACCAAAATTCAGCTCAACCTCTTCAGTGAGTGAATTCAGATGATTTCATTGTAGTAAATACAGTATATTCAGAATCATGTGTGTTAAATGTCTGTGTTTGTTTGCAGTGGCTCCAGTAGTGAGACGTGAAGGAGAATCTGCTGAGATCTTCTGCCCTTATGATTCAATCTATAAGTCAAAGTCTCTCTGTAAGGGGAAGTGCTCCACTAGAGATAGAAATACTCTCAATGAGACTGTGAGAGAAGAGAAAGAGACCAAGACTGACAGATTGACTCTGAATGATGACGTCACTGCAAGTGTCTTCACTGGGACCATCACTGGACTGACAGCAGAGGATGCTGGGAAATACTGGTGTGCAGTGACATTAGAGAGAGACGTGAATTATCTTTACACTCATCTGATCGTCATCATGAACGAGGGTGAGGAAGGTTTATACATCTGAATATGTGAAACTATGGCTGTGAATTGATGTTCTCATATTTCTAATATTTCCAGAGCTGAACTTGACTAAGTATGAAGGAGACGACGTGTCAATCCAGTGCAAACATCATGATGAACATCAGAAATGCTTCTGCAAAGCACATGAGCCCTCCATGTGTGTGAAGGATGGAGTTTCATTGGAGACGATCAGAAATGATCGATTCTCTTTCAGTGATGAAGCTTCTACTGGATTCTTTACTGTAAACATCACTGATCTGAGAGAAGAGGATTCTGGGATATACTGGTGTGGATCTCACATCACCACTAAAGTCACTCTCACTGTTAAAAAGGGTAAGAAAGTTATTTTAATTGCATTGTCTGAGAGTCAGATTTAAATATTCAGTTATCAGCACTTGATCAATCACTCAGGGGCGGATCTACCAGAGGGACACTGAGAAGGTCATTCTATAATGACTTAGATCATGAACCGTTGAGCAAAGCTGGGCCTGGAGCATGGCCTGGATTGTGTTGTGTCTCGACCTTGGAACAGAGAACAAGAACATGGAAGACCAGGTGGCCATGGCAGGACCAGCAGATATGAAGACCACCAGAGTGGAGCCACTGGGTAGTAGATGACCACCACCTCAGTAGAGCAGGAGACCACCATGGTGGAGTTGGTGGATTGGGAGGCCATGGCGCAGCAGAAACATGGATGTCCCGGCTGTGACAGGACAGACAGGGAGTTTGGAAGCGGCCTCTTTAGCCTTGACAGGGAGCACAGATTGTTCATAGTTGGCCTCCTTGTCTTAACAGCTTAGGAAGAGGGTTCAGGAGCGGACGCTGCAACCTCGAGAGGATCTGTAGGAGACATCGCCACCTCTGGGAGAGTGTGTAGTGGATACAAGTGGTGGCGACTACAAGAAGCACCGTAGACAGAGGAATGATCTCAGGAACCACCAGACTTAGACTTGGGACCACCAGACTTAGTACCACCCCAGCTAACAGACTTTTGTTATAAGAACGTTCTCCAAATATTCAGTGTTGGTTCTGGGAACATAAAAAAATGTCCAGTTCCATTTCGAGGGAACTCGCACTGCGACGATAAGACACTTTGGGGAACCCCCTTAGCATAGCGGCTCTGAAGCATCAATGAAACTAAGCCAATCTTGATTGGTGTTGCGTCATGACATACCGTGTGACGGTATACACGGAAGCTACAAAGGGACGCCGGCACACAACAGAGTTAGCTTTTTGCTCTTCAGCAAGCGCTCTGTGTCAAACTGTCTGTCCTATTTGGTGTTGTTTGTCCCACAAGAATAGTCCCAAATAAGGTCTGCATTGCAATATAGAATCTAGTGGCTCAAATCTCGTGTTTGCCGAGGCGCGCATAGATTACGGGTCTACTCTGCAATAAAGATTCTGTGACTGGGATCTCGCATTTGCTGAGGCAGCGCGTAGATTAAAGGTCTGCATTGCAATACAGAATCTATAGTGGCTCGGATCTCGCGTTTGCCGAGGCAGCCCCGGGCCTCAGCCCCTGTCTCGACAGGATATCCACTCCCTGGTTTTGATTCCCCGGAATATATACTGCCCAGATTGACAGTAATTTCCCTTGGGCCCATAGAAGGATCTGATGAGCCAGTTTGAATAGGTGACGTGACCTCAGACCCTTCTGATGGTTGATGTAAGAGACCACCGATGTGTTGTCCGTGCGGAAAAGCACATGACGGCCCCTCAGGTCTGGGAGGAAGTGTTTGAGAGCTTGAAACACCGCCATCATTTCTAGCCGATTTATGTGCCAAGAAAGTAGATGGTCTTGCCACAGACCTTTCACCGAGTGACCACTCATGATCGCCCCCCAACCTGTGAGGGAAGCATCCGTTGTTAGCGTTACGTGACGACAAGAAGCCCCCAGCACTGGGCCTTGGGCGAGGAACCAAGGTTTTTTCCCCTCTGAGAAAACCCCTTTGTTCTGAGCCAGCACTGCAGGGGTCTCATGTACAGGAGGCCAAAAGTTATTACGTTGGTTACCATAAGCTACCATAAGACCCAACAGTCTCTGAACTGTGACTGGCCTAGTTTTACCCCATTTACGGCTTAGAGAATTGATGCTATACCAGCAGGAGACAGTTATGCCTGTGTAACACCTGCAACACCTGTTTGCAATAGGTAGTCTATTTTTGTGGACCACTAGGTTCGTCTAGGGAGCCTGAGATAATCGTAGTTTAAAGATATGTACAGATAAAATGAATCAGGACTTCTTTTGATATCAGCTGACTATTTACTATTTAAAATGTAAAGATAATAATGAAATAAATTTGTTGTAAACACTCAATAAGAACAATTACAAGAAAAATAACATCAATACAATGAACAATATACCGGTATGGAAAAATATACAAAAGTTAAATCTCACAAAACCCTATAGGTGCACCTTTATAAATAAACACACACTTATATGTATGTCAAATAAATGTTCACATTCATCCAATAGTTTGGTATGGATATAAAACTCAATCAATCAAAAATGAAATCAAAAAGAAATCAATGAAATTCAAGCTGAACAGTTCTCAAATTTTTTCAATCAGGGTTAGTTTGTTTTTCCTCAAAAAAATTTAAGGAAAACGATTTTTAAAAAAAACAAAACAAAAGTCCAGTCCTTTGAACCTGATCCAGGAAAATTTGAATCACTGTCTCAAGTGATACGAAAAATATTGAAGGAAAAAAAATATGAGTGAAGATCCCACCTCAAATTTGAAGAAATAGAGTTCACAAAACGGGGTTTAGGCCTACTCAAACAGATAGTCCAGTGTCCAGATCCATGGGGGCTCGCCATCAAAGGAAATATCCAGAAATTGTTTCCACAGGAACAAAAACCTGACCTGTATTTTAGGTCAAAATGATAACAAAATCACTTCATACTTCTATCTTCTTATTTCAGAGGGAAATAATTTTAAGACAGCGGTAAGCTGCATATCATCACGTTACAGCAATAACCAAAATAAAATTACAAATGACAACCACATAAAGGAAGTTTTAGATAAAACTCATATTAAACCATATATACACTTTATCATAAACTCAGGACTTCACTTAAAACACATGCTTTCTAGAACTTCATCACACAATTCCATGTAACTCAATTACCGATCGTTATTAAACCAGCATTTATCTCACTTCAACCATAAACATACAAAAAACATTAACACTCACCAAATCCTTGTTTAGTGATGTCTTTTATCAAATTTTTGGTCACAAAATAACGATGTTCAGACACATTACCCACAGGAGCTCTGCTCTAACGCTCTTCTCAAAATGGAGGATTCAATTCTCCCTCTGCCCGAGAGCACGTTCTAGAAAGAGCAGGCTTAAAGGGGCAGTACTCTATTTTCACATACATGATGTAACCAGATGAAAAACTCAAAAATAAATTAAAACACATACAAAACAATTTCTTTTTGTTTCTTTCTTTTCAGAAATATTTTTTCTTGTTTTGTAATTAAATAAATTATGAATTTTAATAAAATCAACATAAATGAGCACTATTGTGTGTTATGTATTGTATCTACATGTAGCTAAATCACCTGTGCTACACAGGTCCACCTCCCAGACCTCCCAATCCACCTCCCAGACCTCAGAGGTCACCATGTAGACAATGTGTCGGTGTTCTCCTACTGATTCATCAGGGGGTTCTGAGATTACGCCGTCTATCCAGATTGGCGCATCAGATCCTCCTGTGGTCCCAGGGGAAATTGTTATCTCTCAGAGCAATGTACGTCCCAGGGGACCAGAATCAGTGAGCAGACATCCGGTCGATGCAGGGGCTGAGGCCCCGGGAATGGAGAATTCACACCGAGGTGATGAAGCCAATATGCGAGAGGATCGGCCCAGTGGAAGTGGATTTGTTTGCGTCTCGAGGGACGTCCCACTGTCCACTGTGGTTTTCTCTCACCCATCCAGCCCCATTGGGTTTGGATGCTATGGTACAGACGTGGCCGAGGAGAATCACTCTGCTCCCGGGAGTTCTGGAGAGGGTCCGTCGAGACGAGATCAGTCTACTTCTAGTTGTCCCGTACTGGCTGGCCCGGGTATGGTTTTCATCATAGCACTCCTGGCAGGAGGGACCTGCTTCCACAGGCCGTGGGCTCAATATTCACCCTCGACCAGACCTGTGGAAACTTTGGGCCTGGCCCCTGAGGGGGCTCAGTACCTAGAGCTGGGCCTGTTGCCTGCCGTGGTTGAGAACATACTCAGTTCCAGAGCTCCTTCCACGAAGAGATTGTACGGCCTAAAGTGGAATCTGTTTCCACTTGGTGTAGAGAGCGTGAGGTGGACCCAGTTAACTGCCCAGTTGGCTTCAGTGCTGGAGCTCCTCCAAGATCGCCTCTCGGCTGGTCTTACCCCGTCCACACTCAAGGTGTACGTGGCTGCCATTGTGGCTTTCCATGCTCCTCTGGGTGATGGGCCTCTGGGGAGACATCAGCTGGTCGTATGTTTTCCTCCGTGGGGCTCGGAGGATGAGACCTGCGGCTCGTACAGGAGTTCCCACATGGGACCCCAGAGTAGGAGATCTTCAGGTGCTCTCTATATTCATGGGTGCCTGGAGTTTTCTTGGGTCGCTTCGGGTCTTCCAAGAAGGGGCTTCCTGCATCCAAACAGACCATCAGTAACTGGGTTGTTCAGGCTATCTCTATGGCAGTGGTTCCCAATTCCAGTCCTCGTGACCCACTGCTCTGCACATTTTGTATGTCTCTCTTATCTAACACACTCAGTTCAGTTCATGGAGTCTCACCTAATGAGCTGATGATCTGGTTCAGGTGTGTTAAATAAGGGAGACATACAAAATGTGCAGAGCAGTGGGTCACGAGGACTGGAATTGGGAACCACTG
>FLSR01004882.1:4279232-4299722 GCA_900092035.1 Leuciscus waleckii
AGAACCCAGGCTCAGTCGGGGGCCAGTTCTCCTCTGGCATTTATGAGCTAGAGGCCGACACAGTCAGCATCGGTGATGGATCACCTCCCCTGAGGGCATAATTAGATCTTAGTCATCTCATCTCTTCCACGACTCCCCAGGCGCTTCTTTCATCAGGCCTGAGGTGGGCCCATGATGAGTGGTAAACTATGTTCTGGCAGCCCACCTTGGTTTGGTTAGTGAGAGTGCCTCTTTCAGGCATGTATAGTAGTAGACCCCATGTTCATAGAAAACTGTTTGGTGAGTCTTCATTTCGCACGCCGCAGGTAAGCTGAGCTGGTCTTATTCAAAAAAAAAATGTGTGCAACTAACACTAAAATGTATTTCTCTAAAGACCCTTGGTCCCTGTATAGAGTTATGGAGTCACTTTTCTGTTATAAGGTAAAGTAATATGGAACATATTAGGGCCCTGAAGTTCCTGTTAGGTGGCTAGAACGATAGAGAGAACCACCATTCAAATATGTATGTGTGTGTTGGTTTTTCCCTTTTGTGAATTCATGGGGTGTGCCACCACTCATTCTTACTGTAACAGTTCATTTCTACTGGAATGTTAGCGGAGCACAAAGTGGCAGAACGTCATTCTAAGAGAATCTTAACGTTGAATGCAGCGCCTGGTTTATTTTTTATAAACACTTTAGCCTTTGGGTTATTAGCCACCTCAGGGTAGAGTAGTTTGTCTCCTCTCCTCTTCTCAGGGTAGAGTAGTTTTTCTCCTCTCCTCTTCAAAAAAAAAAAAAAAAAGAGTATTAGAGAGTACATAGAATTTTTCTAGAGACTGATGCTGGAGCTTCAGATAGATGTTATGTCCGGCCCACGGGGCCGTCTGACATAATGTGGTCCTGAGTACTTCACTCCCTTGAGTTCTGTTTGGTTTTTCATACAGGCTGAGCGAGTTTTGCAGCCTCTAATATGATAAATCTGTTTTTTTTAAGGCTGTTGCTCCTCCGAGCCCTCAGGTAGATCTATGCTCATAGGCAAGCCCTCACCAGGGCCACCTCAGAAGCTGGCCTAGGCTATACTAGGGATAGCGAGGCGTTCTGCTAATGCATTTCTTCCTCTGGCCCCTCACTATGTGAGTATGGGTTTTTCTTGCATCCCTAGATGACAGCCTCCTCCCATGGGAGTCGCTCTACCAAGGCCCGCTCCCTTTTCTGCATTCGGGGGTAATTGGGTGTGAGTCGAGTGAGAATTTCTAACCTTCACTTCATTTTGGTCTACGAAAGTCCCTTGAAGCCAGAGCATTGCCATGAACTGATGCCCTGCGTAGATATGATAGGCCCCTGAATCTGGGGCCTTCATTGAGGCAGGGTGGCGTATGTTTTACTCCCCTTGCTTAACCCTCTGGGGTCTAAGGTGTTTTTGGGGTCCTTGAGATGTTCTGACATGCCCTGACATTTGTGCTTTTTTCAGTTGCTTATAAGCATATCAATGGCAAAGGTGTAAATTGACTCTATATAGCACAAACAGGGCTACCATAATATGTCAACAACATGTACATGTTTGTATTTTTGAGAGAATAATGTTTATGCATGGTAACAGAAAAATCTAAAAATGAAAGTTTCTGAAAGAAGGCCACAAAACACATACTAAATATGTGTCCACAAGACTTTTGACTAATGGATGTTGTTGCTTAGAGTTTTTGCTTCAAAATGATCTGAAAATCATCCTGCCTAATCATTCACATAAAACAATACATTGATTTAAATGTTGTAAGACACTTTTTGTTTGGAAAGGCAATATGCGTGGGGGCGTGAATGATCATGAATAATGCTCTGATTCACACCTGAGAAGACAATGACCCGCATAATGAGCCTTTCATTCAGGTGTGTCACTGAGCCACAAGAAAAAATGCAAGAGCAATATGTGTGTATATATATATATATACATCATTTATCATATATATATATATATTCTACCAAATTGGTTCACAGTTGGAAGCATCTCATTTTATTTTTCCATGTCTAGTAATTGTGCAGTTTACAGTAAAAACTTTATAATCTATCCAAAACTAGTCAACAAAATGTTGTCTTTCATATTTCGTCTGTAACATATCGTTTTTATGATATATTAGGGCATATAAATGCATATAAATGTTAATTTGAATATGTTGCTTACAAAGACATTTTATTTCAACATATTTCAGTCGATTTTTACTCATCTCAGTATAGCAATATAGTTTGGTAAAAGCTTTCATTCATTCACACAAAGAAACACGATTCATATGTCGTTTTGCGTTTTACAGGCACTCTTCCATATTGCAATTAGAACAAAGCACTTAAGAATAAAGAACTTACCTATTCCTCAGCTGGATCCATTGTTCCTCGAAATGAAACTACCAGCACTTTTCCCCAGGATTATTATTAAGATAGTATTATTCCTCACAGCGTCGTAAAGTACATGAGTCTGATTCATTTCATCATTTGAATAGCGAGCGCTCTCCGTGGGCGGAGTCACATTAACACTTAATGAGATGAAATGAGAATGACTGACATCTCTCTCTTTTCATACAAAGGTTTTTATATAAATTATTTCATTTAAAAGAAGAGAATTCAAGCTTCATACCTGTGTGTCTGTATGCCTGTTTGACTGAGTATTCGCTGAGTTACAGTTCATTTTTGGACGCGTTTTCAGAATGGACTACACTGACAGAGAGAAGGCAGAACTCGCATCATGTTTATTTTTCTTTATTTGGCAAAAAGCAGAACACTTTGTTTTGAAAAAAAATAGACACTTAGCAGGATCGAATGATGCATAACACTTATATGTAAGATCAGGATCGAATGATGCATAACACTTATATGTAAATCAGGATCGAATGATGCATAACACTTATATGTAAGATCAAAATCAACAGAGTATTTTGAGTCTCTTTTGCACTGAAAAGAAAAAAAGCGAGCGCGATAGCCGACCCCAGGGGGTTAAAGGGTGTTGCGCTTTTGCTGAGTACACTGCCATGGGCAATGTGATTAGGTACCAGGATACTGTAGGCGATGTGTAAACAGCTTATCTGCCAACGAAGGCTGCGCTGTCAGGTAGAAGGCCGTAAGCAGGCCTCCTTGATGGGTAGCCACCAAAAAGGGCTCTTTAGGCCAGCTTACTTCAGGTGGTTGGCCTTGGTAGTTTGGGCAGTAGACTCACTTACGAGTGGTAGGCCTTAACAGGCCTCCTCGGAAGAGAGTCACCTACATTGTGGGACATACATTATAGCCGCCCCAGGTAGTCAGCCTTTCAAGAGGCCTCCTGTGGGTGGCCCCAACTGTTTGTGGTATGTTTTGGATCCCAACTATGTTTTCAAAGCAGAATAGACTTGCTATCAGCTAGTAGGCCCTATTAAGCCTTCCTGAAGGTGAGTCCCCAGCAGTATGGGTAAATTGGCTGGCGAGTTCCCAAGGATAAGCAACTGGACAGCTAGCCTGACCGGCTATCAGGTTGTAGGCCTCACCAGTCCTCCCTGAGGCCGAGTTCCCAAGGATGGGCAACTAAACAGCTAAACTGACTGGGTATCAGGCAGTAGGCCTCACACTACCCTGTGTCAGTGTTAACAAACACACTGTCACAGCGGCCAAAAAAGACAAAAGATATAATAAGAGTTAAGAGTCCAACTATTGGAAACACTAATCATCGTTATGGTGACTTCAAATTAAACCCCTTTTAATTTTTAATAACAACTTCTGTAGACGTCTGACAGAAATAAAGTCAATCTGGTTAGTAATAAGTGAAGCTGGTAATGCTGTTTGTGGAGTTGTTTAATCCTCCTCTGCTGAGATCTTCACAGATTTAATGTCTTCTTTTCTCTTCAGTGGATTTCATCTTTGACTGTGTCTGAAGTCAGTTGTAGTTCTTGTGTTTCTGCTCGTCTCTTTTTCTGTTCTCTTCTTTCCTTCAGTGATTCTGCTTGTTAACAGGCTTATTAAGGCTGAGATGACTCCATATTTAATATACACAGATTTTGTGGCTCAGATAAGGTCCAGTTCTGGTTTATTTCTTTGCTCTTGGCTGACATGTGGCATTGCTATGGCCTGCTTGTGGCCCAGATCTGGCAAACAGGAGTGGGCCACCCAAGGGCCGTCATTCCACGCTGCATGTGGGCCAAATCTGGGACGTCACAATGTTGCTATGTGGGTTGGTGCTTGATTTTATACAACTGTGGCCATGGAAGTGATTGGAACACCTGAATTCAGTTATTTTGAGGGGTGTCCAAATATTTTGGCAATATCGTGTATATTTGGTTTTGACTTGGTGTGTGCCAAAATTTTGTGTTATTAGGGATTTTAAAGGATGGTTGCTAGGTGAAAATAACAGTAACTCATTTGTGAATATTTGCTCATTGCGACTCATTTTGCCAGCACGGGTAACATACTGTATATACTCTTTTACTTTACATTTGTTTGTGCTCACAGTTCATTTCAAAAGTCTGTGTACAGTCCATAAACAGATGTTTGGTTTAAAGTTCAGTGTTGAAGACAGGACATAAAACCTCTGAGTGACACTTCTAGAAAATACTGTAAAGTTTCCACTCCAGATGCAGACATTTATTTTAAATGCAGCTTTTACACATAAAACCTCTTTAATAGCAGCTCTTAAAGAGACACAAGTTTAAAACACCTTTATGATGAGACGCATGAAACATGAGATTATGTTCAAAGCTGTTAAATAACAGTTTTCTCTTTCTCACCTCTCTGAATTAGATTTGTAGATTGATGAGATACTACAGAGAGATTATGAGAAAGATATTTTTTCCTAACATCATTTTAGCACATTTAAAAGTGTATGCATTAACTCACTGATTCCATACTTTTGCTGATGTTGTTTTAGTTCAATCTTGTTCTGTTTGTTTTAGTTTATTTTTCTGATTTTGTTGCTGCTGATACTTTTATTGTAGAATCATATTTTAATTAACTGAAAAAAATATATATTTTTACTATAATTTCTTGTTTAATTCTCCAAATTTTAGACTCGTTTGTGATATTCAAGGATTTGAAAATGACATTTTCTTCTGAGATTGTTTTGTTGTTAGAAAGTTTCTCACGAGCCTGGAGTTGTTTTTGTGTTTGTGTGATGAACAGGTGTGTGTGTGTGTGTGTGTGTGTGTGTTTGTGTGTGTGTGCGTGTGTGTGTGTGTGTGTGTGTGTGTGTGTTTGTGTGATGAACAGGCAGTTTTTTCCGTCCAGCTCAAAGCCACAGAAAACATGTGAAGGTTGAGAGTCTCAGTTCAGTTTAATTAAACACACTTACTCAGGAAACCCACAGAGAGACACATGAGACTGAACAGAGAGACAGAAGATGAACAGAAGACAATAAAGACTAACAGCTGATCATTCAGTAATTCACCTCTAACATTTACTGTGTTAACATAATACACTGATGTCGATACCACTTTAAACAAGCAACATCTAGAGCTTTTTTTCCTGTAAATGTGTCTTTTATTTTTAAGATTTTTCATAATTTTCAGCATTATATCTCTGGCTAATATCTGGCAGTAATTGTATGAGTTGAATGCTAATTTGCTTTCCTGAATTCAACCAAATAAAGATAGAAACTTAATTGTCATTTTTACTAAGACAAAGAGACTTGCTTGTAAGAGTCTCAGTGCTTTGTGTTTGCAGGGTGGTTTGATACTGAGGTCAGTGTGATAAAGATCTACATCATGAGATGTTCTTCAGCTAGTGGTTTTCTTTTGCTCTATTTATCTTCTTTAGGTCAAACCAAGAAGCCCTTCAGCCTCCTGCAAGTGTGAGAAAAACAGAATATAATTTTCCATACCAATGGTTATAGATTTATCTCCACTCCATACAAAGACACTGTAATTTGTGAAATATATGGAAAATAAAAATCTTGTTTATAATTGATAAAGCTCAAACTGTTAAGCAAACAGTCTAACAAACTGCAGTCATAAATCAGTCAGTGTGCATTATAATCAAATAGGTATATGTTAAAAGTCGAACCTTAGTGCCCCTTTGCTTTCTGTCGCACTTCATATAGTTTAATTACTCTGTAATTAGAAGACCTGAAAATAATACATCAGTATTTGAAAAGGGAAATCAAAAGTAGTTTTTGTATCTGTACTGTCATCCACATTAGCACAAAGAACCTACATATTCAAATATGACACAACAACATACATGCAAGAGCCAATGAGGTTTAAACACCGTTTTGACTCCTCCCCTTTCCCTTATATGGCGCTGTGTGTCCTTTTGAATAAAATTAACTGAAATTTGAACTGACAGATCAGAGAGAGGAACATTTTCTGTGAGTAATGAATTAAATTTACAGCCGTTCTGCACACAGAGTCGATTTATGTCTTCAGTAGGCTTGCAGTTATAGAGGACGAAGCGTATGGACTGTTTTTATTGAACTTATTGTAGCTCGATAGCAGTGATGTAACTAAAGGTCGTGCTGAAACTCATGAATTACTAACAATACCGTTACAAACTCAAACAACACTGTTAAATGGCTATGATAAACAATGAGCATACATAACTGTACAGTATACTATTAATCACCATTCTCTATAATGTGCTGGGATGTCAAAATGACCAACTTCTTACAGTATATTAAACTAGATTTGTACATTTTCAGAAGAGTGAACACTGCATGTTCGTTCGAAACTTGCCAGGTTTTAGGGACTGTTCGTTTTTTATTTAAGGGGCCACCGGAGGAGTTTTGAGATCTGTTGTCAAAAAAGACATGACCCTCCCTTCGCCAGCAATACATTTTTCTATGACCCTCCAAAATGATTGTGAAAAAAGGCATGACCCTCCCCGATAATTTATTGATTAGCCTCCTCATCTTCTTCACTTTCTCCCTGATCTCAGGTCAGAGCTTTTCTCTTTCATCACTGCAGTAATGATGCTGTTTTCTGTTCATGAGGTTTCTGATCACAGTATCAATCTGATTGACAGGTGCAGTGAGATGCGTCAGTGTCACTGGATATTCTGGAGGAAGTCTTCTTGTTGATTCACAGAAGAATTGGTTATATGACAGTAAATATATGGCCAAATTACACGAAAATGCTAAATATATGTATAACCCATCAAATGAGTGGAGAATAATAATTTATTATCGGAAAGATGATAAATGGATTAATGAAGGAAGATTCACACTGTTTAAAAACAATGAGGGAAACCTCATGATCTACATCAGAGAACTGAACCAACATGATGCTGGAAGATACCGGATTAGAGTTATTGGCCAGTGGACCATTGATATGACTTTAAATGTGGAAGAAGGTCGTCATTTTAAGATTAAAGTTTTTGTTTAGTAAAACTACTGATCATGTTAAAGATTATTTCATGTTATGTCATGTTATTTCTTTATTATGTGAATGACAGATTCATGTTGTAAAGAGTCAAAGAGAGTGATGGTGAATATTGGAGAAACTGCAACCTTCAGCTGTGAATATTCACAGAATCATATTAATGATCCCAAGATCATATTCAAAGAAGGAAAAGACTCAATTGAGACAATATATAGCTCATGGGATAAGAGAGAAAGATTCAGCGTTTATGATGACAGACAAAAAAACCTCTTCACTGTGAGAATTACTGCTGTGACTCCAGATGATGGAGGAGTTTATTTATGTGGAGTTTGGATCAACAGAGACTTGTACAGTTACTCCATTATTAATACTGTTCATTTACACCTTATGGGTGAGTAGAGCAAACTAGTCAGATCCATTTTTCAATGTTTCCTTTGCTTCATATTTGTATGAATAGTTCTCCCAGTTCACAAATAAAACGTTTTAAACAAATTTTGACAGATTCGTGTTGCGGAGTGTCAAAGATAGTAAAGACTGGGGAAACTGTTTCTTTCATCTGTAAATATTCATGGAATCAAAGGGATGCTAGAAAGTCATATTCAAAACAGAAAATAACATAATTGATGAGATGATCTTCACTACTGACACCTGGACTCAGAAAGAAAGATTCAGTGTGTATTATAATAGTCATAATAAACTCATGACTGTGAGAATTACTGCTGTGACTCCAGATGATGGAGGAGTTTATTTATGTGGAGTTTTGGACTACAGTCACCCGTACAGTTACTCCATTATTAATACTGTTCATCTACATATTATTGATAAGTATAAAGTGGGCGTGTCTAGAGCGACTGGCCACTCAGGAGGTCGTATGATGATCAAGTGTGAACATCCTCAACACAAAACCAAGCCAAAATACATCTGTAAAGAATCAGATGGATGTTCAGAGAGGAAGAATCCAGGAGTTCAGGATGAATGGATGGAGAATGGAGATGTTTCTTTATATGACGACACCAGAGCAGGAGTCTTGATGGTGTTTTTTAGAGAGCTGAAAGCTGCAGATGCAGGAACATACAGATGTGGAGTGAATGTGTCTCACTATACTGAGAGCTTCATTGAACTTCAGCTGGACGTCAGAGACGGTGAGGAACCAGAAATACTTTATCTTCATGTACAAAGTATTGGTTCAGATTTTATGCAATTTCTTTTGGATTGCAGATGCAACATTTGTGACTGAATCTGCTAATCTTGGTGAAAAAGTCAACATCACCTGTCAGATCCCAGAGGAACATAAAGTTCATTTCTGCAAAGAGGATGATGATCACATCTGTCAAAACATCAGCACATCTGCAGTGACAGAAATCAGTCCTTCATCTGAGAGAAATGAAGAGAGAGTTTTTACAGTGAGCATCAGTAATGTGAGCGTGAGAGATGCTGGAGTTTACTGGTGTGGAGCAGAAACCAGAGACACACATTTGACTTTCATCTCCCTGACCACCAAAATTCAGCTCAACCTCTTCAGTGAGTGAATTCAGATGATTTCATTGTAGTAAATAACAGTGGCAAGTCAAGATGTAACGATCTGTTAAATGGCATAGAGTCAAACTGTATTTGCTTAGGATAAAATTAAATCTACAAAAAATATAAACATCTTGGTAAATGTATGCCCATTATTCTACTTTACATTATATAGGTTAAATTACCTGATCCTTCTTACATTACTTCAGCTACATTTTATAATCCATGTTGTCAGATTTATTTGGGTTAGTGTGGCATCAACTGCATAAGTTGATTTTTTTGTACTCAATATCTAGAAACAGTATCCATTTGGTTTCAATGTTCAAAAAAAATTACCCTTTTGTTTCAAAGAAAAAAAAAAAAAAAAAAAAAGGTTTAGATCCAATTTCCACCTATATTTAGCGCTAAACACTTGTGTTTTGATGTGTCTTAATACTAGGAAGAAACAGGGTTGGAACAGATGTATAATACTTCTAAGTTACGACTGTCCCAAGCCTGCTGGAGGTTACAAGTGATCTAAAACTCTAGGCATTGAAATCAAAAGGCCCAGAGCCAATTGTGTCAGTCGGTGAGCGGTAAAACACCTTGCACAATGCTCCCAGTAATCTAGAGTATGTTAGGAAAGGCCCTGAAGACTTCTATGGCGGCTAGTCTGAGCCACACTCAAGGAGAGTCAAGACCCCTTCGAGCAAAGTTACAAGCCCATCTTACAAGTACACCATAACTGGAGCAATAGGAAGGAGCGTAACTTTAATTAATACCCAGATACCTGGACAAGGTGACAGCGAAGCGAGAATAACTATCATAGATATAGTCATCTCAAACATCTGCCAAGCTCGACTTCTGAATATATTATTAGGGAGCCAAACACACAGTGCCGGCTCGACCTTACGCCAGTCATACATAGTTTATTCTCCTCTACCCCAGCATTTTCCTCTAAAAACAACATTATTATTCACCAACTCAGGTGAAGGGAGTAGATTATATTATGTATTTTTAAAACAACTTTTTGTACCCCACACCCTCCTCAGAGGGGGAGGAACATCTATTTTCCTCTGAGACAAGACAATGATTCACTATCCTCTAAAAACAACATGTTGTACCCTACACTCTTCTCAGTCCTCACCATGGAAGAAGCCGCCAGGCAGGCTTCCACTTCAGGCATACAGACAGCAGAGCTTGCGGGAGAAGTGAAGGGAACTTTCTTACGTCAAACAGGTCCGTGCGAGATCCCCACGGCTGCAACCTGCGCGCTACCTCAGCAATTACAGGGCTGGACGCCTCTGGCCTTCTAGTCTCGAGCCACCGAGCCTGTCACTAGGCCTTTCGGCCACTCGACTCCACCTTGGCTTCTTGCTCCCTCAGCTTCACATAGGACTATCATTCTTACCTCAACTGCTCATCACCGCGGCTCCGCCTCGGCCTCCATGCATTTGCAGCATATATGAGCTATATGCTTTTTATAATTCAGTCTATTCAGAATCATTTGTGTTAAATGAGCACATGTTTGTTTGTTTGCAGTGGTTCCAGTAGTGAGACGTGAAGGAGAATCTGCTGAGATCTTCTGCCCTTATGATTCAATCTATAAATCAAAGTCAAAGTCTCTCTGTAAGGGGAAGTGCTCCACTAGAGATAGAAATACTCTCAATGAGACTGTGAGAGAAGAGAAAGAGACCAAGACTGACAGATTGACTCTGAATTATGACGTCACTGCAAGTGTCTTCATGGGACCATCACTGGACTGACAGCAGAGGATGCTGGGAAATACTGGTGTGCAGTGACATTAGAGAGAGACTCCTTAGAAACTTCTAGTTCAGCATCTTCTTCACGTCAGCATTCCAGTACAGGAGTAAGAGAGAGAGCTAAAAGCTGATCTTGGGTTTTTAAAGTGTGAAGAAGTAACACCTTCTGGAGGTGCAAGAGCCAATGAGAGGATTTTCCTTTGGAGGGAAATTCTTGTACGACCATTGTCTTTGAACATGTAATCTGATTGGATGTTTAACACAAGAATCTTCAAGATGCTTATAATACTAATGCGTCACAAAGTTGGCAAAATGTAATGTAAATTAACAAATTGGAGACAAAGATTGGATTTTTTAGAGACCAAACATGCCACACATATGATTTTGGTTAACCATAATATGCAAAGTCTGAAACATTAACCCAATAGAGTTTACAAGAATACGAAAGCCACACCACATAAAAGAAAATCATGAGATGAGAAAATTCAATACATATTTACACATTTCTCAAGTGGTTATATATAGAATATATAGGATTACAGGGTTTATTTCTCCTCCTCTGCAATAATTTAAGTGAGATTCACAGCTTTCTGGAAATTCCTTTTGGTCGTAAAACTCTTATCAGTCTCATTATGTCCTGTAACAGGACACCGCGTTCTTCCAGTGGTTTAGCTTCATTTGGGATGTTAGTTTTTGGGGGAAGTTTCACAGGCATTCGTTGGGAGAGTGAGTTTGCTGGATTATTAATTAAATAAATGAATAATTTGTGTGTCTGATTGGTCCAGACACTACACCATTATGGTGATCAGTGTTTCCTTTAGTTGGGCATCTTGACTTTTTTATGTGAGTTTGTGGTCTTTGTAACAGTGTTTACAAAAACAGGAAATGTGGCTGAGTGTGTGTGGGGTGTTTAGGGAAGCGTTCAATTTTCAGAAATCAGCTTTCTGTTCTAAAATATTGGGCAGAACAAACGTAAGTCATAGAGGGATGCTAGTACAAACCCCATCTACAATGTCACAGAGGCTCACCCCAAATAGCCTGACGGCAGCATTACAGTGACCAAACGTACAAAATTGCTCATAACTCCTAAACCGTTAGTCGCAGACTCAAGTCTTTAACATCACTGGAATCATAGTAATCCAATGGCTCTATGGCGATCAAACGTACCATATATCAGATTTGATGCCAAAACATTCGAAGTGGGTATGGACACTTTTATTAAAAAAGGCTTTAACTGTTGAACAGAATGAGATAATTTATCCAAATTCAGTACACCCAAATATGGGCTCAGTTTGTGGTCATTTGAAAAAGGATACAGCGACTGGACACTTGGTGGCATCCAACGCATTCTCATCCTAGGGCGTCATATACTGACCCTTTTGACATTTTGTCTACATCAAACGTACATGGCACCCTTTAGCGTCAATATGACACGCACAGAGCCTTGTTCGGATATGGGTAGGTTTAGGTCTGGGGTAGGATTAGGGTTAGACCGCTAGGAGGCGCCTTCTGGCCCATATCTATCTGCGTCTCATATTGACGATAAAGGGTGCCATGTGCGTTTGATGCAGACGAAATGTCAAAAGCGTCAGTATTATGACGACTTGGGATGAGAACAGGCTGTGGCATCATAAAATGATGGGGAAAAACCCCCCCAGAAAATGGCAATATCTATGCAACCATCAGTCTGATTGACTTGTCCAAGGTGCTGTGATTGTGAATGAGGACATTCGCGTATCTCTGAAAATACGTCCGTTGTCAGCCAATGAGGTTTGAGCAACTATCAGACAAGGTTATTGGAGGCCGATCAGAACGAAAACTCGCTGGTCCTGTTTGACTCACGGCTCTAGAGGTCTGTGAGAAGCTTGAAAGAAATCGGCCACCGGGGGGGGGGGGCGTCTTCATGTTTTTCAGGTGCGTAAAGGTCTGTTTATTACTCAATGCCCACGACAGTCATACCATATGGTAGAACTCATTAGACAACTTTACCTCCGGGACCGCCGCTGTCAATCGAATCGTTCGTTAAATATTGGAGATTGTTTCAGAAATCTACTTTTGTGAACTTGTCCTAACTTTTTCCACTCAACCATAGCAGGTTCATGCAGAAAATGAATCATGCATGGCCAAGTCTACCCAAAAGCCTATCTTTCCTCAGAACTTTGTGTCATTAGGTGAGCACATGATGCGACTTAAGAGATAAAGAAGCATGCACACTTTTACATTTATGCAAACTTATACCACTCTTAGGTGGCGGCATACCTGTTAAAAACCTTTAAAAACTATGTATTTCTTTAGTAAATTGCCTATATTGGCTGTAAATGCTTTCCATGGTGGTTACAGGATTGCTAAAGAAAACAAAATATCTATTTACGCATGTGCTTAAAGGCCTTAAAATGCTTGAATCCTCGTAATATTTTATAATGTTTTTACTCACACTTGTTTAAAAAGTATGTATAACCCATAAATGTTAAAACAGACATTTATGTTACATAGAAAAGTGCTGAAATTTATTTTAATAAATTTGAATATTTGTGTAGATATTAAGTTATTTGTGTTTCTCTTGATTTCTCTTTAGTGCCTTTGTTTTATTTTCAGGTTTCTCCATGATCATCATTATTTGTGTGTGTGTGAGTCTGCTGCTGATTGGTGGATTCACTCTGACTGTGTGTAAATTAAGACACAAGAGACGAGGTTTGATCATTTATTCTGTTCATTTATTTTATTCTGTTGATACAAATGAATAACTAGATATTTGATTGTCTCTGAGCTGCTTCAATCTGCAACAGTAAAATCTCAATGAGTTTCGGTCTCAGATGCTGTTGATCCAGTTTAACACTTGATGTTGATCTAATTCATGTGATTCTCTCTCAGATCCTGGATCAGCTCAGATTAACAGCCATGATGAACTACCCACAATCCCCTCTGATGAGCTCCTGTACGCGTCTGTCAGTTTCCAGAAGCATGAAGAGTCTCTCAGTGAAGCTTCAGTCACTGTCAGTATATTCTGGAGGAAGTCTTCTTGTTGATTCACAGAAGACTTGGTTCAGTAACTCTGCTAAATATATGGCCAAATTACCCGAGTGGAGAACAATAATAAATTATAAGAAACATGATAAATGGATTAATGAAGGACGATTCACACTGTTTAAAAACAATGAGGGAAAACTCATGATCTTCATCAGAGAACTGAACCAACATGATGCTGGAAGATACTGGATTAGAGTTGTTGGCCAGCAGTACATTGATATGACTTTGAAGGTGGAAGAAGGTCAGTCATATTAAGATTAAAGTTTTTGTTTAGTAAAACTACTTATCATATAAAAGCTATCTGTAATATATTTCTTTATTATGTGACAGCTTTATTTATTATTACGATCTATGTGTAAAGTGTCAAAGAGAGTGATGGTGAATATTGGAGAAACTGCAACCTTCAGCTGTGAATATTCACAGAATCATATTAATGATCCCAAGATCAAATTCAAAGAAGGAAAAGACTCAATTGAGACAACATATAGCACATGGAATAAGAAACAAAGATTCAGAGTTTCTGATGACAAACAGAAAAATATATTCAATGTGACAATTTCTGCTGTGACTCCAGATGATGGAGGAGTTTATTTATGTGGAGTTTGGATCAAAGGACAGTCATACAGTTACTCCATTATTAAAACAGTTCATTTGCACATAATGAGTGAGTAGGAAAAAAATTATCAATACAATCTATTTGTCATTGTTACCTTTCAAAAGCTACTCTCAATGAAGTGCTTGCTTTAAGCGCTATGGGAAAACCTCTCTTTTTTGACTGGTTGTGAACGTGTGGAAACACGTGGAAGAATTTGGCTTAAATAACCTCTGGTGATGATGTCATCAGAATGTGCAGGTCAGAGGCTATAAATAGACGTGTGACAGGTGCGCTCATCAGGTCATTTTGTCTGAAGAACCGCATTGTGTACTGTGTGTGTGTGCTGGAACACTTTCCTCTCAAACTATACTCTTTTAGTTAGTTTTGTCAGGAAGGAATAAAGCCTTTCTCACTCTCTTTCTCTACACCAGAAAATGAAAAGTAGTTTTTTTTAAATAGAGAGAATCATGTCGAATGGTGAGTGCAAGCATTGTGAGTTGCTCTACATTCAAGTGCTTGGTGCTCGTCTTGTATATCGCGACTCAATCTGGCTAAGGAGCGGGAGACGGATCATTCCCTTTCTCTCTTCAGAACGCGTCGTCCTCCCGTACGCTGCCTCGGCATGTAGATTCTCGTCAATACAGATTACGGGTCTGTATATAATGTATAAAATGCGAGGGAACTGAGCAGACCCTTTCTCTCGTTCTCTCTTCAGATCGCATTGTCCTCCTGTCTTCTGCTGAAGCACCACCCTTCTTCAGATCGGGCTGAGCCGTAGACCTCTTGTCAATACAGATTACGCATTTGCTACATACGTATATAATGCGAGGGATCTGAGCAGACAGGAGATTCCCTTTCTCTCTTATTCCTATGATCGCGTGCAAACGAATGGTGTGTGTTTGCAAGCTATGATTCTTCATTGAAAATGCTCTAATATCAAAATGACTATATTCAGCCTGTCGTCCAGACCGTTTTACTTGTCTGGTTGATATTTGGCTGCATTTAGTTCTGTGAAATGATTTAATATTCATCTGATGAAAAGTTAGATGCTTGTTTTAGTATTTTGTCTGGCTATTATTTGGCTATATTTAATTCTGAGGAATTAAATGGCAAAATAGCCACCCGGAGATGGCCTTTGAGCGCTCCTACCGCGATGATAAAGTGCATGAGGAGTTACTCGAGGTGGTCACTCGTGCAGTGGCCAGATTACAGCTAGACTGACCACAGGAGAGAGAGCAAGCGCTCTGAGTTAGAGCAGATTTCTTTCCGGCGGCCAGGGGGAGGGGCCTCAGCGGCCTCTCTTCCCTTCTTCATGTGTCTTTGTGCCCTCGACGTTGACTTATTCAACTATCGTGGGTGCAATGGCACGTGGTAATCATAAAGTGAGCAATCCCCAGTAAGCTGTGCTAAACAACATTCACGTTGGTTGGGAAGGCGCTTCAGTCAGCGGGTCATGCTGCTGCTTCTCTTCACACTATGGCAGACGTACCAGGCCTACTGGGGTAATAAAGCCCCGCGGAATGGGGCACCTAAACATATATTAAGTAGATCCTTCCCGACACCCTCATGACACCGCTGTTCCATCCCCGCTACCATTGGTGTTTCGGGGAGCAGTGGTTTCCAGCGAAATGATACATATTCAGTTGCTTCCTGCTGTTCCCCAGGACACGGGATATTTAACATTCCCCCACTACTGGAACTTGCTGATACAGTCCAGAACTGCAACTCTGCTGGACAAAGGGGCCATAGAACATGTTTCCCTCCGAGACAGATAGTCTGAAAACTGCGCCAAGATTACCTTGCGGTCTGAACCGTTCTCTCAGAATATTCAAGTTTAAAATGTTGACAGTTGACAAATGCTGATTGTGTCTCAAATTCAACCCAAAGATTGCTTTGTCACAATCGACCTCAAGGATGCATATTTTTATATAGAAATTCTGCCACTATACAGGAAGTTTGAGGACAAGGTATTTAGGGGTTGTATGGGACTCCATGTGGGCACAGCTGTCCCCCGCACATGTCAAGTCCATCTTAAACACCCTGAGTGATATTAGGCCAGGTCAGGAAAATACTTTCCATCACTTTCAAAGCGTTCTAGGTCTTTTGGCAGCTGTGTCCTCGGGCCTTCTGCACATGAGACAGTTTCAGCTGTGACTAAAAGCCAGGGGATTTCGTCCAAGGGCCAATCCACAGAGGCAAATAAGGGTAAGGCTTCTAGCCTTTCTATGTGGCTTAGACCCCGGTTCCTCACCTTGGGTCCCACTCTAGGTGTGTGTTGTCATCACAGGTTGTTTATGACAGACACTTCCCTGAAGGGCTGGAGTGCTCTCTGAGATTGACGTCCAGCCCAGTGGATCTGGAGAGGCCGTCAACCCGACTGGCACATCAGTTGCCTTAAATTGATGGCTGTATTTCTGACCCTGAAGAACTTCCACCAGTTAAGATGCTACCTTGTCCTGGTGCGGTTGGACAACATTGAAGTAGTCACTTGTATATATCACCAGGGCGGACTGTGATTGGGCGAACGCTGTTTGGACAAACTAGCGCAATAGTTTCTGTTTTGGGCTCAGGATAAGTTCCTGTCCCTAGGGCAATTCACATTCCCGGAAGCATGAATGTGGGAGCAGATTTATTGTCCAGACAGGAGGTCACACATGGGGATTGGAAGCTCCATCCTGATGTGGTCAGTTAGATCTGGGAAAGATTTTTCGACACAAAGCAGACTATGTCACATTTGATGAGGGATGCCATTGCCATAGCCTATGAGCGCACGTCAAGCTTCGCCTCTAAGCGTTAGGGCTCATTCAACCAGGGGGTTGCATCCTCCAGGGCTTTAGCATGAGGTGCCCCCTTTCAGCAAGTATGTGATGTGGCAGGCTGGTCCTCTACGCACACATTTATTAGATTGTATAGTTTGGATGCTCATGTTACTCCATGCTCATATGTCCTTGAGTCGACATCCCAAGCTCATGTCTGGCGGCGTTGGTATTCTCGTTCCCATAGCGCTTAAATCAAGTGCAGCATTAAGAGTAACTTTTGAAATGGAACGTCTGTGGTTGCTTGACTGTAACCCTGTTCCTTGAAAAAGCGGGAACGAGATGCTGCGCTTCATTGCCGCACTGAGGGCATGTTCAGGACGTTCTTCAGACAAAATGACACACATGTTCACAACCAGTAAAACAAAGAGGTTTTCCCATAGCGCTTAAATCAAGTGCAGCATCTCATTCCCGCTTTTTAGGGAACAGAAACCCGAGATTTTAACCCGAGATGTTTTCCTTGTTTCATATTTTTATGTAGTTCTCCCAGTTTACAAATTAATACTTTGAATGTTGACAGATTCGTGTTGCGGAGCATCAAAAACAGTGAATGAAAACAGTGCAGAAACTGCTTTCAGCTGTGAATATTCTTGGGATCAAAGGTATGATGGGAAAACCATATTCAAAACAAGAAATGACTTCATTGATGAGATGATCTCCACTACTAAATCACAGGATCAGAAAGAAAGATTGAGCATTTATGATGACAGACATAAACATTTCTTCAGTGTGAGAATTACTGCTGTGACACCAGATGATGGAGGAGTTTATTTATGTGGAGTTTGGAACAACAGCCATTCGTACAGTTACTCCATTATTAATACTGTTAATCTATATATTATTAGTAAGTAGGACAAACTCTAAATCAAATCTTGCAAAAACTTAATATAATTATCTTTGAGATTTAATGATATTTGTGATTGACAGATAAAGTGGGCGTGTCTAGAGTGACTGGTCACTCAGGAGGTCGTATATGACAAGTCTGAACATCCTCAATACAAAACCAAGCCAAAATACATCTGTAAAGAATCAGATGGATGTTCAGAGAGGAAGAATCCAGGAGTTCAGGATGAATGGATTGAGAATGGAGATGTTTCTTTATATGACGACACCAGAGCAGGAGTCTTGATGGTGTTTTTTAGAGAGCTGAAAGCTGCAGATGCAGGAACATACAGATGTGGAGTGAATGTGTCTCACTATACTGAGAGCTCATTGTAGTAAATACAGTATATTCAGAATCATGTGTGTTAAATGTCTGTGTTTGTTTGCAGTGGCTCCAGTAGTGAGACGTGAAGGAGAATCTGCTGAGATCTTCTGCCCTTATGATTCAATCTATAAGTCAAAGTCTCTCTGTAAGGGGAAGTGCTCCACTAGAGATAGAAATACTCTCAATGAGACTGTGAGAGAAGAGAAAGAGACCAAGACTGACAGATTGACTCTGAATGATGACGTCACTGCAAGTGTCTTCACTGGGACCATCACTGGACTGACAGCAGAGGATGCTGGGAAATACTGGTGTGCAGTGACATTAGAGAGAGACGTGAATTATCTTTACACTCATCTGATCGTCATCATGAACGAGGGTGAGGAAGGTTTATACATCTGAATATGTGAAACTATGGCTGTGAATTGATGTTCTCATATTTCTAATATTTCCAGAGCTGAACTTGACTAAGTATGAAGGAGACGACGTGTCAATCCAGTGCAAACATCATGATGAACATCAGAAATGCTTCTGCAAAGCACATGAGCCCTCCATGTGTGTGAAGGATGGAGTTTCATTGGAGACGATCAGAGATGATCGATTCTCTTTCAGTGATGAAGCTTCTACTGGAGTCTTTACTGTAAACATCACTGATCTGAGAGAAGAGGATTCTGGGATATACTGGTGTGGATCTCACATCACCACTAAAGTCACTCTTACTGTTAAAAAGGGTAAGATACATTTTTGTATAATTTTGCATTGAAAATTAAGTTCCCTTTCAGTCGGGCACGTTCGACATAATCACGCCAGGTCATCTTCGAGTATTGTAAAAACGAACCAATAGACATTGGTGTGCGTGAATTGCATCACACGCCCCGCCCGGCAGCGCAGGTATAAATACGGAAGTGGATGCACGCACCAGTTGTCTTTCGCTTCAGAGCCGATCGGTTATCTGATGTCTCTGAAGAGTGTTGTTTCACAACGAGCGAGTGTGTCTGTGTTCTTCTGCAAGACTCTCCCAGTGCTGGTGGTTACAGCAATTGCAGCGGTGATCGTGAGCTACGGAAGCTCTCAACTGCTGTTTTAACAGCATTTTTATAAAGAGTGTTTTGTTGACGGCCGGTTGAGGGTGGAAGTAGTGAGTGCGTCATTGTAAAGTGTTGCCGCGGTTGTACACCTGTGTGCTCCGGCACTGGTGACGGGTCCCATTTCCTGAAAGAGCAACACAGGTGTGTTTGCATCTTTTTCAAGATGCCATTCCATCTGTTCGTTTCTGGGTGCGGTAGGGCTCTGTCCCCTTGACGGTCACGATAGATGCATCACGTGTTTGGGCTTACAGCATGCTGAAGCAGCTCTCGTGGATGATTCATGTTCTCAGTGTGGGAACATGGTCATCTCTGTGTTAAGATCGAGACTCGCCTTCGTTAAATGCGAAGGTGGAGTCCCCACGTCTATGCCCCGCTCTAGAGCGCCCTCTGGGTCAACTTCCCAGGGGAAGCCTGGAGTGCCGCATGGTTTGGGTGATCTGAGGATTACGGTGAGGAGAAATCCGCCCGGCAAAGCCCTGTGGATCCCTCCCTCCTTTCTTACACCGCAGCCAGTGGAGCTCCCAGGGGAATGTGCTGGTCCCTCTTTAGTGGACCAACCAGCCGTTTAATTCGGGGCCCCTCCAGAGGACAGGATGTCCATCGCAGCATCGGAGGGAGAGCTGTGCTCTGGAAATTCCTGCAGTGGTTGAAGCTGCAAGAACTGCCGGATGACTAAAGAAACGTTATTAGCAAGATGGTAGAAAACTGCACATTTCTTGTCTATACCACCCACTGCCACTTATACCAACGACGGAAATAAGTGCAGTTACAATAGCTTAATATTTGTGGGCGAGCGCTGCTATAGAGAGTGACGATATTGTATTGCAATATGTGGCACTTCAAAGTCAATACCAAATCAAAACCAGTTAGTACATTAGTTGAAATTGAAAAGGTTTAATGACAAAATATGGTTATGGTTACACTTAAAATAGTTACAAAATAGATGTATGAGAGGATGATAACATATACCCTTAATTGTACCCAGCATATAAAATATTACCAGAGAGAGAGAGAGAGAGAGAGAGAGAGAGAGAGAGAGATACAAAGAAGAGAGGAGGCAAAAGGAGAGAGCCCCAAGAATAAGAAGAGAGGGGACCCAGAGAAGAAGGGACCTGGAGAAGAAGAGAGCCAGAGCATCAAAGAGACAGAGCAACAGTTTCAATCTTGTTTTATCCTTTCCTTGACCATGTGACTAAAACCCAA
>FLSR01004882.1:4306976-4329985 GCA_900092035.1 Leuciscus waleckii
TCTGCTTATTGCTATTGGTTTTATTTACATATTTTTAAATAATTTATTATTCTAAAGTTAATCACTTTTTACATTTGGTTGATTTAATATAATATTTTGTGAATACAACCTCTCTAAAGTTTTTGTGTGTGTGTGTGTGTGTGTGTGTTTTAATGTATATCAAAAACGTTTTGATAGAAGCCGTTGGTCACATCCAGAAAAAAAATTAAATAATGGATCTCTATGTCCCTCTGCTGGATATATATGGTCACAACACTATTTCTATAACTAAATCATACAGGCCTTTTTCTGACCAGCAGAAATCAGCCTCTAACACCTAGATCAATATCCAGAAGCCACTCATATTTAGATCATCATTAAAGTGATTTATAAAAATATCTTAAAAATATCTTAAATATATATATATTCTTACAATCGCTCTATAAATGTTTGCGGTCGTACTGACCCTTGTGAGTTTACATAGACACCTATAGACACCTTACATAAATATACTGTCGCCCTCTAGAGGAAGATTTAAATAATGCAGATTAATTATGTTCAGTGTCATTTGTCCTTCTATAGAGAAGATGAAGCCTGTATGAGCTCTCAGTATCAGACACTGTAACCTCCACTAGGTGGCGCTCTTTCAGTGTGATTAATGTAATATTCAGTCAGTGCTGATGGTGGGAGGAGCCAGTAAAGCTGATCATTACTGATAAAGAGCTGAAGAAAGAGGAAGGAACTAAAGCAGACAGATGTAGAGACAGAGAGATTCACACAGAGAACATTCAGCATAAAGAAGACTGAACTCAACTCACAATGAAGATCCTCCTCATCTTCTTCACTTTCTCCCTGATCTCAGGTCAGAGCTTTTCTCTTTCATCACTGCAGTAATGATGCTGTTTTCTGTTCATGAGGTTTCTGATCACAGTATCAATCTGATTGACAGGTGCAGTGAGATGCGTCAGTGTCACTGGATATTCTGGAGGAAGTCTTCTTGTTGATTCACAGAAGACTTGGTTCAGTAACTCTGCTAAATATATGGCCAAATTACCCGAGTGGAGAACAATAATAAATTATAAGAAACATGATAAATGGATTAATGAAGGACGATTCACACTGTTTAAAAACAATGAGGGAAAACTCATGATCTTCATCAGAGAACTGAACCAACATGATGCTGGAAGATACTGGATTAGAGTTGAAGACCAGTGGTCCATTAATATGACTTTGAATGTGGAAGAAGGTCAGTCATATTAAGATAAAAGTTTTTGTTTAGTAAAACTGTGGAAAATTTCAAAGCTTTTATAAATGTGAAATCTATTTCTTTTCTTTTTTTTCTGAATTACAGATTCATGTTGTAAAGTGTCAAAGAGAGTGATGGTGAATATTGGAGAAACTGCAACCTTCAGCTGTGAATATTCACAGAATCATATTAATGATCCCAAGATCATATTCAAAGAACGAAAAGACTCTATTGAGATGATCTACAGCAAATGGTATAGGAAAGATAGAATTAGTGTTTCTGATGACAAACATAAAAGCATCTTCAGTGTGAGAATTACTGCTGTGACTCCAGATGATGGAGGAGTTTATTTATGTGGAGTTTGGATCTACAGTCACTCGTACATTTACTCCATTATTAATACTGTTCATCTGCACATCATGGGTGAGTAGTTCATACTATCAATGCCATCTAGTAAGTTCACGTAGTCAATGTTTGCTTCTTCTGTATTTGCTACATTCAATGAAGTCACTGATTCAGTCAGATATTTGTGATTGACAGCTAAAGTGGGCGTGTCTAGAGCAACTGGCCACTCAGGAGGTCGTATGATGATCAAGTGTGAACATCCTCAACACAAAACCAAGCCAAAATACATCTGTAAATCAGATGGATGTTCAGAGAGGAAGAATCCAGGAGTTCAGGATGAATGGATGGAGAATGGAGATGTTTCTTTATATGACGACACCAGAGCAGGAGTCTTGATGGTGTTTTTTAGAGAGCTGAAAGCTGCAGATGCAGGAACATACAGATGTGGAGTGAATGTGTCTCACTATACTGAGAGCTTCACTGAACTTCAGCTTCTCGTCAGAGATGGTGAGGAACCGCAAATACTTTATCATTTATATAAAGTATTTGTTCTGATCTTTATATAAACTTGTCCTGGTTAAAGGTGCAAAATATCCAAAGACTGAATCTGCTCATCTTGGTGAAGAAGTCAACATCATTTGTCAGATCCCAGAGGAACATAAAGTTCATTTCTGCAAAGAGGATGATCACATCTGTCAAAACATCAGCACATCTGCAGTGACAGAAATGAGTCCTTCATCTGAGAGAAATGAAGAGAGAGTTTTTAAAGTGGCATCAGTAATGTGAGCGTGAGAGATGCTGGAGTTTACTGGTGTGGAGCAGAAACCAGAGACACACATTTGACTTTCATCTCCCTGACCACCAAAATTCAGCTCGACCTCTTCAGTGAGTGAATTCAGATGATTTCATTGTAGTAAATACAGTATATTCAGAATCATGTGTGTTAAATGTCTGTGTTTGTTTGCAGTGGCTCCAGTAGTGAGACGTGAAGGAGAATCTGCTGAGATCTTCTGCCCTTATGATTCAATCTATAAGTCAAAGTCTCTCTGTAAGGGGAAGTGCTCCACTAGAGATAGAAATACTCTCAATGAGACTGTGAGAGAAGAGAAAGAGACCAAGACTGACAGATTGACTCTGAATGATGACGTCACTGCAAGTGTCTTCACTGGGACCATCACTGGACTGACAGCAGAGGATGCTGGGAAATACTGGTGTGCAGTGACATTAGAGAGAGACGTGAATTATCTTTACACTCATCTGATCGTCATCATGAACGAGGGTGAGGAAGGTTTATACATCTGAATATGTGAAACTATGGCTGTGAATTGATGTTCTCATATTTCTAATATTTCCAGAGCTGAACTTGACTAAGTATGAAGGAGACGACGTGTCAATCCAGTGCAAACATCATGATGAACATCAGAAATGCTTCTGCAAAGCACATGAACCCTCCATGTGTGTGAAGGATGGAGTTTCATTGGAGACGATCAGAGATGATCGATTCTCTTTCAGTGATGAAGCTTCTACTGGAGTCTTTACTGTAAACATCACTGATCTGAGAGAAGAGGATTCTGGGATATACTGGTGTGGATCTCACATCATCACTAAAGTAACCTCACTGTTAATATGGGTAAGTCCCTGATCTTTTTGAAGATTTATACTAATAATATAGGTTCCCTTTCGAAACGTTTACTCGTATTCCGTCTTTGCTAGATGCTATGGTGAAAACTCCCTTTTAAAACTCCCAGTGCCTGCGACCGGTCAGCCACAACCACCTGGGCATCATCAGTGCCCTCACCATCCTAGCACTTCCCTCCTATGCGCCAGGGACCCCTGCCTAAGATAACGCTGGAACCTGCGCCTCAGAAGCAATCTTGATCCGCCAGGAAGGTAAAGGGGAGGTTTTAAGTCTCGCTGCGGCCGCACCACCCTCCAAAAGTCTTGAGTGTTCCTTCAAACACCCTGTTCACTTTTACGAAGTGCATGGATTCAGCACTTTTCCCCCTGAGACAGAAGAGGATGCACATCCTGAATCAACTCGACGGCTGGCCCATCTTGGCCTAGTCATAGGAGGAATTAATTTCTCACTAATCTGTGCTCCTCAGCCATTTGAAATGCCTAGGACTCAGACTCAATCCAGCCAAGAGATCACTGAAAAATTCTTGGAACGGTTCTAGACTCAGCCCAGAATGAGGGCGTGGCTAACCCACGTGCGCCCTTAAGGGGGTCGCTCACCGGACGCGCCGCGCAGCGCCACATCTTTTAAATTCGAACACATTATTCTCTATGAGAGTACACACACCGGCGGCGCCTTTCGGCGTCTGTCCGCGGCGCCCAGCAACGGCTCAGGACCGTGTTCAAAATCCTGCCGTGCCACAGAGCGCCATTTACATAGTTTTATATTAAATTTACATTTATGTGTCTCAAATCGTAGTTAATGTATATACGGACTTAACCCCGTGCTGCAATATACATTTAGTTGTATATTTATGTACAGAAATCAGAAAATTGCTGATGCTAACGGATTTTCAGGTGAGAGTTGTCCTAGACGTGGCGCGGCGCGGCGCTGAGCTGCGCGTCCGGTGTGTGACCCCCTTTAGACTGTTCAGCGGCTCGCCATTTCGTTCAGAGCAGGGTGTTTATCCCTCTCAGAACCTTTCAGAGGATGCTAGGCCTCATGGCCTCTGCATTGCCAGTACTTCCGCTGGGCTTACTGCACATGCGCCCCCTCCAGGAAGGTGGTCACCACGGACACTTCCAACATGAGTTGGGGATTATGGTGTTTTTTTCTGGCCCTTAGTCTGGTCGGACAACATGGCGGTAGTTCCTACATAAACCACCAAGGTGGACTCAAGTTGTGGCATCTGGACAGACTAGCCCGACACCTTCTATTATGGGGCTAATGCAACCTGCGAGTGTTGCATGTGCCGGGCAGACTGAACCAACAGAAATGCTGTGCCGGTAAAATGTGTTCCCAGGGGAATGCTCCTTCCATGCCAAGACGGTTCAAACAATCTGTAGCATCTTCAGCAAGACAGAGGTCGACCCCTTTGCCTCTGAAGGCAATTCTCACTGCCCAATATCCCAGTAATGGCCCAGCCTCTCCCTTTATGCCTTTCCCCCGGTCACGCTGCTCCCTCAGGTCATCAAATGGATCAGGGAAGTCTGGTCGTTCTGGTGGCCCCTCTCTGGCGGACACACGCTTAGTTCCCCGAGTTGATTCAGCTGCTTGCAGCAGCCCCATGGCAAATTCTCCTTAGGAAAGGGTGGGGAACTGCGAACGAGACAATGGCATCCCTGACCCACGATGTGGGCTCTCCACGTATGGCCCCTAAATGGGAACATAAGGACCTCTCAGCGAGAGTGCTGAATACTATCTCAGAGGCTAGAGCTCTGTCCACGAGATGTCTCTGTGCTCTTAAGTGGTCTGTTTTCTCTGACTGGTGTCCAGTCTGGAACCAGGACCCTTTATCATGTGAAGTTCCTCTCGTACTTTCCTTCCTACAAGAGCTAATGGACATGGGTCACACCCCCTCCACGCTCAAAGTCTATGTGGTGGCCATAGCAGCACACCATGCTCCTGTGGTCGGCCAGTCTCAGGGTAGCAGTGACCTGGTCGTTTGCTTTCTGAAAGGGGCAAGGAGGCTCAACCCACTCGTCCTCTTACCATACCCTCTGAGGATCTATCTACGGTCCTTAGGGCCCTCAAAGGGCCTCCTTTCGAGCCGCTACAGTCAGCCAAGCTCCGGCCACTGTTGCTTAAGACTGCACTGCTGTTAGCATTAGCATCAGTCAAGCGAGTGGACGACATGCAAGCTTCATTGCTTCCTGCCTCGAGTTTGGGCCAACCACCTTATGGTTGTCCTCAAGCCAAGGCATCATAAGGCCTCAAGACGTTCCCAAAGTGCTCTCTACTCCGTTCAGAGCACAAGTTATTACGCTGTCCACTCTTCCCGATTCGGAAGACGAGCGTCAACTTTCCTTACTCTGCCCTGTTCGCATCTAAAGCGTATATATACAGCACTCTACCCATTTCAGACAGTTAAAGCAGCTCTTTGTATGCTTCAGTGGCCGCACCAAAGGGCTTCCAGTCACGAAGCAGAGACTATCCCGCTGGATAGTGGATATCACGTTGGCTTACGCTTTCGGTGGGCCTTCAATGCCACATCGGCGTCAGAGCGCACTCCACCAGAGGTGTGACCTCTTCCTGGGCATGGTCCAGGGGTGTGTCTATTGGCGACATCTGTGCGGCGGCCGGCACAAATCCTCTCTGTCTAGTTGGAGTTGACCTCAGATTGAGCTCAACACACTATTACCTCTCCGGATTCTCCGACTTGCGTAACCCTGGTTACCAGAGAAAACGGAAACTTTTATTGTGTAGACGGCCGTGGTATGTCGCTACTCAACTGACGTTCATCGCTTCAGTCGAATTAAACCTGATACCTATGGTGAATATGAGCTGCTTTTATAGCCCCTGCCCCTTTCGGCGGGATCTGCGCTCTCTCAGCAGGATGCGCCGCGGTTGGTTTGCGCAGACACGCTGCTTCACCATAGGTTCATGCAGTACCCATTGCCCAGCCAATAGGCGCTTTGTTATGGCTGTGCAGTGGCACTGCATTTTTTAATTAAAGGCTTAAAAAATTGGACAAAAAGGAGTTTTCCCCATAGCATCTAGCAAGACGCAATACTTGTTCCCATTATCTCAGGGAACCGATGTTATGTAAGTAACTGAGACATTATTTATGACTTTTTCACCATTTTTGATAGTTATAGAATGATATCTTATGTACATTCTCATATAAATCTTTCTATACGACAATTATAGGCCTAACATAGCCTATTGAATATTCTTTGTTTTGTTTTTTTGTATGTACATGAAACGGTCTCTAGTTGTGATATAGAAATGTATCAATGGTAGTAAAGTAAAAGCCGTGCGTGTAAACCTCACTCCCCTGACCTCAAGAGGCGCACAAGCGACAGACACTAGAGACTGCAGATATATATATATTTTTAATATGTTTAAATTTTTTTATCTATCTTATATATATATATATATATATTTTCAGATTTCTCTTTGATCAACATTATTTCTTTGTGTTTGACTCTGCTGCTGATTGGAGGATTCACTTTGACTGAGTGTTTATTAAGATAAGGTGATGCTGTCCTTCACACACACACACACACACACACACACACACTTATCTATGAAGCAGATTATAACTATTAAAGACTAACCCAAACCCTGAAATAAAAGGATGTTTATGAAGTCTTTTGAACAAATTAGGACATTTGAAAATGTTTCATCAGATGCATCTCACTGTTGTTCATCGCTGACGCTGTGTTGAGATCTTAAGGATGATCTCATCATCAGACGAGACACAGTGAAACAGTGAGTCTGGGTCTTCATTCACTGAAGTTCTTGTGTGTTTCATTTGCAAATTTCATTCTGCACATCATGTTTTTCTCTTTTTATTCTCAGATCGCACATTCTTGAGCAGATTCATGAGTAGATCTAGGCCATTTTCCGACCATCTCAAAGCCACAGAGAACAGGTGAAGGTTCAACTAGCTCTAATTTTAGTTATTTTCTACGAAACAGACTATTCAGGAAACCCACAGAGAGACACATGAGACTGAACAGAGAGACAGAAGATGAACAGAAGACAATAAAGAGCTGACAGTAATTCACCTTCAACATTTGCTGTGTTTAATGAGGAAAAGGCTTAAAAACGTTTATGGTTTACAAATGATCCATGTTGTGGTTTAAAAATTGTACTTTTAAAAACTGATAAATTAAATAAATGCAATGAGCCACAAATCAATGACAGAATATTTGTAAACATCCTATAATTGTTGAAAGAGTGGAAACCACGTTCACGGTGAATCATTATTTTAAATCATAAACATACTTTATGCATTTATATATTGAGTTCAACACATTACTCTTAAACTTCGAAATTACTATTATCTAATAGATCAAACTAGATTCTACATGATCTAGAGGGAGTGTGAGTTGGTTTTGCAGGATATATGTGGTCAGTGAGCTGAAGAGAAACGGTTTCTCTTGTGGTTTTCAGCTTGTGGTTTTCTTTGGCTCTTGCTCTCTATATTCTTTTACTCGAACCGAGATGCGCTTCAGGCTCTTGTGTATGTCATAAAACAGGAAATGGTTTCTGTAGAAACGATGGACACACACTTTCCACTCCTTAAAGAGATGCTGTGAATTTGTGTAATATTATCAAAAATATTTGTATTCAGATTGTTTGAAATATAGGTATCACAAATGCTTCTGTTGAATGTGGAATTACTTGTTGAATGTGGAATTACTTTGGATTTGACAGTATCAAAGGGAAGCACAAGCTCAGTGTGTGCTATAAAATGTCTTGGTGTTCAAATGTAAAGTTTCCTTGCTGGATTAATTCACTGGTAAGGAGTTTTTTTAATTTTTTTTTTTTTTTTTTTATAGCTTTGTTATTGGATTAGTCTTTGAATCTCTTTAGAGTTTGTGTTTGTAATTTCCTGTTCCCTTTCGTCCTGGGAACTCCGACGTGTCGTCGGGGGAGTTCCCTGACGAATTGGGATCACGCTAGGGAGACCAATTGCTACGAGTGAATTAAAACGAGCAATGAAAATTGGCATGCAGGATTTGCATTCCGCAGCCTGGGTATAAAAGGCGGAAGCAACGCATGCATAGTGCTTTTAGCTTCGGAGCCGACTGGTTGTGTCCTCTCTGAGTGAATGAGCTTTAAGATTGTATCTTACGCTCTACGAGTCTGCTGTTTTGGGAAGGGATCTCTCTGTGTTGGTGAGACGTGTTTCAGCGACTGCACGGTTTCCTGTCTGCCGGCTGCCTCTACACGCTGTTAATTCAAAAGCTGTTTTCACAGCTGGTAAATGGTTGAGTGTGCACAGCGGGCTTGCAGTTTCCCCGCTGTGTCGCCGCTTTGGGTCCCTGTGTGCTTCAGCACAATAAAGAGAGTACTTTCTTCCTGAAAGAGCAACACGAGTGAAGATCGCGTCCTTTTCAGGATGACGTTTCACTCGTGTGTTTCTGGATGCGATCGTTTCCTGTCCTCATTTGACGGCCATGTTCATTGTTTCACATGCCTAATCAGTCTGTGAGACTATGTTCGTGGGCGGTTCATGTTCTCTCAGGAGTGTATGACCACATTGGCACGTTGTTCGCCTCCCCTTTCTCATAAAGGCTTGAGCCGCTCAGCGTGCCGTGTGCCGTCGAGGCTTTCGGATGGGATTCTGGTCCTTCTCATGAGGGACTAAGCATTTCATTCGGGGCTTCAGGAGAGGACAGTCGATTGCTCCAGTCGATCGCTACATCGGAGAGAGGGCTGTTATACTCTGAAAATGATGCTGAGTTCCTACTATAATGGTGTGTTCTCATGCTGAAGATTCAGACTTGACAGCCACACTTTCCTGGGCTATTCTAAAGTGCCTGAAAAATTTTGGCAGTGTGGAAGCATTTTGGTGCCAATATGGCAGGCCAAACATGCCTAAATCTGCAGAAGTTGTTCCTCCCTCACTACCCCTGCACATTCAGTGCACGTGGGTAGTTCTGACTCGGGGTGGAGCTTCGCTTAGTGACTGACCGTGATTAGTCACAGCGCTGGTTGTGATTATGTCCACACTGATAGTCACAGCGATTATGTCCACACTGGTGGTCCAGAAGTGCCTCAAAACCAGCCCGCTCGGAGTTCGTTTCCCCCCAGCAAAAGGAAGGGAAACGACCCTGAGAGGAGCAACCCAGAGTATGTGACGTCTGCTCTTCGGGAGTGCGTGTCATCACCACTCCTTCCCCAGGAGGAGGGCCGGGCGGAGATTTCGTTTCTGTTCCGCCGCTGGTCATCCAGTCAGCGGTACCCAAAGTTTGAGCAGTCCATTTCGTCTGAGTCACTAACGGGTCCCAGCGCTCAGATGACAATGAGGGCTACGGCCTTGTCACTCTCGTCTCTCTCGCTGGGTGAGGAGGCGGAAACCAGGACTCGATGCCCCCGGGCCTCGCTCCTCGTTTCCCCTCACGGTCGAGACTGGCAGTAAAATACACTGCATGAAAAGACTCAAATCCGGCAAAATACGGGCATGGTAAACTCCTGTGTAATTTGATGTTTGCCGGATGTATGTGGGAAAAAGCGGATCAGAGTAACATGGAACAGTATATTTCCAGATAAACCCGGAAACCTCACATATGCGGACATATACAAACCCCCTACTTATAATATGGACAATGCTACTATTTCTATATAATTTTGGGAGGCTCAGCCTGCATCTAAACGGAAAAATTGCCTTGCGATCAAGCAAAACTTGCGTACCCCCGCTATAAACATTCGCCACCCCAGAAATTATCCCTGACCCTGCTTGCCACCCCGTGATTTTTTTTCTAGATCCGCCCCTGGTAACATGGAACAGTATATTTCCAGATACACCCGGAAACCTCACATATGCGGACATATACAGGAATCCGTGAAATTTCACGGACATATACAGCTGAAACACTGATGGGTGTGAGAGGACTGACAACTGTTAGGTGTGAAGACCTTTCATATGTTAATGACTGACACAGTGCTGGCTGTTCTCAGAGGGAGGGGTGGCCAGGGAGGACTTCAGGTTGAATTATCTCTGGACTACTAGGTTAGGCTACAGCAAACAAGCTTTTTGTACAGAAAAATAAATAAATTCTTAAGGCCCTGAAACACAAAACAGACGTCAAAGACCTAGCAATGACTAAAGCCGACTCTAGGGTTGGCTCACGTCGCCTGTGTCAGGGCCTTAAAACCACTGCATGAAAAAAGTCTCTTAATCAAATATTTTTTATAAAAACAGGACAAAATAAACACCCAGTTTGAACATATACGTTCACAAAAACATCTGAATAATTAATGAAATAAACAAAGGAATTTAATTAGTGCTGGGAAAAAATTAATCGCATTCAAAATAAAAGTTTGTGTTTGCATAATATATGTGTGTGTACTTATGCATGTATTTATTTAAGAAATATTTGCAGGTATATACTGTACATTTATACATAATTTATATTATATATAAATATAAATAATTTATATATAAATAAATACAAATCTAAATATATACATGCATATGTGTGTATTTATATATACAAAATAATTATACACAGTACACACATATATATTATGCAAACACAAACTTTTATTTTGGATGCGATTAATCGCGATAAATTTTTTCCCAGCAATAAATTTAATGGAACAAATAAAGAAAAATGAACCAATCATTTCAGAATATCTAAAATTTTATTGTGAAGTTTACAAATTGCAGACAACAACATTTGTCACCTTTTTCACAATTGGCTTTTAGCTTGCTTAGTTGGGGACATTTAATTTAATATTCAACAATATTATTGATCTGCCTGCGTTGACACTATTATATGAGATCTGAACTGAGCTGGATGATGATATCACGGTTTTCTCCAAAGTGGCTATATATATACACATTTTAATTTATTTATTTATTTATACAACAAAATTAATCATCACTGAACTGACTTAAGCTGGACTGTGAAGCTATTTTCTTCTAGAAAACAAACTTTCTTGCATTATTTACAGTTAAAATCTCTTGCTGAGTTAATCCACCTTTAAACTATTAATGTCTATGAACAAATATGTATTTTTATGTTTGTGTGCCTCAGCATTTCTGAGTGAACACCGCTGGTTCACTCACTATTTTTAAGTGTAATGTTGATCACGTGATATGACGTCATGACGTGCGGCCCAAACTGACATTACCTGAAAAATCTATCCAAGATGGCTACCCTCTCGAGCGACGTGGTATCAAGCATGAAACAACTTGTAAGTAAACCAAAACACTTCAAAACTACTTTGCTTGTTGTAATATTGTAAGAATATCATATTACATGTGATATTTTACTGTTAGACAAGGCTATTTTTAATATATAAGTTGCAAGCGCGGTGCCGCGGTTCACGGTGACGCGGGCGCGATTAACGTCAGTCCGCCTGCTAGTGACAGATAATATCCTGTGTGTTAATGTCGTGGCAGGGCAATAATGTTAACGTTATTCAATAACTCTTTTCAGCAAGCGATAGTCCTTCTTTTTGAGTGTGTTGCTGCTGTTTAAGTGTTAAGCTCTGGTAAGTTCAATGTGATGTTATCTACATGCACCCAAATGAGCTAGTGGCTAACGTTAGCAGTTATGTTAACTTTTACTCAAACAAAGTTAAGGTTATGGACAGGGGTGCCGCCAGAAATTCTGGGCCCTATGGAAACCAACATTTCTGGGCCCCCTACATTTTTTACAGATAAAATCTAACCCAATAAACATGCCCTGTATACTTTAAAAAAGATACTTAGCACATTGCATAGTTGCATACGAGGTGCAGACAATAAAGCTGACTCTGCATCTGTATAAGTCAAACACACACACACACACGTGATAACCATATTATTTTTATTGGCCTATTTAGTTTTCTTAATATCAAATATTAAAATATCTATTTTGTAAACTCCTTATAGCCAATGGTTACTACAGACATATGATTTTATATGATTTTTTCTGGGGCATTTTATTCATATTAAGAACGTCAAGTTTGACAGCATCGATCGTAGCAGCAGCAGCACTGTCACTTCACAGAACACACGACACACACGGCAAACTGATTTTGTAATTTTTGAAGCGTGTAGATTACTTTTTGTTTTGTAAAGTTATCATCATGTGGCGAACACAGTAGATAAGACGTGTTTATAGGCTTCAATCTTCGTGAAGTTTCGCGCTCAGGCTCACCTTGTTCGGCTGGGACGGGGGACGTGGGGGAAGGAGGACGTGGGTGTGCACTGTGCAGCAGCCGCTGAATCTGTGTCTACGAGACATGATAACCCGGAGAGTGGAGACAGCAGAGATATTATTATTGTTGGATGTAAATAATTCAGTAGCTGCTAATTATTTTACTAAGCTAGCTATTACTAAGCTAGCTAGATAAAAGCAGGTCATGTAGCAACAAAAATAAGTAACTCTGAAAGTTTTGGAATACAGGAATAGGGCAAGCTACCTTTCTTTTTGAAAAACTGTGTGACATACTGTCGACTTCGGCGTTCTCTGTCTTCTCTTTCCGTTTTTGTAGTTTTTGCCTTGTTTGCCTTCGCTGACTGCATGCAGGTGCTTTGAGCTGAATATTTCCGGGAACGGTGACATGTGATGAGTGCACGCAGGGCAGCGCGCGCAGTGGGGCTCGGGCACGAGACATGAAGGCATCTGATTGGTTCTTTACATTCGCACCGAATGGCAGTGATTGGTCAGAGTTTTTACTGTCCTGCAGCTGCTACAGGGTCTGATTTTTTTCATTCCTTTTTCTAAATGTATTGACTACTATCAGGATGGAAGGACCATTTCACCCAGTATAAAAAAAAAGTGTTTCTGAACAGGATTACCTACCCTACCTTTAACTGCACAGTTGATGTACTAAGTACACATCTCCCTGCTACACAGGTAGGAACGCTGCTGCAGAATCAGTCAGTGTGCCCTGCAAACTCCATACCTCCACAGGGTTCCCAAAGAAATGTCTGTCTGGATGAGGGTGTAACCATGTAACCTTTGCAACAACATGCTGTAGAGTACATGTGTTAGTTTTTACACTGATTATAAGAAATCTTTTTATGATTCCAGGACGCAGCTCTGCATTTGGGTCTAGGACTGGTTCCTCAAAGCTGGATTCACTAGCACACAACTTAGCAGAAACACAAGCAAATCTTTCAGCTCTGCAATTATTAACACAAAGTGTCATTCCAAGATTCTTAACTTTAGTGCAAGTCTTGGCCAAACGTGCCACTTGGAGGACACAATTGGTTGGATATATTTTATGGTACATTAATAACAGAATATCCCTGTCAGATTCTTCTAGCACAACATCCTGGAATGGGGGCAACGGCTCAATATTGTTTACATCCTCTAAAATAAGTGTTTCAGATGAGATGTAGCAATACTGTTTTATATACAACATGTCAGTGGCACCATTAAGAGACATGGAATCATATTTTTTTATGCTAGGATGTTGATAAATTCATCACCGAAATCGCAAGGCAATGGCATTTGAAGCTGTTGGTTCTGTTGAAAATGCCTCATGATTTGAACTTCAATGTTTCTGTTGTTATTATGATACTGCCCTAACATTCCTTTGAACCGTTCAAAAGAGAAGCACCAAAATGAATAAACAGGTCCGTAATCTAAAATGCAGTCTTTCAGAGTAAATGCAGATACATGTTGGGTGTGCATTTCAATGGCCCATAGAGAGCAACAAACTTAGACAAAAATGTCTGCAGATACCTGTCAGCTACTTCTAGCCTGTCTCTGAGATAACCCTTGAGCATATGATTATGCATGCTTGTACAAAGGCCCCATCCACACTACTGCATTTTCGTTTAGAAATGGAGACCTTTTGCTATGTTTGCACCTCCCGTCCAGACTAAAACGGCAAAAACGAAGACCTAAAACGGAGAAGTTTAGAAACGCTGCGACCCCGTTTTGCGTTTTGAATCTCCGGAGGGCGTTTTAGTGAAGACGGGTCAAAACGGAGGACTTTAGAAACGATGACGCAGAGGCTCACGCTCGGCTCTATGATTGGGTGTCCTCAGTCATGGAGTATACACAGGTAATATTCAGTACCAGTAAACTCCACCCGCTGGAACAGTTTCTTACAGTGCGTGGAAAACATGTGCATGCTAGAAATAGAACTGATGCCTATTTTTCATGCGACACGCAAGCGTGTTGGAAGCGTTTCCAGGCAAAATAGAATAGGAAAAGATGTTTATATGTCTTTTTGACACAAATACATATTAATAAATGACATTTTGATGTTTGAAAGTCTATAGGTTTACACTGGCACGCGCATGCCCAGTGTTGGTGAATGGTCACGTGATCCGCGTTTTCAGTCGTTTTAATGTGGATGGAGATCAATTCTAATACGCAGCTAAAACGCTGGTGTGGACGGAGATCGTATTCATTTTAATTCTCTGTTTCTAAACTAAAACGCAGTAGTGTGGATGGGGCCAAAGTCAGACCACATACAATAATGCCTGTCTTCAATCAACCCCTTCAAACAAAACAGAGACTATATAGTAGTCCAAGTTTTCCACTGATGAGCAGTAAATCCACTAAATCCAGAGGCAATTTTCTGAGGAATCCTTCCCACATCCTGAGGCACCTTTAAAGAGTCTATTCTTCTTTGTATTTCATCAAGTTTTTGGGTGTGTAAAACACCAAGCTCAACCACAACCTGAATATGTGCCTGGCTGTTCCAAGAAGCAGATTATGCATTGGATCATTAACTACAAATCTTATAGTGTCATAGTACTTGAGGTGAAAAAGTTCAGACATCTTGCACCATATTGGGCTTCAAATATTTTCTGGGCTGCCTTGGTTGTTGCCTTCTCAGTCATTTTAGCATACTGCTTATGTTCCTCTGAGGTGCGTGGGACCCATGAAGAACGGTCAAAGCCAGAGAAGTCTGTTTTTCCCCCAAATGTCGTCTTCTTGAATGTTTTGGGGGCATTTGCTACATCCTATAAAACACAAAAAAAAATAACAGGAGTGAATGGATACATACTTAATAAATGTAATAGAACACTATATGTGTGGCACAATAGAAGAAAACTTACATCTTAATGCTCCATGGCCCACAAAGCCAGCACACTTGTGGGAAGCTGGAATGTCTGATGAAAGGCAGAGAAGAGCAGCTCTGTAGACTTGGCACCACAAGAATGAAGAATCCATAGTGGCAACTCCCTCCCAAAGTTCACGAAGCTCATCAACCAAAGGGTCAATATAAGTGTTAATGTTGTTCTTTGGCTCTGTGGGTCCTGGTATAACTCCAACTAAAATCAAGTTCTCCTCTTTAAAACTGTCACAGAGGAGGTTCCCGTACCACCTCCTCCGCACCACCGGAGGGATCCGTCTCCAGACTATTAACCATTTCCTACCGATCTCAAATTCTCATCATGCCTCTCACCTGGGACTGATTGCGCAACACACCTGGCACCTCATTTACACACACACATAAAAGCCACTTCCACACACCACTTCTCTGTGAAGTCTTGATTTGCCCTGGCCATCATTTCTGAGCGTTATTTCCCATGTTTGCTTTGTATTTCTGACCATGGACTGTTTACCTAATTTTCTGATTGTTCTCTGCCTGCCCCGACCCGGATTGTTTACTGGACCTTGTTTATTGCTGCCTGCCTCGACCTCTGCCTGTGACCCTGATCTTCTCTGTGTTTCCTCCATTGCCCTGTTACTGTTGATTACCCTGCCTCTCCGACTATTCTAATAAAAGCTGCAAATGGATCCGATGCTTCATTACAAAAACGTTCCTCGCGTGGCAAATTCAAAATCACCAATATATGATCCCTACTGAATATGGGGAATATTTGAATGGTTGATACCAATCAAGGTTCATAATGAGAGCAAAACTGTTTGTGCTAAAAAAGGCAGACCATTAACATATTGAAAGTCTGCCCAAATCTGTCCATCATATACATCTGCCATCACAGAGTTAGGAATTTTTCTTTGTCTCCAGGCCTCACACTTCTCTAAAAACCCAGGCCTTTTTAGCAAGGTCTCTAAAGACTGAGTTACTTTCTTGTAACAATAGGTTTGCTTGGGGTACAGATATTCCTTGCCATTGAAGCTTATCATCTTTTTCATTAATAATAGAGTGCCACATTTCTTCCTCAAGTTAGATGCCTTGTGTGGATGTTTGTAGAATGGAACATGTCCACACGTGTTACTGGTTGCTGAACCATTCCTGGTGATATGGAAAGACTCAGAAAGGGTATATGTTGTCTTACATTTGGGACAGACAGCATATTCAGTGAAGTTGTCCCTGTTTATACTGTTATATTTTCTTAGTGAATATAAAGTCTTGGGAATCATACCAGCAAAATTGCTAATTGCATCAACACTGATACTATTTCCAATGAGCCACATCAGTTGTATGAGGCATAGCAGCAGTGCAGTGATGGCATTGTCTGAAATGTTGAACACTGCTTGCCAGGTTAAAAGCATCATTTCTAATAGCTTTACAAGTAACTGACCAGAGCTATCTCCATTGGTATTATCTTCTTCAGTGTTTTTATCTTCTGCAAAACCCAAATGTTCAATGTGCTGGTCATCTGTAAAGACTCGCTCTTCGTGGTCACTGTCATCATCTGAAGACATTTCACTGAGCTCCAAGAAAAGCCTGAGCTCATTGCTGTCTTCATCTTAAATAATAATAAAGAGGAAAAACATTTCATAAAAAAACAACAGCAACTATAGTGAAATATAATACACATATATGTGTGTGCATTAACTTAAATGTGAGGAGACTTACCTTCAGTAATAGATGCTAAATCAAGAAGATCTTCTACTGAATCTTGTTTTCATTTAAATGCATGTCTTCTTCAAATATGCAGAAATTTCCTTGCTCTTGGTTTCCAAAGTTCTCTGTAACAAAAAGAACAGTACAATGATTTGTAGCTACACACTTATTTACAAATAAAAGCTAAATACAAATATATACAAAGAATAACTGCAGATATGACCAAAGTTGCAATAAATATAAGTTACAATGTATTAATAAACAATACTCATACTTAAAATATCACATAAACAGGGTTAATACATTCAGGGACAATTTGGCCAAAATAACCTATATTGCATTAAAAACAAGCAAATCACTAAATTAATTGAACGTTTATTTTGTGATAACTCTGACCAAAGCAGATCATTGGCCTACACACTGGCAGCACCAGTTAACAGACATCAGATATACACACACTCGCAGCGCCATATAACAGACATCAGATATAAAAAAAAAAAATACTGATGATCACTATATTATTTTACTTGTCATTTGGTTTTACATTCCAAAAAAAATATTGTATAACTTACCCAAGGGAATACCAGCATCATCCCAGTTCACATGTCTAACTTCGGGTGGATGACATGCACTGTCTTCCAACTCCTAGTCGTGATTTGTCACAGCTTTAATCCAAGCTCCATTGACAAAAAAAAAATTTTTGTGACGATAAAAATGTGCATGTGAAACGTTCTCGTTGCAATGGTCGCAAAACCGTCGAGCTCTCTTTCTCGTGTTATTGTCAACAGCTGGTTGTCCTTCCATGTTGAAAGGTAATATGTCCAGCTCCATCATATTTATTGACAAAATTAAATAGATTCACTTGCAACGCGTCATACTGAGGGCGTGGTTTGAGTGGAAAAAGTACTTCCGCAACCAAACAAGCTGCAAGAAAGCGTTTTGAGGTTTGAAATCCACCACTCACAACAGAGGTGGTGACGTAATGGAGGTGCAACCAATAACGTTAGTGTATTGTTCAAGCGCGCGAAAAATACTTTAAAATGCCAGCATTCTTTCCGGAAGTAGTGCACAGAGAACAAATTTTCTTTTTTGCGGTCGAGGTTTGGAAATATTTTTTTCTATATATTTAATATGGCGTGTAGAAGAACCCTGAGCTTTTCTACTCCACTATATAGAGGCGAGCAAGCAGGCTCAAGCCCAGTCAGCGTGACCAGTCAACAACCAATCCAGTTTGAGATAAAGGACCAATAGGGGATGGAAGGCAAAAAGGTGCACACAGGTGTGAAAATGTCTCCTGAAAAAACTTTAATGGGTTTACTTGCCATGGCAACAAATGGCTGTAGCAGGGAAGTATACGTCCACAACATACATCCGATTTGGTATCATTTCGGATGTATACGGATATATACAGACCCATGGAATTTGAGCTATCTGGCCAGTATACTCCTGGATTCTTCCGAATTTCAGCAGTGTATACAGGAGTATACTGGTGCGGATACACCTCTTTTCATGCAGTGCATGTGATTCCTGTGTAAAGATTATCCATTAACTGGTTATTTTTGTTTTATAAATTTACTTTTCTTATTTCTACAAATATCTGCCTGATAAATATGGACTTAATACACAATTATTATTATTAAACAAGATAATCTTAATTTTATTTAAAGCAAACAATACATTTAAATGATATGGGTTCTATGCATATTTTGTAATAAAAAAATAAAAAAAATATCCAAAAAGTTAAATAAGGGTTGAACTCTTGTCACTGTGGGGCAGCGCTGAAATCAACCATCTGACCCAACAGCGAGATATAATGTCTATCTATCTATCTATCTATCTATCTATCTATCTATCTATCTTTTTTCTTTCAAGAAACCAATTTGAAATGATTCGAGCTTTGTGACATGGTTCATTATCCTGCTGGAAGTAGCCATCAGAGTATGGGTACATGGTGGTCATAAAGGGATGGACATGGTCAGAAATAATGCTCAGGTAGGCCGTGGCATTTAAACGATGCCCAGTTGGCACTAAGGGGCCTAAAGTGTGCCAAGAAAACATCCCCCACACCATTACACCACGACCACCAGCCTGCACAGTGGTAACAAGGCGTGATGGATCCATGTTCTCATTCTGTTTACGCCAAATTCTGATTCTACCATCTGAATGTCTCAACAGAAATTGAGACTCATCAGACCAGGCAACATTTTTCTAGTCTTCAACTGTCCAATTTTGGTGAGCTTGTGCAAATTGTAGCCTCTTTTTCCTATTTGTAGTGGAGATGATTGGTACCCGGTGGGGTCTTCTGCTGTTGTAGCCCATCCGCCTCTAGGTTGTGTGTGTTGTGGCTTCACAAATGCTTTGCTGCATTCCTCGGTTGTAACGAGTGGTTATTTCAGTCAAAGTTGCTCTTCTATCATCTTGATTCAGTCTGCCCATTCTCCTCTGACCTCTAGCATCAACAAGGCATTTTCGCCCACAGGATTGCCGCATACTGGATGTTTTTCCCTTTTCACACCATTCTTTGTAAATCCTAGAAATGGTTGTGCGTGAAAATCCCATTAACTGAGCAGATTGTGAAATACTCAGACCGGCGCGTCTGGCACCAACAACCATGCCATGCTCAAAATTGCTTAAATCACCTTTCTTTCCCATTCTGACATTCAGTTTGGAGTTCAGGAGATTTTCTTGACCAGGACCACACCCCTAAATGCATTGAAGCAACTGCCATGTGATTGGTTGATTAGATAATTGCATTAATGAGAAATTGAACAGGTGTTCCTAATAATCCTTTAGGTGAGTGTATATATTGGGGTTCCCAATACAGAAAGACTTTTTATAAACATGGTTTTAAGCCAGGGGTACGGGGATTTCCTTCTGGTCTAAACATCCCAGATTCTGCTGAATTATTTGAACCCCCCTCCACAGTAATCAATGCTACACTTCACCAATATACCATATAAAATATATAAAATAAAGATATGCAACACGCACGTTTAAACGACAAACAATAAAATCAGAACCAGCGTTTCAGTTACAATCCATTTTCCAGTGGCCTTAATGCATGCACGGCTTTTCAAAATGTCACAAAGCGTTTTGGGATTGTTTATAATTTAGTGTTTTGGCACACCACGATGAGTGGCGCTGCATTGTTCTAAAGTCGGGTTTTATCCTGGCATATTGAATTAGTGTTCAACAAACGCGGCGGCGCGTTCATTTGGATTTATTTTTCTCATACAGCTAAAATAACTTAGGCTAATATACTCCGTATTTTTATTTTTTGGTCATACAGATAAGTGTAGAGTTTCCTACATTGTTCAAAACGGTACACTTTTATCATATAAGGCTAACGACAAAAGTTGGTCTGTCATCTCTGTCTCCGGGAACTGCGTGTCACAAAAATGAACTGCGAAGCACTGTGGTTCAAGATTTATTTGAAGCAAAAAAACAAACCAAAAAAAAACGCTTTATTCACAAATCAGGTATGCATCCTGGTTGTACGGATTCAAAGATCCCTGTGGAATTTAATATTGAGTTGAACATTTTTGTTCATGACAACAAGTGAACATGCATTTGAAGATTGTAGTTTTGCTTGGAAAAAGGCCCAAACCAAAGTAGCGTCTTTAATTCTTCAATTATTAAAATAATGAAATATTTAGTTAATAAACTTTTATGACAGAAATATTACTACATGTAGCCTAAATTATTTAATTCCTTCATTATCAACATTTTAATAGCCTAATGCTAATGTCTAGAATAGCGATTTAAGTGTGAATTGTGACTTCTCTTTGTTTTAAGTCAGTCTCAAACTCAGATAGCCAGTGGGGGGGTTGGGGGTGGGGCAGTTCAGTGGCTTTATCAAGGGGGTGCAGGAGTGTTAATCGCCCCTCTTTCATATAGAGAGTGTCGGAGAGCCAGTCTGATGATACAGAACAGGCAAAGGCAAAGTCCCTTTCAGGATAAATCTCTCGATGTGTCCAAATGTAGGCCCTATAGCCTATTGTAGTTTTATTTATTGTATTTAAAGGTTTTTCACACAAAATTTCAATTGAAGTGTTCAATCCAGTTGTTTCAACTGGTTTTGTAGAGTTTTAGAATGTTTGAGCAGTGTGTACGATTGTTAACAATCTGGCATTATCTAAACATGTTGACGAAACGCGTTCATGCCAAGAAACGAATGGGAGTGCTTTAATTCGCGATCAACCTCGTTTTATTGTAAGGCAAATTCAACTAGGCATTCTGTGTCTTTGAAGCAACAAGCCTAAATCATTTGTTGCAGGGTTTTTTTTCTTTTCTTTCGTGATTTGTGTTGATGACACGCAGCGACATATACAGTATTATCAGCTGTATGATGTTTTACCCTCAAATGTTTAATTTCGAGAGAGACCCACGCGCAGTGAGGCAGACAAAATAAACTTGCTAAAAAGAGATCCAGCGCGAGAGACGCAAAGAAAATGCCTGTTCTTAATTTATGTTACTTTGAACTATTTTCATTTTTTACAGTTTTAATTGTTCAATTTATTTGGCAATACAAGAAGAATATAAGAATCTGTATTTCTTATTTTGCATCGCAAAGGGAATAAACTCTAAACTCGATGCAACCCTGTTTTAAATAAATAAACTGTCCCAACACTTTGTTTAAACCTTGAAATGTGCGATGGGGTTTCAAACTTAATTAATTTAGTGTTCTTTTACATTTTCATTGTTTTTTATATTGATAGAAATACTATTTAGTTAGTCTGTTATATCGAAAGCAATACTATTTAGTTAGTCTGTTTTTTTGTTTTTTTTTATAGCCAAGTCAACAAAATCAGTCTTTTTCTGATTTGTTCAATGTATGGATCTGTTGTGAAAATTTTCTTTCGTTGCTATGGCCGGGAATCACTGATTTCGCAGAGTTAAAAAGCAATGGTTCTCTGTCACAAACTTTGGGCATTATTTGACTCCCGAGAAATCTTGAAAAGTGTCCATGCTTTTAAGAGTGATCTATAAAATGATGTTATCAATAGGATACCCCAGCCCAGCTCACGTCTTTCCCATAGAGGAGTCTCTGAGCCACTTGAAGTCTGAAGGTCTCTCTGGATCTGATATCCACTAGGTCTTGTCCTCCTTCCTGTCTGGGCAGACATATCACTGGAGCCTTTAGCCAATGCTGTCCCGACCAGAAAAAATCCACCAGTCATCTCTGAATTTGTCTCACAAGGTCTTCTGGAGGTTCAAGGATCATCATTCTGTGCCAAAGGGAAGAGGCTACGAGGTTGTTGCATATCAGCACCCTTCCCCTGTAGGACAGCTGGGGCAGCAACCATTTCCAATAGACAACCGCGCACATAACAGGCCCTCCCAATTTTGCTTTATGTACTCAATTGTCCCCCAAAAAACTCCCAGATATTTAAAACCTGCCATTCCCCATGTAAACCACCAGGAAGTGATGGACTATTAACAGCTTGGCCACACCACACAGCATCGCTTTTACATCAGTTAACTTTAGCGGATGATGCCTTTCCATAGCACTCTAGAGCATGCTTTACCACATCACATCTCTATCTCCTCAAATTAAAACTGTTATATCATCCGCATATGCAGATCATTTGACAGATTGCTAGGACTTTAAAAAGGTTAATTTGTAGTTTACATAACAAGGGTTCAATAATTATACTATAAACTTAGCCCGAAAGGGGCTTTCACAGGGACACTTAGGCCATGTCCCCACCACTTTTTGAAATGGCTGATTTTGTCCCCACCACTTTTTGAAAGCATTTGGTTAAAATGTTCTGAAAAATCAAGCGAACCAAGAAATGTTAAAGGTTTATTTGCACAAAATAAAACATGCAATGCAGTTTAGATACAGAAAGAAACAATGTACATTGTCCAAAAAAAGTAACTTAAACAAAATAAACTATTACTGATTCTAAAATGACCCAAAAACATGCATGCGCCGATCAGTAACTTGAACAAATTCTTGACACAGTTTCTTCTTGTCCAAGTTATAAATTCTCTCTCTGTGAACATGACAAACAGCCACACTGTTGAGTCGGGTTTGTGACATTGAAGAGCGCAGCCAGGTCTTCAGGTCTTCGTCATGCACTGACC
>FLSR01004882.1:4330012-4370877 GCA_900092035.1 Leuciscus waleckii
GTGGCGCAATGGATAAGACACATGCCTTTGGTGTGAGAGACACGGGTTCGAATCCACTGTGAGACGCCAATGTGTCCCTAAGCAAGACACTTAACCCCTAGTTGCTCCAGAGGCGTGCGACCTCTGACATATATAGCAATTGTAAGTCGCTTTGGATAAAAGCGTCAGCTAAATGAATAAATGTAAACATATGTAATGAATTTCATTGTAATCATTGACTTTGCGCGCTGCTGTTTTCTACAGTATGGTGCTTTGGCACTGTTCAGTTGAGCTGGTGTTGCAGGGACTGTTACAAGTGCAGTCGACATTGTTGAGGGTTTTATGCTGAGTATTTTCCTGTTGTTGACTGGCCTACGCTATGCCCATTTTTGATGCACCGTTATTCAATATTTTTCCCGTCCTGCTGTAATGTTTTTTCATCTGATCTTTGTCCCCACCACTTTTCAAAACAAACTGACGCCCCTGGTGTCAGCATCTTAGGAAGAATTCTTTCAGTGACACTTTTTTGAAGAACTTCAAAGTATCATGTCCAAGAACAGGCCAGAAAGCCTTACAGAATTCGGCAGGTAGTCCATCTATTCCAGAGAGTCCCATCACAGCAGCCGTTACTTCTTCACATGCAAGTTCAGTCTCTAAAAAAAGTTTGTGCTTTGGGGTTAAAACATAAAGCAGTTTGTTTCTACATTGGTCATCTGATTTTGTATAAACTTGATTAGAAATCCACAGCAATTTTACGCATCTCTGTTTGATCAGAAGTGTCTCGACCATTTAGGTCTTTTAAACAGTACATCAATTTCTCGTCCTTTTTTTACGCTCTAGAAGTAGGAGCATCCATATCTCTTGCTGTTACAAAACGATTACTTATAAGAGCTCATTTCACTCTTTCATTTAAAATTGAGCTCAGCAGGTTAGTCTTTTCAGTCCACAGATCTTTAAGGTTTATAGAGTCATACTTTGCTCAATACCAATAATTTCTTTTCCAAGACATTCCAAATACTTTTTTTATACAAAACAATGAATGTGATAAATATTGTTGACAAAAAATCCTTATTTGTACCTTCCCTATTTCCGACCATTGAATGCAATTTCCATAACAATTCTTCTCACTCTTCCACAATGACTTAAAGCTACACTGTGTAGGATTTTCTCCCATCTAGCAGTGAAATTGTATATGACTACCAACTGAATATTACTTTCTAGCCCCTCCCATTCCGAGGGCGTTTTAACTCCTACGGTGGCCGTATTAATTCAAATCTGCCGGCAGTCGTGAGTAATCTCCCCCTCGCATTCGTCACGGTGTCACTGAGTGTAAAAACGCGAAGGGCGAAACTTGAATTTCCAGGTATGTCACTCTTTGGCTAATGTATTTTCAAGATGGAGGCGCAACATGGCTGCCGCCATTCGAGCAATTCGCTCGTATGTATTCTAAATGGCAGATTCTACGCTTACGGAATACTTGATTAGTTGGTAAAAGTAATTACACATTAATGAGCACATATCATTTTGAAAGAACAAAGTGTTTTTTGCTAAGAATCAACTCTTTAACCACTACATCTCATTACCTGTTGAGGGCACGTTTTACCCTGCGGGCATTAGGCCACAGGCTGAATACTCTACACATACAGTATATAGGGATAAAGGCTTGAGGCCATTGACTAAAGCATTCTAAAGCTAACCAAGAACAGGTGGAAGAATAATTCATAAAGCTGTGATCTTCAACAAGGTTCTCAGGGGCACCTGGTATCCCGCATGGAGTCTGAGTCACCCTCAGATCACATTCTTAAACAAGCCTCAATTTATCGTTATTCAATCTTTATTTCTTCATAATACTTGCATGCTAATTTAATATTTCATATACCATTGACAATGTTGTCATAATTTTACATATGTTTTCACACTTCAATGAGTCCAGCTGTTCATAGGCCACCCAGAAAACTGTTAATTGTCTGAAAGTGATGCTTTTAGTTTCAACTTAAAAAAGAAAGTGTTCATGCTGCCTTAAAATGTTGTCAAGTTTAGTCAACTCAAATATCTAAGTTGTCACTTAGTACAACCTCACATTTCAAGTTGATTAAACTTACAATTTTAAGGCAGCACGGACAATAATTTTTTTAAGTTGAAACAATTACTTTTTCACAGAGCAGTTATTTAATGTAATTTTGGAAAGAATCAGTTTTATTGTTTGTCATTATTAACTTTTACTTGTCCAGTGTTTTTGTCTTGTTCTCGTTCCTTTGCTTTTAGTATACCACCATATTTCATGGTTTGTATCGCTCGGTTTGACTGTCCCTTCTGAAAAAAACAGAACACTTTACACAGGTGGGTCTATCTCATTTTCGCTCAGTACATGGCACAGCGAGACCTGTGTGTGACAGGAAAAGATGCCTTAAGAACTTTAAGCTGACGGGTTAAGATAAAAGCAGCTATTTTTAGGATATGAAATTATATTATATTATGCTCTGCTGAAAAAAAAAAAAAGAACAGGTGGCTTGCTGGTCTTATTTGGCTTGAGCTAGTCTAGATGATCATCCAACCTGATCAAACGGGTGTTGACCTGCCTTAGCATGTGTAACGTGACAAAATACATGTATTTTATATTGCACATTCAGGTTTAAACTGAGCAAGGCTCAGTTCTCTCTCATGTGAAGAATTGGAAAGTTTGATTTATTTTAGTGAACCGTATTATTCATTTAAATTAATTTGTAGATAAAACAGATTCATTTAAATAAATTCACTGCAGAAGGTACATTTTACGTCTTCTTATTGTTTTTGTTTTTTTGTGTGTGATATACAATATTTGTATATCACTACAGTATTTAGTGCAATAATTTAACAAAACTCGACAATATATTGTTTCTCTTAATCCAAAATCAAGGAAAGACACAACAATGTGAAAATGCTCAGAATTGCAGACCAGGCATACAATACGTCACAATGAACAAAGGGAAACAGGCTCCAGATTGGAGAAACCATGGCATGACCTTCGGAGAATGCATTCCAATGTAGGAAGGCATCAAGGCACGTCCGAATCCAATTTTAGCTTCACTGCCTGTCTCCTGAGATACCTTCTGATCGATGTTTGAAGGAAGCATAGATGTATCCTTCGCTGCCTATGATATCCTACAATCCCGTGCTTTCCATTCTGTCACAGTTAAGCTAAAATAAATAAAGTTGGCATCTGATGGTTGCGGTTGGTGGTCAGTTTTGTGAAAATGTATGTTATTGACCAACGTTTTCCACTTTTAATATCATTTCTAGCGAGAATTTTAAATGTAGTAATTACATATTTGTTTAGTTCTCACAAAAGCTTGTGCTATTTTGCTGTAGATCACTAAGCCGTTGCGCTGCCTCAGAAGTCTGTCCGAAATTAGCTTCCTAGGCAAACACTGCCTGCAGACTCATTGCCTGATAGGGCAGTGAAGCAACAAGTCACTGCCTAAAGGCCCATTATACTTCTGCGTCGGACCTACTCCGGAGCCTATACGCCGTAGGCAACGTGTTGGTTTTAATTTATACTTCTGCGTTGTTGTCTGCGTTGACGCGCACCTAGGGAGCATGTGAAACCCCGAGGGAGGGGTTTTGGTAGACCAATCACAGCGCTTGCGTCCGCTTAGAATTGACGCTTTGTTACATTTTTGAGAGGTGCACGTCAGGGTACACCGAAGGGTACGCGCTACACACAGCCTACGACGTAGCTACGGCGTGAGTTCGACGCAGAAGTATAAATAAGCCTTAAGCTTTGAGACAGCCCATGTGATAGGAAAAGAGGATAGAGTTCAGTATACAGGAGAGAGCGCCCTCTGGCTGTTAGGAGGGGGACCACAGGTGGGGATGTTACAGCAGTTAAGATGTATCCCTAATAAGTACATTTAAACGTTCATATTAGTGCTCCCCACAGTCGCCACCTGTTTCACACTGCGCTGTGCTGAAACTATGCACTGCCTTATTCATTTACAACTACTTATTGCATAAATTGTTTTTGTTTTCCTCTCAGTGCCTAATGTAAACAATCAGGCTTCACACCACATTTCAATATTGCCTCCATTATCTCATCTCATCTCAGACGCTCCACGTATTTTCTTCGGTTACCGTGGTGATCCGTCCTTTCGTGAGGTTGTCATCACAACGGTTGTTGGTATTGCACCTGTGGTTCTATTCCCGACTAATGGCCGCCCCCCGATGGAGCCTCAGACAATTATACACCTAGAGCACGGTAGTTTGCCTTCAGCGACTGCATATAGAGGAGAGGTGAGCGTACTGTGAGAGGCTTATGAGGACTGTTCTGAGTGTTGCCACCAAGGATGACTATAACACATGAAGAAAGCTATCCGGCAGCTTTCCCATTCATCTCAATGGCAGCTGATCGGCTGGTACAGATAAAATAATTATTAATGTAATAAAAGGCCACTTAAGTGTACTTAAAAATAGTACACTTTCAGGTACACTTTATTTTGCAGTGTCCTTGTTCACGTTACAAGTTACTATAGTAATAACTATAAATTGTGCATAATTACATGCAACTAACCCCAAGCCAACCCCTATTCCTATTCCTTACCCTATAGTAAGTACATGTAGTTAATTATTATTACTCAGTAGTACTTAAATGTGTAGTTACACTTTAACATTGACACTTTAAAATAAAGTGTAACCCACTTTCAGAAAGTCCATTAAGACACTTAAGTATCATTTATTTATTTAAAAATGTGCTTCGTAATATGTAAAATGAAAAGTTTTGCTTTACACAATCAAGTTGTAATAATCTTTTGTTGTACTTTAAAATAAAATAACTTGTTTTGATGTGTTGACTAACACACTAAAGCACATACTGCCTATAATTTTAACTGTAGCATGTGTTACATTTAAATGTTTATATTTTAAATGTATTACATTGCAACGTCGTCATTTCAAATGTGTAATTGCAATATGTTATAAATACTTATTAATAGAAATGACATTATATTATGCTTTAGTTTACCATATGCTTTTCAGGGCATTTGGCAGTAGGTTCTAACTGTACACAATGACAATAATTATGAATTATGAGTAATAATGAAATTACATGTAAGGTATACTACTCAAGTGTGTCAAAACTCTTTCAACTACAACACATTTTCATTTATTTCCAATTAAAACGCAATTAAGTGTCTGAAAACGTTACATTTCAGTTTGCACTTAAGTATATTTTTATTATAAAAGTATATGCTTTAAAAATATATATAATTGCTGTAATAAATAATCTTTAAAAAGTATGGTAAAGTGTAAATGAGCACACAGTCTTAAATCTGGACATGAATGGCAACAGATTCTGTTCTCTTCTGTGTTATTTCTGATGCTGTATTTTATTTGTTTCCATCATTTTACTTAAGTAAACTTTAAAATGCTAAAATGAATAAATTCCTCACGACAACAACAAAAATTGTTCAATAATGTCAAGCACTCACATACAATCAACCTTAAAACCAGTCAAATAATTAATCATTAAAATGCATATTTTCTTCTGTAATGTACTTTTAGAATGCACCACTGTCTATTTCGTTTGAAAGAAATTAATACTTTTATTCAGCAAGAATGCATTAAATTGATTAAAAGTGACAGTAAAGACATTCACATTCTCCTTTTCCTCTTCTTCTAGACATGTCAGGAGATTGTAAGTCTAACCTTCTCAAATGATCGCATCGATGAACTGTACCCTGGAAACTCATTTTGAAATTTCTTCTGACTGAAGAGAACCTTTTCCATACCCGAGTCAGAACATGAGCCGTCCACAGATCTGTGCTCATGACTGAAATAAATAAAGACCTAGAACACAGAGGGTCAATGTCACACATAATGTCTCTATAGATTATTGTCCTGCTGTCTTCAGAAACAAGTTTTAGTTGGTTCAAAATCCCCCCAAAATGTGTGTGACAATATGTGACACCCTTTTTTTGTGACAATATGCCCCCAATAGCAGGTGTATGTTGTCACACTATAGGATAAGCTGTCACAAGGGAAATGTTGGGTTCTCTTACGAGAGGTTCTCTCGTATTGCGTAAGTTAGCTTACGCTACGGGTAAAGTCATCTTTTCTCGAGATATGAAGCCAAAAAATGGAAATTATCTCATAATTTAAGACACTGATTGACACCATCATGAGGGTCTGCAGTGGTACTCTCTATGATGTAATTTCCTCTTCGTGTTTTTTTACTGCAGTTTTCTGAATGTAAGTTTGACTGCATGACTTTGATTTGGTGGACACGTTTCTTCTTCATCTATATATGTCTTAAAATGAATAAATCCAGTCAAAAATGAACATAATGCTATTTCCCCACATTCAGACTGTTTTTGTTTTTCTGGCATGTTTCATCATAAGCTCTTGGAGCGCTCCCAGCTTTGCTACTTTGATGTAATATCGGACTCAGCGGTAACCTTCGCAGAAGTAGACCGTCACTGCCTGGCTTTGTATCTTATTTGCTTCCATGATCAAATTAAATTCGACATCTTTAATTTGAAAAGTGTGATTGATTAGGCCCGCCATGGAGTATTTGATATGATGTCATTGTCCCCCTTCCCAGACTGAAAGGACTTGTGACTAAATGCAATCTCTTTCTACTAATGCAATGGGACATTATTCTACTGTCCTACACGAGAACACCATCCATCAGCCACAGACATGCTGAGCTTTGTGTAAGTGTGTGTGTGGTTGACTCAGTGGGGGTGTGTAGGAGGGCACGTTACGTATCTCTCCCACGTTCTCGCTGCAGTGGGCTGGTTCTTACCTTTCACTTGCGTCACCAGGGGGTGGCCATCAGTGAAGGGAGGACGTCAACCAGCCCCAATTATCCTCACCGTGAAAAACCATCAGTGACATGTTCATTCTCCTCGTGCTTTTGTCCCACTGTGAAGTCACGACAGGGCACCTTTCTTGCAGTTACAGGTGAAAATGAGTGTCTTCTAATGTTCGAGGTAGCTTGAATAGATATCAGTATGTCACAATAGGTATGTTAACGAGAAAATGAAAATAGGTCAGGATATCGTCCGATAGCTTGTTTACAGTTCTTTGTGCTACTATGACACAATAATTGGTCTGAATGTCAAGATCTGACCACCTCCGTTTTATTGTGTAGAAAACCATTGCTTTATTTTATTGTTTGGAGGTGTTGAATATAAAGACGTCTGGACATGCTTGGTGATAATTGGGATGAAACCTGAAACCTGTCAGGGCAAATTAGGTGTGAATTGCAGTTACAAGCAAACTCCAAGGTGTTGCTTCATCTATTCAACAACTTTCTTCTTTGGGAATGTGCATGAAATTCAAATGAATATATTAATAAGTAAAAAGGTAAAGGATGAACAGTGAAAGCGCAAAATGTATATTTATGCAGTGCCACATTTTTGTGACCAAACACTTCTTAAAGGAATAGTTAACATAAATATGAAAAATTATAATATATTTAATATTTAAAAAAATATTTATTATATATTGAAATAATAATAATGATGGAGGATGGATGGATGGATGGATGGATGGATGGATGGATGGATGGATGGATGGATAGATCTATCTTTTGCTCTTTTCGGAGCTTGACCACTTGAGCTGTAGAGCGTTCTAATAGTGGTAGCAATGGCAAAGTCATGAGTTTGATTTCAAGGGAATTAGTGAACTGATGAAATTTGCAATGTAAGTCACTTTGGGTTAAAGTATCGACCAAATGCAAAAGTGCCCATTGTATTCCAAATTTCTCCTTTTATGTTCCGTAGAAAAAAAGTGAGTCACAATGATTTGCAAACACATTGCAAGTAAAAGACAACCCCTCAAATATCATTTACTGTTTTCCTGAATTGTTTTAAAGTCCCCCTATGGTAAAAAGGGTGTTTATATGTGGTGTTTTTAGGTCAACACCATTGCTGAGTATTTTCTCCTTAAAACTGCAGTGAACCAAAGACAGTCTCAAAAATGCGGTTTAAAATCGCTGGTGTTTCTGACGTCAAAAACTACATTGTAACCAATCATGTCAACGTGCCGGCGGGCTTTAGGATAATTAACAGCAAGCTAGTAGGGGAGTCTCGAGAAAAAAATTCACAGGATTTTGGTGATCAAAGATGAGTTTTAAGGGATACAATTATTGACTACAGGGGGGCTTTAACAAAATGTTCAAAATGAATTACTTACAATAGCCATGGATGAAATGAATTTTGTGCTTGTTAACGTGCATTTTGTTTTCAGTTTTGAGGGAATGTCTCCTTGAGATTTGAAAAACACTAAACAACTTCGTCAGAATCATTATTGGTGAGCTGAAGCCTTCTGTCAAGGCTTATATTAATAAACATTCACTGAAATTGTTTACACTTTCTATTCCCACACAAGGTTGACAGTGAACCGTAACTCATAATTCAGTTCATTCTTTGCATTCAAGTGCCTGATTACTGTCCTGTTCTAAGAAATGGACAATAACAGCCCTCAGAGTTCCAACCTTGATTTTTTATATAAATATATATATAACTTATTTTTACAGTGTAATATTGTTGCATTTATATTAAATGCAGTTAGCTGAACTTACTATCTTACTATCTGTATGTACATTTAAGTGGCCTTTAATTTCATTAATATATTATCTGTAAGTAAAGTTTTTGAGAAATATACTTTTTTAGATTTGAAATACACATTCAATACAATTAAGCACACTTTTTTTTACTATGGTCATTATGATTGCACTGGGCACAGATATCAGATGATAGGTGGACGTGGGCAGATATGGATCAGAGACAGTGGGTGACTCTCACTTCAACAAAATCACATTCTGTTAAAAAGGCAACTAGGGCTACTTATGCAACCTATAATTTCAGTGTAATTTCCTGTTGACGAAGCAGAGGCAATAAACGTGGAAGATAATTACTTGTTTAAAGTAATAAATATATAAATCTTGGGTTAAATGGAGAGCTGGTTAATTTTTCGAGATGCAGAAGAGTGAACTGCAACACAATCTGTTTCTGAAGCATCTAATGGTCCAGTGCATGTCTGAACACATGTTGATCATTAGAACCTTTTTGCTGGAGGCTTGATTTAATCTGAATATGGCAATTTGGTCATCATTGATTGTTACCTGCAATGAGAAGCATATTGATTTTATTATCTCTGTCATACAAAATAAGGGTAACACTTTAGAATACAGTTCCGTCTACACATAACTAGACAGGAACACATTAACATTCTAGTAACTAACTAACATGAAACTCTGATTATCAAATTAGTAAGAAATAGTGCTCAGTTGAATGAGTAGTTCACTATTAGCTAAGCAGTAAAAAAAAATTCATACCTCCCAGAGGACTACTAAAACTACTATATACAGGATAATAATTCATGTGAATAATGCATAATATATAATTAATTCTAAAGTGAAGGTCATGGTAACCCATTATAATGACTCAAGTATTACCAAATCCTTCAGAAGGAATTACTGCTTATTTGGAAAAGTCTTCGAACAGTTATGTTGAACCGCACATAAAACAAATCACCAGAACTGCCTTTTTTCATTTAAAAAACATTGCCGACTCCGTCCTTCACTCTCGTTCTCCGCTGCTGAAACCCTCATCCACGCCTTCATCTCCTCCAGAATCGACTACTGTAACAGCATCCTGTACGGCACAACATTGAAAAGCTTAAACAAACTCCAATACATTCAGAACTCTGCTGCTCGTCTGCTCACCCACACCCGCACCCGTGACCACATCACCCCAGTCCTTAAGAACCTTCATTGGCTCCCGGTGCCACAACGAATTCAATTCAAAATCCTTCTCACTCATAAAGCCCTCTATAACCAGGCTCCTTCCTACCTCACTGACCTGCTCCACCGCCACAACCCATCTCGTTGCCTCCGTTCTTCCAATGCAAACTTCTTGACTCTACCTCCCAGGACCAAGCACCGAACCTGGGGTGATAGAGCCTTCTCTGTCGCTGCCCCCTCCCTCTGGAACTCTTTACCTCAAGAAATCCGTGACTGCACTGACCTGCCAAAATTCAAAATCTTGACAAAAACTCATCTTTTTAAAATAGCTTTTAATATTTAATTTAATCATGTGTTTTTATTTTCTATGTTGCTTCATCTGTTTTACGATTTTCTGTAAAGTGTCTTTGAGTACTTAGAAAAGCGCTTACAAATTAAATGTATTATTATTATTATTATTATTATTATTATTCTAAAGTGTAAAGCATGATAACTCTGTATTAGTGACTTAGTGAAGTCATTGTAAGCTTTTGAGTTTTTTGTAAGGTTTTGGATAGTAATGACTACATACTTCTAAAGAAATTACTAATTATTTGGAATAGTATTCAAAAGTGAAGATTGTGGTAACCAATTGTAATGATTAAAGTGTTACCAAATCTGTCAGAAGAAATAACTATCCAAAACCTAGTGGGTTACTATGATGATCTTTACTTTAAAATTAATTATACATTTATTTATTATTTACATTAATTATGAACCTATCAATAGTATATCTTAGTCTTCCGGGAGGTAGTTAGTGATTAGCTAATAGTGTTATGAACTGTGGAGGAGATGAACCCATATGCAACCGTATGCACTTGAACAATGTTTATTGTAGACAAAAAGGGAAAACAAAAACCACAAGGGGGCAAAACATGGACAGGACAAGGAGTGACTAAACTAGACTATGACTTGACAGATAACTAGACGATAAACAAACAGTAAATACAGAATCAGAACTTTCTCTAGACAATACTCTTGACAGGATACTCACAGGGATGATTACAAACAAGGTTTCTCTATGTATGATAATGAACCGGCACAGGACAGCAAACACAAGGGGATTAAATAGGAAGAAACTGATAATGACAGCAGGTGACACAAATTAAACTAATGACTAACGAAGAGAACAAGGGGGCGGGGTTAAGTAACGAGACAACACAAGCACATGGCCCAAACAAAAGGCCATGTGCTTGCACACAAAACATGGGTCTGTCATGATCCTGCCTCAAGACTAGAGAAAATCAAGGACAAGAAGGCAGAATCATGACAAATAGTGAACTACCACATTCAACTGGGCCCTATTACTTACTAATTCATTAACCAGAGTTTCTTGTTATTTAATACTGTAGTAGTTATTAGAATGTTAATATTGTGTTACTCATTTGTTCCTGTGTAGTTATTCATTAATGATGGAAAAGTATTCTAAAGTGCTACCAATAAGGTTATTTCAAAGACCTTTTGACAAACGAGCAAGGTGGCTGGCCGCACACTGAATTCAGTACAGACCACAGAAGTCTATCAAAACATTTTCTTTTTATATTTTACTGGATTGCATAGTGCAAAAATTGCAAAGTGAATTAAAAACAAATGAACAGGAGCGAACGTTTCAGACATTGCTATATTCAGTGCTCACTCTGCAACAAACATTCACCCTTTTGTTCGTAAATAAGCAATTAGGGGTAATCAGCTGAGATGAATTATCACAAGTACAACTCTATCACAGGTGGAGCTCCAGGAGAGTCTGATAATTGGCATGCATGACAAAATAATTTAGGTATTCAGTTATAGCAACAACAAAAAAAAGAAAAAAAAAAAGGTTTATGGTATGCCAAGCGTATGTTATGGACAACGAACACAGGTGCATTTTAGAGATCCTGAGGCCCATTGTTGTGCCATTCATCCATGACCATCACCTCATGTTGCAGCATGATAATGCACGGCCCCATGTTGCAAGGATCTGTACACAATTCCTGGAAGCTGAAAACATCCAGTTCTGGAGAAGTGCTCACTTACACAGATTTAGTGAACAATATTTGAGAGAAATAGGCCTTTTGTGTACATAGAAAAAGTCTTAGAACTGAACTGAAAAATGCAATAATAACTATTGCAATAATGTCATTCCACTATTGCACAGTGTTTCCGCTTGGCAACACAGACATTTGATCGATTTACGAAAAACTAATTTCATAAAAACTTTTTTGAGTGGTGAACATGTCATCATAACTTACCTGAGGTGATGTTTCTGATTTTTTTTTTGTGTATATGATATGGGCTAGTCCTTGTTTGTTACTGACGTTGTTACTCCGACAAGAGACCGCAGTCTGTCAAAAATCACGCCACAGAAAAAAAACTGCATGTCATGTGACTTAACCAAAGCACAGCATTGGCTAAACTAAGGTCTTCTCATTCCAACAAAAAACACGAGAATGTTTTCTTAAAGAGACAGTGGCAAGGAAATGAACACAAAGAGTATGTTGCCATATGGCAACACCATGCAGTAGAGGGTTAAGTTCAAAGATCCAGAGGGCCTCCCTTTTGAAACAATTTCTTATCTCTATCTCAGCCTCTTCTATGAAGTAAAATCCTCTCGATGCCCAGGAACTTCATGTCAGACAAAGAGTGTTTGGCAAACTAAAGTGGCGATAGATAGGGGATGTATCACCCTGTCTTCGAATGACACTTGTGTGTTCAATGATTCTTGTGCGTAATGCACGTGTGGTTTTGCCTACATATAACAGTGAACACAAGCAGATGATCATTTAGATCACATATGTACTCTTGCAAGTAATCAATTGTCTAATCTTGTATGTTTTTTAGTGTAGAAGGATGTGTGAATGATTTACATTTGAATATTTGGTGCAAGAAGTACAATTAAAGCATGCAAAATTACCCTGGGCATCGACAAGAGTAGACGGAGAAGAGATGTGAGTGTCCGCATGAACAAGCTTGTCCCTCAGATTAGAGCTCCTAGAAGACACAAAAAGTGGTTGATCATTGAATATATTCAATAACTGCGGATTGCTTTGAATAATGTGCCATTGTCTCTTAATAATCCTCCTAATGTCATTACTCAATGGACTATATGTGGATTTGAAAGCACATGAGAAGCTCTTCTTTCTATTATCTGTGATAAAGTAGCTTTCTTCCTGTGCATGTAAAATACGAACATTCTCAAGTGCAGTATCGAGCCGCTTATTGGAATATCCCCGTGATTTGAAATCTGTACAGGTTCTGAGCTTTAGCCTCAAAATCCTCTTTATTAGAACAGATACGGTGGAGTCTTAAAAACTGGCAATATTGTAACCCACATTTTGAGGGGTTTGGATGAGCACTCTTAGCATGAAGGAGGCTGGTCTTTGCTGTATCTTTTCTAAACATAGAAAAGACAATTTGTTTATCAACAATTGATATGCATGTGTCCAAGAAATTGACATTAGTGCTACCCACATGATATGTGAATTTGATTGAATGTCTTAAACAGTTCATATATAAAGCAAATGCTTCAAAATCACTTTCAGAACCTGTGTTAATAACAAAACAGTCATCAATGTATCTCTTTAACAAGATCGCGCTTCTACAAAGATCCCTTCAAATTTGTGAAGAGCCTCTTTACAAAGGAGAAGAGCGGACGTCTCTCAGTTTCAAAGGCTGACTGGAAGAACATCTGAAAAATTCCTGTACAGATGACCGACACCAGGAAGAAATTACGCTCCCTCCTGACATGCCACCAGCGCTACTCAGGGAGATGGGAGTGCGAGGGAAGGCCCATCGGCAGGCAGTCAAAGAGCTCTCCAGGGCTGCTGAAAAGGGGAGCCAGTGGCTGTGGATGAAGAGAAAGGACTCCGCCTGGGCCTTCAAGTGAGTAGATGGCCCTAGGTAGTGAACCTGGGACGCTGGGAGTCACTGCTGAACCCTCTGGAGGTGTCGTGGGTATATCAGCGAAACACCAAAGAAGGAGGGCGCCCACTTGATAACCCAAAGGGTGCCCTCACTCATTTGACCATCCCACGGAGTTCCATCGGAGCCCCAAGTATGTATTGAGGGATATCAACATCTAGTCCTATACAACAGACCTCTTTAACAAAATAATGTTGTCAAAAAAGGGGTTATTATTGAAAACATATCTGTCCTCCAAGAAACCTTATAAAATTGAGTTGATTTTTATAAAATTTGAGACCATTTATATGCTAGTACTCCTAAAATCCCTACATAATAATAAAGGTTCCAAAAGGTTTTTTCCCCACTGGAAAACCTGTCCTGGAGTACCACCAGGCCTGCACATTTTGTATATCTCCCTCATCTATCACACCTGATTCAACTCATTATAGAGACTGTAACGTAAACGACTCGGGGTAAATGTGAATTAGCTCAAGAATATAGGGAATTTTGGAAATATTAATAATTATGACTCATGGTCATAATTCATCAGCCGCCCTTTGAGCCTTTTTCTCCGGATTCGGTGGAGTCTGTAGGTGATGCGCAGTCCGCTTAGCGCGAGTCCAAGTGTAGGCTCGCGAAGGGGCAGAAGACCGTCGGGCTGAAATGGAACTTCGACTCGAAGTCTGCAGACTAGAAATTGAGGTTGGAGACGCAGATTAAGCTGCGTGAACTTGAGTTGAACGCAGCCAAAGGTACACCTGTTCCAGTTGTACAACCCACGCAGACCGCTGATGCCTGACGGGGGCCGGGTCGATGGGAATCATCTTTGAGGTGAGTAAGCATATCTCTTTTGTGCCACAGTTTCGAGAAGCAGAAGTCGATTCATATTTTAGTGTGTTTGAGCGTATCGCATCTGCACTCCATTGGACTAGAGAAGTGTGGCCTCTGCTTTTACAATGCAAATTAACTGGTAAGACTCAGGATGTTTGCGCTACTTTATCCTTAGAGGATAGTTGAATTATGATGTAGTGAAAGCTGCAATCTTGCATGTGTATGAATTGGTACCAGAAGCCTATAGATAGCGGTTTAGACAAAATTCCAGCCAAACATTCATTGAATTTGCTGGGGAGAAGGGCATTTTATTTGACAAGTGGTGCACGTCTAGTAAGGTAGCCGATTTTAAAACCCTGCGAGAATTCATTCTTTTGGAAGAATTTAAGAACTGTATACCCGAGCGTGTTGTCGTTTATTTAAACAAGCAGAAATTGACATCCTTGTCTCAAGCTTCTGTCTTTGCAGATGAATTTGCACTGACACATAAACATTTATTTACAACTGCCCGTCCTTAAAAAGCTGTGTTTGTTCCAGTGAACCCGATTAATCCGCCATGACCGAAACCAAATAACTCAAAGTCAAAGGAAGACAGAATGTTTTTATTGCCACAAGCCTGGCCATTTAATTACTGATTGTCTCATGTTGAAACGAAAACAGCAGGGTTCTGCTGTCAAAGTTGAGCGTGGCGACAAGCCAGATTCTAGTTATGAACCTTTTCTAATGGAAGGGTTAATTTCTGTCACTTGGAAGTCTACGGAACAGGTAAAAGTTAAAATGCTCCATGATACTGGGGCAATGCAATCCTTTATAGTTGCAGAGGTACTGCCGTTCTCTGAACAGACTTTCTGTGGCATTAATGTGTTGGTACAGGGCATAGAGATGGGCCTTGTCAAAGTTCTGTTATCAGATACACTTAGAGTCAGAATTGTGTACAGGATTTGTGAAAGTTGGTGTTCGTGGGCGTTTGCCTGTGAATGGGGTAATTTTTTCCTTGGCAATGATTTGGCCGGTGGGAAGGTTTTGCCTTTGTTGGAAGTATTTGATAATCCAGTTTTGTTGGATCAGCCCGATGAATTGTCAAAGTCTTACCCTGAAACTTTTCCTGTCTGTGTGGTTACATGGGCAAGACCATGGAGTGCTAGCTGCAGGGTTCTGAATATATTGGATCTTATTTATAGAATTGGGTAAGCCATAGAAAAGAGATTGCAGTAGTCAAACCGTGAAGTGATGAAAGCGTGAACTAGGTTCTCAGCATCGCTGATATTCAGAAATGGATGTAAGCGCGCGATATTACGAAGGTGAAAGAAGGCAGAGTGAGCGAGGAGAAGTGTGGAAGGAAGGAAAGAGAGGAATCAAAGATTATACCAAGGTTTTTGACAGTGGTGGAAGGTTGAACCAAAACTCCAGCAATATTAACATTGTCAACACAGAAACGGGATGTAATTTGAGGTGAACCAATAAGAAGTAGATCTGTTTTATCAGTGTTGAGTTTGAGGAAATGACTGGTCACCCAAGCATTTATATCATCAATACAAGCTGATATGGAATTTGTGGGGAAAGGAGCATTGCGTACAACAACTCAACTCAACTCAACTCAACTTTATTTATATAGCACCACTAAAAACAACGATTGTTGACCAAGGTGCTGTACATTATTGCACAAAACATTGGCATTAAGCCTAACATAAAAATACTGGACAAAACACAGAACATACCAGACACCGCACAAATTAGCTACAATTATAAGCCAGAGAAAAATAGTAGGTTTTGAGTTTAGCTTTAAACTCATGAAGTGTAGTGGCAGTTCTAATAAAAGCAGGTAAGCTGTTCCAAAGTTTTGGTGCAGCAACGGCAAAGGCTCGATCTCCTCTCGTTTTTAATCTGACCCGCGGAACATTTAACAGTCTCTGGTTGGATGACCTAAGAGACCTTCCAGGATTGTGGATGGAAAGTAAATCAGAGACGTATACAGGAGCCAATCCATTCAAGGATTTAAAAACCAGATCAAAACTTTAAAATCAATTCTGTAACGGATTGGGAGACAATGCAAAGATTTAAGAACAGGGGTAATGTGCTCTCGTTTGCGCACACCAGTAAGGAGCCTGGCAGCTGCATTCTGCACCATTTGCAGACGGTTAAGAGTTGCTTGATTAGTGCCAAAATACAGGGAATTACAATAGTCTAGCCTTGTCGAAATAAAAGCATGAATCACCCTTTCAAAGTCTTAAAAGAAAGAAATGATTTCACTTTGGCTAAAACTCTGAGATGAAAAAAACTAGTTTTGACTACCGTATTAATCTGTTTGTCAAATTTGAGAGCACTATCAAAAACCACGCCCAGATTCTTCACTAATGGTTTCACACATGGAGATAAAGAGCCAAAATTTGAGCAAAGGGAGCTAGCAGCTTCTGATGGTTCAAAAACTACGATCTCAGTTTTACCATCATTAAGGTGAAGAAAATTTAGCGGCATCCAGGCCTTTACCTCTGCTAGACAAGCCAACAGACTATTTAAACCCAAGTTATTTGATCCCAGGGGCAGATAAACTTGGGTATCGTCAGCATAACTATGGAAGGAGATGCCATGTTTCCTAAAAATCGACCCCAGGGGAAGCCTATACAAGGAGAATAAAATCGGAGCAAGGATAGAACCTTGAGGGACCCCATACGTAAGCGGCGCTGCATTTGAAGTAAACTCACCAATATTAACAGAAAAACTTCTGTTACTCAAATAGGATTGAAACCATTTAAGGGCATTTCCCCCAATGCTCCAAACGTGAAATTAGAACAGAGTGGTCAATAGTGTCAAACGCCGCACTCAAATCTAACAGCACCAACACTGCAGACTTGCAGGAATCAAGGGTCAATAAAATATCATTTAAAACTTTAACCAATGCTGTTTCTGTAGAATGGTTTTTCTTAAAACCCGATTGGAACACCTCAAATATCTTGTTTTCATTCAGAAAGTTCTGTAATTGATGAAACACTATTTTCTCTAAAATCTTAGATATAAAAGAAAGATTTGGACTGGCCTAAAATTTGTCAGAACTGCGGGATCTAAATTTGACTTTTTGAGAAGTGGATGTACAATTGCATGCTTCATGTCATCTAGTACCGTTGCTGCTACAAGACATTGTAGACGTTGCTGAACAATGGGCCCAATCACCTCAAAAATTTGTTTAAAAAACCGTGGGGGAAGAACGTCATAGGGAGATCCTGAGGGTTTGAGCTTGGCTACAATATCTTGAAATCGGGCAAAGTTACAGGCTCAAAATAACTCAAAAGACCCGTGCAAACTGGAGGGACAGAAAACTCAAGAGATACAGTGGAGATATTTTGCCTAATATTACTTATCTTATCCACAAAAAACTTTAGAAATGTGTCACACATAGCCAGAGACTCTGTGAGGAAAAGACCAACAGAGGGGTTAACAGCAGCATTTATGATGGAAAAAAGAGATCTTGGGTTGTGATTATGTTTTTCAATCAGATCTGAAAAATACTTAGACTTTGCCATTTTCACCACCTTCTGATATTGTATCAGGTTGTCCCTAAGTATTTCATATGAGACTTGCAGCTTGTCTTTTTTTCACCTTCTTTCGGGCCTTCTGCAGACCTGACGAAGAGCACGGGTATCATCATTTAGCCAGGGCTCAGACTTTGGTTTGTGTTGTTTGGCTTTTAAAGGAGCCAAAGAGTTTAAAATATTAGTGGAGGTGGTATTAAAATGATTAAGAAAATCTGCACCACTCCAATTATCACAAAATAAGCCCGATGATTGAGACACCTCCTTAAAAACAGCTGTAAATTCAGTACAAGTAGTCGGCGTGATTTTACGAGACAATCGAACAGCCTTAGTGGGTCTTGTGAAATTAAAACAAATGGGCACTCTGAAAGTAATAGGCTTGTGATCAGAAATAGCATGATCTTCTATTTCTAAGTCGCACACTGTCAGGCCATGTGAAAGCACCAAATCAAGAGTGTGACCCTGTATATGAGTAGGAGAATTCACAAGCTGTACCAAATCGAAAGAGTCAATAAGGCTAAAAATTCTTTGGCTAATAAATTAGCTGGACAACACACATGTATGTTGAAATCCCCAATAATTAACAGTCTATCAAAATTGGGGATAATTCCCCCTAGAAAGTCTGACAACTCATTGATAAAATCTTTATGAGGTTTAGGTGGACGATAAATAACAGAGATCGCCACTGGGTTATCCAATTCCAAGACAAATGATTGCAATTCAAAACTCGAGTAAACATCAGTCCTAACATCCGACAGCGATAGTTCTGTTTAAAAATAGAGACCAGTCCTCCCCCTCGGCCCGCAGAACGAGGAGGGTTAAAAAATGAACAGTCAGTTGGTACCAGTTCAGAAAAAGGGCTCCTATCCCCTGGAGTAAGCCAAGTTTCCGTGATAAATAGAAAATCTAGGCTGCGTGAAGTAAAAAAGTAATTGAGGATCACCGTCTTATTAGCCACTGACCTGGCGTTGATCAAAGACATCCTGATCTGCTGCGACTCGACGGTCCGTTCTGTAGCCCGGCATAACGAACGAAGGTGACTGGCGCAAACGCCGCCGCGGCGCAGACGGGGTGAGCGGCTCTTTGGACTTTGATCCAGCGGATCACCTACAATCGGTGTATTCCATACACGCAGTTGTTCCAGAGAACGCCCCACAACGTAGCGGCCGCACCCTGCCACGTAAGCGCGAAGGCCAGAGTGATGCAGGAAATCCGATTCAGACATCAGATGAAGCTTGAACTTGACCGCAAAACCTCCGCGCCTTCCCCGTCTTTTGCGGCGCTTCCTTCCAGGCAAAGGACAGTGGAGGCAGCGCAGATAATCAGGTATAGTCACCAAAGTAGAGTCAAACTGAGTACCACACTGAACGTCATGGCATAGCTCTTCAGTGATGTCTTTAATATCAAGCAGTGTTTGACGATCGTATGTTAAAAGTGATGAAACATTTTGTAAAATAGCGGACACAAAACACTTTAAAACAAAAAGACGAGCAAGTATAACAGATAACGAACGGCAAGCCACACACACCGGCGCCATCATCCACAGATGTATAGTTGGGTGTCATCTGCTTAGCAATGGAATTTAAAGCCATGATGACGGATGATGTTACCTAATGGGAGCATGTAGATGATGAAGAGAAGAGGCCCAAGAACAGAACCCTGGGGAACACCGTGTGGGACAGAGGCAGTAATGGACTTAGCCTGGCGGATAGAGATGTAATGCTGGTGACCAGACTGGTAGGAGGTGAACCAGGATAGGGCAGTTCAGAAATACCAAGAGCAGAGAGTCGTGAGATGAGAATACTGTGAGACATTGTGTCGAATGCAGAGGAAAAATCTATAAGAATTAGAATACTGGTGGAGCCGGAGTCAGTGCCCATAAGGAAATCATTGGCAAGCCTAAGAAGTGCTGTCTCAGTGCTGTGGAGGGTGCGAAAACCGGATTGAAAACATTCATAGTGGTTGTTAGATGACAAATGTGTTTGAAGTTGAGCAGTGACCACTTTCTCAAGCAGTTTTGAAAGAAATGGTAGATTGGTCTGTAGTTGGCCATACCAGAGGGGTCGAGGCCAGGTCTTTTAGGACAGGAGAGACAGCAGCAGTTTTTAATTTCAGAGGAACAGCACCAGTAGTTGGGAGATGAGAAGTGAAATCGGCAGAGAAATAACAGGAGCAAATTTTTTATGTAAAGCAGTAGGAGCGGGATCAAGATGACAGGAAGATGCGTTTGCTTTGTTGATTAGCTCATAGATATACGCAGGGGTTGGGGTGGCAAAATCAGTGAGAGTACCAGGTGTAAAAGCAGTGGGGAAGTCGTGTGTGGAGACAGGAGAGATCATGGATGGGAAATTATTATGAATGATATCAATTTTAATTTGAAAGAAATGCAGGAATGACTCACAGAGGTCTGCTGAGTTACTTATGACAGGTGCAGGAGGGTTGTTGAGTTTATTGACTACAGAAAACAGTGCTTTAGGTCGAGAGGATGCATTATTAATAATAGTAGAGTAGTAACTAGGGTATGCAGTGTTTATAGCAGATTTGTACAACTGGATATGATCAGGTAAGCAGTAAGGTGAACAGTCAAACCAGTTTTCCTGTAAAGGCGTTCAAGACGACGACCAGCTGTTTTTAGATTGCGAAGTGCAGGGGTAAACCAGGGAAGAGGCATTTCACAGTTTAGTTCGATGAGGAGGTGATCAGACAGTCCAATTTGAGAACCAAGCACGGAAACATTATGCAGACCAGCAGACAAGATCCAGTGTGTGACCTTTTGAGTGTGTAGCGTGAAAATGTAGAAAATCGACATGTTGTACAAGATTGAAACATTCAAACAATGACAAAAGTTCACGCTATTCTGCACAAACAGTATCAACATGTATGTTGAAATCACCAAGTAATATAACAGAAGGGGACAAGGCAGAGGAAAGGGTTAACAGTTCATGCAGTTCACTGAAGAAATTTGAGATAGATTTAGGTGGACGAGCACCTAAATTGTGCAAAGCACAGTAGCCTTATCTGTGAGAGACCGACCGTTGAACAGCGCAACTGCAGGATGAAATGCGCAGTCATTGCGTGTATAATCAACGCAGTATGAAGACCTTATCAGATAAATTGAATGATAGGGGGTAACCGACCATTAAAAAAAACTGTCCACGATAGATAAGCGAGGGAGTGGAGACTCACCAGCCATCTACGTAGAAGGTACAGTGGAGGAGGGCCAAGATTGGCAGACAGCAGCAGAGTAGTGTGAGTTGGATGAGTGCCAGTGATGAGTTGGAAAGGTGTCAGTGTCCGCGTTATATCCACAGGGAAATGACAATAATAAAGTACAAGCAAAGGGGCAGCAAGGTGCGCACAGCATACTCTCACCGGAAACGGAAGTGACTTGAACTGTATAATCTGTTCCCCTTGTTCCAGTGTTTCCCATGTGGTTTGCCTTAGTTTCCTTAGTTAACCTTGTTACTCACCATAGTTACCCTGTATCAGTCTCACTTGTTCCTTGTTAGTCTCTTTCCTCTTTGCCTGTGTACATATACCCTTGTGTATGAGTCTTTGTTTGTGAGTCGTTGTCTTTACTTCTCTAGGAAAGCTGTTACATTTTGCTCCCCGGTTGGATTTTTATTGTCTTCCTGTTTGGATTTAAATCTTCATGTTTGGATTATTTCCTTCTGGCTTTCAGTTTGGATAATCTTTCTTTGTTTGGTTGTGGAATAAAGACTGCTAGCTATTAGATCCTTGCCTCTCCTCTTCCCTGCAACACCGCAACACTCTGCAGGAATCCGGCATTAAACAATGCACTCGTACAGCATTAATAATATAATAAAATGACAGTGGACCAATGCCACCATCTAATAACATGTTCCTGATTGAGCTGAGGGATCTGGAAAGCTACTGCATTTAAGTGGCTGTAGAATACTTCTTCATGCCCATTGTATATTGAATATTTTAGTAATATTTTTAAATGTACAAGCTATATTATGTTTACAAAGATGCAGAAAAGCCTTCTTTTTGACTCCTAGTTTGTTATGGATATTAAAATCACTGCTATAAGATGAATCTTTGTCACATTACTCTTGCAAGAATCAATCATCAATGTATTAATATAATGCCAGATGTATTATGCTGTTGATCATGCCCTTGACCAGACATATCCTTGTTTGTTAATTAAAGAGGCTACTCCGATGAATCACTGTTGTAAATCACTATTTACTTTGGCTTATGCTTTAGGAGAGAGATGCAGAAGTATGTATGACAGTGATAGATTGGACAGGAATTGGGAAAGCTTTTCATGTAGGCCTACTTTAAAATAGCATCCTTCTCAAGAGATTTTTAACTTTGATTCAAGTTTGAGATCAATTCAGTTACAAGGTGAAATTAACTATTAATGAGCATAGGTATTAAAGGCACTTTCTATTAATAGTGTACAAATAAGGCCTAAAAAACTTTTGTCATTTTTTTTTCCACATTGTCAGTAAAGGATGTGTTTAACTTTCTTTATATTGAATGTTTTACTTTACTATAAAATAAAAAAAATAAAAACTGTAACACGGTTGCAAGGGGTTGCGAATTTAGCTGAAATTGAGATGTCACAGAGGCTAGTTATTTTTTTTTACCAAATGTTTGCTTGTAATTTTTTTATACAAATATTCATTCAAATGATTTCCATAATTTGTGTAAAAAATGAGAAATTGAAATGAGATTAGCATGTAGAAATGGTATGAATAATACAGTTTAAATACAGTGTAAAAACCTGATTTGTGTGATTTTTGTTGTTTTCTAGCAATGATTATTAAATGACAAATATATATTTTAAAGTAAAATAAATGTAAAGAGTTGCTGTAAGAGTTATGGGTACCATTTTATAATAACTGCATGCTATGAATCATTAGTTAAGCATTAGTAAATAGTTAATTCATCATGTATAAAGCATTGTCCCTACATTAATAGATATTAGTAAGCAGTTTATAAATACAGCTATAAATGCTTTATTCTTGATTTATAAGCATATCTATAATGTGTTTAATAATTGTATTTTCATACCTTATTAATGATCAATTTATCATTTCTAAATTGAGTATTACATTATTTACAAACCAGTTATTTAGGAGTTGTCAGTGGTTCATATGATCATTAAGAAAGTGTAAGTAAATGATTAATAAACTATTTAAAGGTACATTTATACATCTTATTATTTTGACAGTAATAGTTACTCAGTGTGTTAATAAATGCTTTATTAACACATTTTCCAACTGTAATTCATGATTAATTCAGGTAGTCCTAAAACATTTAGTAGTTGTCAGTTAACTATTTTTGAGCTCATGGGGACTATTTATGCCTCGTAATGTTTTTACAAAGGATATTTAAAGGCTCAGTTATCTTCTAAACAGAAAAAGGAAACAAACACAACACAGAGTGATACAGAACATAGAAATATTTATTTCAAGATGCAAAAAATGAAACTACACTTGATATAAAATTTAAAATAAACCACTGCAATGTCATAGAAAATAAAAATTCCTGTACACCTCCAGAAAACATAACTGTGCAGTAAAATGAAACTAAGCCTCTGCAATCTGATATGACAATAAATGTATGTTAAGTTTAAGTATGCGTTTCCCCCAATAGCCTGCTCGCACAGACACTGTGCAAGGTCAGGGAGGATGAGGAGCAGGTCTTGATGGTTCCGCCTTACTGGCCCACCCGGACCTGGTTTTCGGACCTGATGCTCCTCACAAAAACCCCTCCCTGGCGGATTCCCCTGAGGAAGGACATGCTTGCTCAGGGACGGGGCAACATATGGCACCCACGTCCACACCTCTGGCACCTCCACGTGTGGTCTCTGGATGGGACAGGAGGATTTAAGTTGACTGCCACTGGCGGTAGGTAAGCACGACCTGGTCATCAGCTTCCTGAGAGGTGTGAGGAGGTTGAATCCTCCTCGACCACGCATCATCCCCCCTTGGGACCTCTCTGTGGCTTTAACAGCCCTACAGAGAACACCCTTTGAACCTTTGCATTCAGTTGAGATTAAGATCCTTTTTAAGACAGCGCTCCTGACTGCGCTCTCATCCATCAAGAGGGTGAGGGACATACAGGCAATGGAATGCCTGTAATTTGGGCCGCCCGACTCTCATGTAATCCTAAGACCCTAGGCTGGATATGTGCCCAAAGTTCCCACCACTCCCTTCAGGGACCAGGTGGTGAACTTGCAAGTGCTGCCCCTCTAGGAGGCAGACCCAGCCCTTGCTGTGTTCCGTTCGCGGCCTGCATATATACGTGGACCGCACGCAAAGCTTGAAGAACTCAGAAAAGCTCTTTGTCTGCTTTGGAGGCCAGCAGAAGGGAAATGCTGTCTAAAAACAGAGGTTGGCCCACTGCATAGTGGATGGCATCGTCTTGGTGTACCAGTCCCTAGGCGAGCCATGCCCTCTTGGGGTGAGGGCCCACTCCACTTGGAGTGTGGCCTCCTCCTGGGCATTTGCTCACAGCACCTCTCTGGCAGACATATGTAGAGCTGCAGGCTGACAAGGCAGGATCTACCTCAGAGATCTTCCATATGTAGCACTGCCCCAAGGGTCAGTCCATATGTGTATCATGTTACCTCTTGGCGGGCAGGATGTGGTCTTCCTAGCGTCCATTTCTGTTGGAATAGGCACGCTTCCCCAGTGTTATCCAGCTTGTCGTGGCTGTAAATGGTATGAGATCGGAACATCAGTGATCAACATCCTCCATGAAAAGTCATGTCCTTTCCACCCCACCAGGCGCTGAGGACTAAGTGACTTACATGGGGTGCTGGGAAGGTGCAGAGGTTGTGGCTTTTTTCTTAGGGATCCCAATTCGTCAGTCTGTTCTGATGTAACGTCAAACGTGACTACTGATAGGGAAAGTCTAAATTACTAATGTAGCCCCCGTTCCCTGAAGAAGGGAATGGAGACGTTATGCAATCTCACTCACCAATGTCCATTGGCTTGTTTTGTTACCACTCAAAGGTGTTTGGGCTCTCAGTGTCTGTTCTGATGTAACGTCTCTGTTCCCTCCTTCAGGGAACGGGGGTTACATTAGTAATCTAGAAGTTCCTGATTACTTCATACTTCCTTTATAGTTACTGATTAGTTCCAGCTGTATATTGTCTAGTTTCCTTTGATTGACCTGTGTATTTATCATTAAAGGTGCTCTAAGTGATGCCGGGAGTGTTGACATTCGAATTGTTGTCAAACAAAACGGAGGCTAGCTAGACCCTCCCTCCTCCTCATCCCGTCTCCTCCCTCCTCCTCATCCCGTCTCCTCCCTCCTCCTCATCCCGTCTCCTCCCTCCTCCCCTCCCTTCCGGCATTAAGGAAAGTCAAAGTAGTCACTAAAAACAAAGTTAAGTTTTACTGATACTTCATTCAATGTGTAATGTCACCAAGTTAGATAAATGCTTTTATATATTGCAGAACAGAATGCAGAAAAAGAGAAACATTGTCTTAAAATCGTTTCGCCACCTGAGGTTATAACTATAACTATAGCTCCCATACAAGGACGCAATAATAGCAAGATAACGTTAGCTTCGCGTTTCCCAGTGAGCATAAACAACGGCGGCGGCGTAAACAAATTTAGTCAAAGTTGTCAATAGCCTATAAATGAACATTCAAATCCATAACAAACAGTGGGTGAAAACAATAATCACACAAATTGTCGCCCTACTGTGAATTTGCTTGACCATTTACAATAGAGATTGATCGCTAGCTGAAACATATATGTTGCATTCACCAAAGTTAACGCTGACTGCATAGTTCTAGCTAATTACATCCTTGTGTTGGTTTGGCGAACATGAACGTCAATTTAGAAAGAAAAATGGATTTACCTGTTCTGCAAAAACAGAGCAACTGAATGTCTGATTGGAAGCCCTTCTGCGGCGGAGTTCTCGCCACATTTCCAGGGTTTTTCCGATGTAAATTCGGGACTTCGCGCGTTCCTTATCCTTGTCCCTCTTCTTTACAATTTGTTCATCGGAACGTCGTCTCTTTAGTCGTGTGTCGGCCATAATTCAAACTTCCCTCTTCATGCTTCTCTCTCGTCTCTCCTCCACACCCCCTTCATGTCCACGCGCACTAACCCCCAAACCACACCCCTCAAATACTTCTTGTCGGTGATTGGCTGGAGCACTGTTTGTTGTGTTTCGTGGTGCGGGTGAGCCCAGTTTGTTTTTGTTGCCGTTTGTGGAGCCTGTGGTGTCTAGAGAGACCGCGTTTTTTTACAGTGTGTTCAGGGGACAGGCAGCTAGCGGATAGTGAGGAGATGTTTGCTGTATGTGACAAAAAAATGTTTTGGCCTAAAAAACGCGTGACATCACTTACAGCACCTTTAAATAGTTCTTTACTATGAACTACAGTATGAATAAAAAATTTCAGGTAGAAAAGATACAGAAATTTTATGTGATTAAAGCAAGCTATTTTAAGCTATTTTAGGATATTTTTAAAACTAGGTAGATTTTATGTTAGATAATAGTTTTTATTTTTCAAACATATCTAATCCTCACAAGAAAGAACATTGGACTTGTGCTTTAAAAAATGCACTTTATTCACTGAATATGCATTGCTTTTACCGCAGATACTCTTTACAAAGAGGTTATACTCTCATTTATTAAGTCTAAGCACTGTGACTTAAGCCGTGTTCACACTGTACGATTTTGGCCACAATTTGGCGTATGAGACTAATTTTGTGAATCTTAAAAGATTCCTAAGATCCTAAACCAAAATCTGAAGTAACTGATCGTTAGTTTGACAAGTACGCCAACAGCTGATTAATGACCGTTGCGATCAAATTTGACCTCAGAAGATTTTAGGCACAGTCCTGTAGTATAGTTTCTGCTACGAAAACTGTCAAATCAAAAATTAATAGGGGCACAGAACTTGATGATACAAATAGTGAGACACAACAAACCACCGGTTGCTGCACACACATCGTCTTCATTTTTTCTAGTTTTCTTTTCAAGAGAAGGGGCAATTCCACGCAAAACTGTCACATCCATAACGCCAACACAATGCCATGGTATTTAGTTGGCGTTATGGATGTGACAGTTTTGCGTGGAATTGCCCAGAAGCCATGAACAAAATTAACGCTAGAGATAGTTTTTGTTAACTAGCCACAATTTCTAACCTGCTTGTAAATGCAGTTCACAGTCACTGAACGTGTCACAGATTGATGATGTAAAACTCCGGACGAGTCTCCTTGTGTGCGTCCGTTTTTAATGCGTCTTGACTGCCGGACAGTCTGACATTAATGACAACTGAGATCCAACAGTGTGACATGGCTTACAGCAAGGATCATGTTCGTATAGTTTGACAAGTAACAATCTTAATGGACTGTAATAGATCGTACAGTGTGCACCCGGCTTCAGTCATGGAACACTGCTGCTTTGTGAGCTTCTGCGTAATTTAATTCTCTCATGCACTTTAGAAAACCTGTAACACATGGTGAGTGCTTGTGCAGCCATGCAAAATACCATGATTTGTGCAGCATAAATCACAATGACGGTCTGTTAGATGGATAAGGTGCACATACCTGGAGAATGACTTAAAGCATTACACATTCACTGTAGAGACTCATTACAACTCTTCAGTACCAGACTACACAGCAGATGATAAATCTCTGATTGAGGGCTGGTTACACAGATCGGCTTCATGCCATTTGTCATTTATTCACATAGGAAACTGAAGCCGTATGCTTTCATGTTTGTACAAAGGAAGTCAGCAGACTTTATGAAAACAGATGTTTGCAGCGACAAGCATTTCCATGCTTCCAAACCCAATAGAATGCAAATTGTAATATAGTTTGGGCCAAATCTTTGTAAAAAAAACTCATGAATTTATTTGGGCATGCTAAACAGACAGTCATTTACAATATCCGATTGCAGATATTAGAGAGATTATGCAGAGAGCTGATGCTTTTTGTTCAAGCCTGTAGACCTGATGGTTCCATTAGCGTGTAATATCGTTTCCCTCCAGTGTATGATAATTACGTTAAATGATGTTATTCATTTTCTCTGCAGACATTCTTTTTGCTTGCACACAAAGTGTTTACAGCTCTTTAAGAAATAAGAAGCTTTTAAACTGTTAACATGTCACTTGTATAGTTGACGCTGCTTGCTTTCTTTGTTCATAGACACCAGATGAAAGCACTTCTTATAGAAATACTTGATAATACTTTCTTTGTACTGCCGTGTCTCTAACCACACAAACAAAAAGCACTACAGCACCATTAAATAACTTAACTAGTTGGGTCCAATGTGCATTGGTTGAACTTTTTATTCAAAAGAAGACAGGTACAGTTTTAAAGAAAATGGGTAGTAAATGTCTTACTTTTTTCATAAATATTGACAGCATCCTTTACAACTATTAGGCCTTGATAAACTTAAAATATATACATATTGTTTTTTGTTTTGAAAGCACAACTTTGAAGTATGTAAGTCAATGTTGGTCTAAGCTTATCTGTTCAGCAGAGCATGTTCAGAAGGCAAATCACTGAGCATTAACTGCAAGCGCATAACATATTGCTTAACATGGTTTGCTGCATCAAGCTAATGAATTTAACAGAATGTTCATGGTTTTAAGAGTTTAAAAAGAGTTTGACTGATATGTACAACAAGCACTCAGACTGCACTTTGAAAATGGCCTTTGAGTAAATACAATTTTGAGAGGAGTGCTTTTTCTCTTGTTTCCTCTTAATAAACAGATTAATATAATAAGAAAACAACATTTTAAACATTTAACTTTTTCTTGGTCTGGCAAACTTTATGTAAAAGGCTGCCCTTGTGAAAAAGAAATAGATTTTAACATACTTTTAAAAGGTGTTTTTAACTAAGGAAATAAATAGCACAGTTAATACTTAAAATGTGAATTGAATGTTGTCACCGCATGGTTGCAGAATGAAATAAAGCAGGATCTAGGCACAGCAGTGTTTATAAAAAATAAATAAAAAAATACTCAGGTTTCTCAGAACTTCCAAAACATGAACAGAACAGCCAAGTAAATATTGACGATAACATAGGAAGAACAACTGAAGATGAAGGCTATATATACAGTGAAACATAGGGACCAGGGCTTAACATGAACTATTTTGCTAGTTACTAGCCAATCAGGATTTTCACTAGACACAATTTTGGAATAAAAAAATCATGCGCAAACCTTGGGAGGGTTAGGTATGGTGGAAAAATCCTCCTTCAAGCACACAGGTCTGGCTGACGCTGATTCCCCACTAAATACTCTGGCACCATATTGTACACTATACAGTTATTTGCTCAGGGAGAACACCAGCTCAGAACACCAGCTCAGACATTTCCAAAACAGACTGATGCAGCAGGCCAGATCCATTACTGAACTCAACGAACTATAATAGTCCCTCTTCAGGATTCTCAGAACTCAACTTTCAGGTTAAAGCACCTATTTTCCAGGGAATTTCCATTTTTAAAAACAGTAATTTCTAAAAGAGCAACATGAGAGAATAGAGAAGTCTTTCTTTAAGGGCTCTTTATATTATTTCTATAATATTGTGGGCAATATTAGCTGTTATAGTGAGCCCAGATCCACACTTTCGAAAATCCACTGGAAATAGTAGACCATGTGGCATACTCTTTTCAACATGCTTTGGGACACACTTATTTTAATCTCACATACAGTTTAGGATGGATAGTATGGACAATGAGACGCAGGATGACAGAAATCGCATCCTCTCTTGAGTAGGTATTTGAGTAAGTAGCTACTTGCTTGCGACTGCTAAAAATGTAAGTTCTAGATAGTATGAATGTAATCCAGACGTACTACATTCGCCATTTTGTCATTATCACGTGACATACCAGCATCAGGTAGGTCCTCTCCTGTGGCCTCATGGGATAGTAAAGTGTCCATCGTATTCACTCTTCAAAATCTCAACAGAAGTATGTCATTCGGGTACTTTTTGCTCACTCTTTTATGAGTACTGTGAATTCATACATACTACACTTACACATACTGTTTTTATAGTGGGGAAGTGTGCAATTTCAGATACTGCCCACATTTGCATTTACATTTACATTTAGTCATTTAGCAGACGCTTTTATCCAAAGCGACTTACAAATTAGGACTAAATTAAGCAAGTCATCGTGAAGAGGCAAAAACAATGCAAGAAGTGCTCAAAATACAAAGTGCAGGCATTGCTCAGAGTAGCATAAGCCAGACAAGGGAGGATTAAGTGAAAAGGAAAGGAATTATTATTATTATTATTATTATTATTATTTTTAAGAGGTTAAGTGCTCATGGAAGAGATGAGTTTTGAGTTGTCTTTTGAATGTTGTCAGGGATTCTGCATTCCGGATGAGGGTGGGGAGATCATTCCACCAGCATGGAACCGTGAATGAGAATGTTCTAGAGAGTGATTTTTTTGGCTCTCTGTGATGGAACCACGAGACGTCGCTCGTTGACCGATCGAAGGCTTCTGGTAGGGATGTAGACTCGTAGGAGCGAGTTAAAGTAGGAGGGAGCTGAGCCTGTGATAGATCTGTAAGCAAGCGTCAATGCCTTGAAATTGATGGGAGCAGCGAATGGTAGCCAGTGCTGAGAGATGAACAGAGGAATGACGTGGGCCCTTTTGGGCTCATTGAAGAGGAGACGAGCTGCAGCGTTCTGAATCATTTGTAGAGGTTTAGTTGCACATGATGGAAGTCCAGCTATTAGATCATTGCAGTAGTCAAGCCTAGATATGACCAGGGCCTGGACGAGAAGTTGTGCTGCATGCTCAGTTATAGAAAGGCCGATCTTCCTGATGTTGTGTAGTGCAAACCGGCATGATCGAGTTGCCGAGATGTCCGCCAGACAGCTTGAGATCCGTGCAGCTACGGTGGGATCATCTGGTTGAAATGAGAGGAAGAGCTGTATGTCATAAGCATAGCAATGGTAAGAGAAACCATGTGCCTGTATGATGTGTGCCAGTGATGTGGTGTAAATGGAGAAGAGGAGGGGTCCAAGAACTGAACCCTGAGGAACAACCCTGTGGTCAGTTGATGTGCTTTGGATACCTCGCCCCTCCATGCAACCTTGAAGGATCTACCTGTGAGATAGGATTCAAACCAGTGGAGATGAGTACCTGTGATGCCCAGAGATGAGAGGGTGGACAGAAGGATCTGATGATTCACAGTGTTGAATGCAGCAGACAGATCCAGGAGAATGAGAAGTGAAGATTTGGAAGCAACATCTGCAGTCCGTAGGGCTTGTGTGACCGACAACAACTAAGTCTCGGTTGAATGCCCTTTCTTGAAGCCAGATTGGTTGACATCCAGCTGGTTGTTCAGAGACAGGAAGGATGTTACTTGGTTGAAAGCAACTCGTTCAATTGTTTTCACAATGAATGGTAGGAGAGAGACAGGTCTGTAATTCTCTACAACTGATGTGTTTAATGTTTTTTTTTTTTTTAAACAATGTAGTTACCCGAGCCTGCTTGAATGCAGTGGGGAAAATGCCAGTCTGGAGGGATTAGTTGATGATGTGTGTGAGTACTGGTAGAAGTGTGGGAGAGATGGCTTGTAGAAGGTGTGAGGGGATGGGGTCTAGAGGGCAGGAGGTAGGATGACTGGAGAGGAGAAGTTTAGATACTTCTTCCTCGGTTAGTGGAGAGAAGGAGGAGAGAAGGTTATTGACTGTGGGTGTGGTTGGCCTGGGTTCCTGTGTGTGTGGAGCTAAGAACTGACTGCTGATAGTTGTTGTTTTGTTGGTAAAGAAGTTAGCAAAATCATCAGCAGTTAACGAGGAGGTGGGTGGTGGTGATGGTGGACAGAGGAGGAGTTGAATGTCTTGAAAAGTGATCTTGTGTTGGAGGCGCTGCTGATCTTGTTGTGGAGTATGAAGATTTTGCAGCATGAACATGCACAGAAAAGGAAGAAGTCTAAGGAAGAAGTCTTGTCTAAAGAAGATGTTAAAATGGAGCATAAGGTATCCATTGCAGTATTCACATCCAGAGATGAGAATTGCGAGGGTAAGGGAAGAGAAGATGACACGACAGAGGAAAGATGGTAGGGGAATGTGAGCGCAGGTTTTGTCTGAAAGCTACTGGTAGGGGGGTTGGTGGTGCACGGGTAGAGAGTTGTAGATTGAAAGTAATGAGGAAATGATCTGAAACATAGAGAGGTTTCACCAAAATGTTGTCTGTGATGCAGTTGCGTGTGTAAATCAGGTCCAGTTGGTTGCCTGATTTGTGAGTACCTGTGGTGATGAGCCGTTTGAGATCGAATGAGGCTAGGAGAGAGATGAAGTCTGTTGCATACGGCTTCTCTAGATGAATGTTGAAATCACCAAAGACTAGAAGTGGGGTGCCATCCTCAGGGAAAGAGGACAGCAGCACATCCAGCTCCTCTACAAAGCTTCCCAGTTGACCTGGGGGGTGATATAGGACTACAATATGGATCTTAATGGGAGTTGTAAGTTTAATTGCATGATATTCAAATGAGTTGTTATTGCATAGAGAAGAGAGAGTTGAGTATATCCAATTGTTAGAAATGAGAAGACCTGTACCCCCACCCCTCCCAGACTGGCGAGGGATGTGAGAGAAAGAGAAGTTGTTTGAGAGAGCAGCAGGGGTTGCTGAGTCTTCTGGACAAATCCAGGTCTCAGTCAAGCCCAAGATACTAAGAGTAGAATGAGATGCAAAGGCTGGAATAAAGTCAGCTTTATTGACTGCTGACTGACAATTCCATAGACCCACAGAAAGAGAGAGAGGTGTCTGTGAGGATGAGGGAATGGGACGCAGATAAGCAGTATTGCGCTGCCTTCTGTGCGTGATGAAAGAGCGTTGTCGGGAGACAACTGAATGTATTGAAAGCACATGTTGAGTAGGGGTAAAGAAGGTTAAAGTGAGAAAGGAAAGGGAGAAGAAGATACCTAGATGCCTTACTGGTTTCCTGCTCGGTGGAGTCGCACTGGTAGAGTCAATGGTCTTTATCCGAGTCGGTCTTCACACAAGGAGGCTGAACATGAGAGCTGAACGCTTCCGCGACAGCGACAGCGCGCACACTACATAGATATAATGTTTTCAAACACTTGATGAGGACAGCTGCCTCGGCCCTCGCAATTAGCACAGCAAACGCTAATGTCCCGAAAATGGGAGCAATCGAAACTAGCTGTTTGACAGCGCTACACTTAAGTGCTATAAAATTCAAACTGCAACACTTATCAGACGCGGCTTATTTTAAATATGAGGGTTCTGAGAGAATGGTGCGAGGCCGGTGGCGTAATTGCTGATGAGCACCGGTCTCGTATCTGTCACGGAGGAGCGGAAGCATAAAAGGAGGAGCGACGACGGTGAAGGACGAGAGAGGCCAGGCATGGATTTATGTTGTTTTTTGTTATATGTGACAGCAGTCGTCCGGACTGCTGTCTTTACTTTCATTTTGCATTTGTTTATTTTACGTTTATTAAAGTTTTTAAATGTTCGCTGGTTCCCGCCTCCTTCTTCCCACAACATCTTAACTTGCTACACCCTGTTTCAACTGCGTGCTACAAATTCTGCCAGTATAAAAGCAATGGGGATGTGCTTCTTCCGCTCTGTATACGCATCCAGTGTGAAACAGGAGTCAGGATCCTGTAAACTAAGAACCAGATCAACGTAAGTGACAGGACCCTGACACTAAATCCTATGTTGTAGGCCTATAATTCTTAATAAGAAAAATTTATATTGTCAGTTCAGTCCGAGATACTTTTAAATGCACAACAACATCAATGAAATACTTCAAATGTACTTGTTATAACAGTTATGGTAAATGAATGCTGGGTTGCCCTCTGTGCCCATTCTTCACAAGACTTATTGTATTTTAAGGCCTAGAGGAATAGTTACATTTATATAGATATGAACATCACAGCTATATTGTAAATATGTAGCTATATATATACATATGGATTAGCATATTATAATATATCATAAGGTTTGTCAAAAACACTTGTATCCATTAATTATGTTACTCTGGGAGGAGATTGAATGCATGCATTTACAGTATGTAATATGGCTCTATTATGTCATCACTGATGTTACTTTGATCCCAAAAACTGTCTCACAGATCCATCTGAAGTATGTTTGTCATGGCTTTAAAGATAAGTCAAATGTATACCCATGACCTGTACCCATGACATCACAAATATCAGTTGTTTTTTGTCTTAGTTTCATTGTCATGGACTTAGTTTGTTGATTGATAGTGAGTTGATTTTCAAAGCAGCTTTACAGTGATAACAGGAAAATTATGCATTTTCAGCCGAAGGCTGTTGTTCAGCCCAATTCAGTTCAGTGTTGATTCAGTTCCGTTGTAAAGATCGTTATTCATTTAGTTAATTTTATCTATAAAGCAGTTCTGTGAAAATTATGTCATCCATCTCAGTTCAGTTCTCATACAACAGCCTCAGTACAGTCAGATCAATAATATTGTTGAATATAAAGTGTCCCCAACTAAGCAAGCCAGAGGCGACAGTGGCAAGGAACCCAAACTCCCATCAGGGGACATAATGGAGGAAAAAAACCTTGGGAGAAACCAAGCTCAATTATAAATTTTTTTCAATGCTGGAAAGCACGATTATCATTAATGGGAATTAATTATTGAGGATAATTAAAATCAGTTCCAAAAAAGAAACATCCAGACACATTACAGTCATGTGTGTGTGTGTGTGTGTGTGTGTGTGTATATATATATATAATTTCACTATGTACCAAATTTCTTCTAATCCATTTTAGAATAAACTTTTTATGAATGATATGAGGGTGAGTAAATGGTGAGAGAATTCCTTTCTTTTGTTCTTGTGTATGCTTATTAAGCAGCCTTGTGGATGAAATGTATATAAATCAACTTGTTGATTGTATAGGTTTATTTTAAGAAGGATTTTGCAATATTGCATATGCTTCCCTTTATTTTCTTTCAATAAAAAATAAATAAAATAAGATGCTTATGTAGTTATTGTAATGAATATATTCACATATGTATAGCACTGAAAAAGGATTAGTCTATACATGATTACTGGCATGCAATAGTGAATGTACTGTACACATTGGTCCATAACATTTTATTTTAAATATAATAAAATATATAAATACAGATGACGTTCAAACATTGATTTTTAATATCATCTAATGTTTCTGGAAATTCCCAATATGTTTTGTTTATGATCATTTAGTAATTCATACTATAAATGACATGAAAATGAAACTACCTTAAGCAGTTAGATGGTTTTCTTTGTGCTAGATGATACCAATTCCATTTTCAAATTGTGCTTCAGGATGTAATTTAAAAGACATCCTCATAAAGAGAATTAAATGAGATTGACAAGCCATCATACAACTGATGACCAAAAAACAAACAAAAAACAAAACAAAAAATTCTACTAATTAAGTTTTATTTTTTTAACTATCAACACATTATGTGACAGCTCCATATACTTCCTGGTAATGAAAAACTCCTCTAAGAGCTTTTTTTTTTCTTTTTTCTTTTCTATTCAATCCATGTATTGCAGTAAAACCAATGTGTTCCCGACCCTGGCGTCCCTTTGACTCCAGGAGCACAGTTACCTGCAGAAACGCATGGGGAAAGGGCCATTTTCCTTTTATTTGCTCTGCAGAGATAATTCCTAATATTTGAATCTACAATGTGTCATGTTTTTACTATTTGTCCTTCTGTTATTGCTAAAAAATAACAAAAAAATAACAACCGTATGGTGAGCAAATGCAACTGATAATTATGCTTTACAGTGAGTGCATTTTACATTAGAAAAATCAAGAAAAAAAAGTTGCTTCTAGTTAGTAGAATGTCTGTTGGAGAAGCATCACAATAAAGTGTTAGCAGCAGATATTAAGCAGACAGCACGTTACTTATAGGCGTCAGAATGTGTTTAAGGGACCATAAAAATAAAGTGAAACCAAAAAGTCTTTATTAATCGATAATCTCTCTCTGTAATCGTATTTTTTGTGAAAAAAAGTACTTATACATAAAATTCACTTCATTTGAAATGAACACTAGTGTTCATTTCAAATGTTCATTTCAAATGTAGTGAATTTTATGTATAAGTACTTTTTTTGGAGGAACTTTTAACCTTGATATTTTTATGAATCCCTATGTTGTTTATGTTTCCATTGCATTGTGCAGTGACCTCTTACAGTATCTGACACATTCCACTGTGGGCGCCTCTCTGTAACATCCCATATATTGGTCCCGTAACTGCCAGCTGGAAACATGACTGGAAAATTGCAGTGGCCGCCTTTTTTGGAACGAGGATATTAATTTACCCCCTTCTAGTTCTCCGTCTGAGCTGTTGAATCCAGCAGGGCTTTTTCAGAGCAATAATGAGTAGGTTTCCCTGTGAGCAAACACACACACATGCTATTACACATATTACTCACGCAATTGAACAGACATTCTCATGACCATGTGACGCAGCTCACTGTCAACTCCTGAAGTACTGAGACAAAAAAGAATTAGTGGGATGGAATGAATATGTCTTTAAGATTCAATGTGAAATGGGCTGCTCCTCTCTGAGAATGATTTGTCCCTGTCTGTTGCTGCTATTCTTGCATCTTTGATAATAGGAACATTTGGCCAATTATGCACTTTCTAGAGGATTTCTAGTTATACATCCATTCGTTTCCCCTAATTCTTTTGTTTCCTGTGTTGCTTGAGCTGCATTTTACATTCAAATGTAAAATTGCCTTTGTTTTAAATTCTGAATAAATAATCATTGAAAACAGAAAAAGAGCAATGTTGTGCATCACCATATAGAGCAATTAATACCATTAAACTAGGGGTGTCCTGCAAAGTTTAGCTTTAAACATACCCGAACTACATAATCAATGTCTTACTAGGCATACTAGAAACTTCCAGACAGGTGTGTAGAGCAAAACTCTTCAGGACAGTGGTCCTCTAGGGCCGAGTCTGGACACCCCTGCATTCAATATATTAGTAACACTTTATTTTACAGTGTTCTTGTTACATATGTCACATGTAGTTACCATAATAATAATAATAGTAAAGTATGCATAATTACATGCAACTAATCCTCAACCAAATCCTAATCCTACCCTAACCCTATAGTAAGTACATGTAGTTGCTTAATATTACTCAGTACTTAAACATATAATTACACTGTAACAATGACACCTTAAAATAAAGTGTATAACCAACATATTATTAAAGTGAGACTGAGTTGAGTCTTGCACATGTTGCCTAGGGGTCCGTTCTTCGTACTTGCATGGATTACTCAATTAGCTGGATTTCATTGTTGACGATTTGACATGATCCAGGATTGTTAGGTTCTTCGAAGATCGTCCTGGATTTTCTGTCATGCTCAAACCTGCTCTGGATCAGGCTTATTTCATGTAAGCAGGATTAGATTGCATCTTTTTTTAAGCAGAGGTGATACTTAAAGTCTGTTCCAGTCACTGCTACTTTCTTACAAAAGTACCTTAATGAACCAGGGACAATAATAATAAAAAATAATAATGATTTTAAAATAAATTTGCAATAATATAATATTATAATGTTGTGTAGTATATCATAACATACACAGCCAGTTTTACTCATTGAGTGATTTATTAGTGAATATAGATAATAATTACCTAATCATTTTATTGTAATTTTTCACACACGATGTACAGTTAGTTTGAGCGATGCATAATTTAAATTGTGACAGCTATTATGGGAGTGGCTTGATGCAGTGCTGGAGATGCAGATTTTTTTAAGTAAAAAATTATGTCTGCTGTGCTGTCAAATTTTAATTAATGCTGTCACGTAACAAATCTGCTTCACAGGTAAAATTAAATGAATTGCTCATTACAACATTGAAATAAAAATGTAAAGTCTGTACAAATACTAGAAATTGTGAAATAATTGGGAATCATGTAACAAACAATACACATTTAATTTAACGATTATAACTTTTATGAAATTTTGATCGCTTGGCTGTTTCCTTAAAGGTCCAGAAATTAATGTTTGTCGTCTGGTGTGTGATGTTCTTTTTTAATATGATATCAATCGCTGCATTGCTGATCATGGTTTCGAGTATCGATATATCTACCCTTTCCAATGAACACAAGAACGCGCAGTAATCTCAGACAAATTAATCCAGGTATTTAGCCTAAATAAAATCCGCAAATTCGTTTGAAGAACCAAATTAGCCAGAGATCAGTTATCTCAATTAGAAGATCCGGCATCTGTCAAATAATCTCAGATATATTAAGCAAGGTACAAAGAACGAACCCCAGTTGGGACCCACCTAGTGGCACGTGCAATCCAGCATGTAATCCATGTGGGCAATTGGCATAGGGCCATTATGGAACCTGCTGACAATCCTATATAGGGTTATAATCAGAAAATGCAAATATAAAAATAAAATCACCTGCTTCCCTTATAAATTTACAGTTGTATGAATCTTTTCAGTCAATTACTATAGTTACTATGTTCATATTGTCAGTGTGTTCAAGCAAAAGGAGAAGGATCTAATTGCAGAACTTTTATTAAACAAGAACAAAGATGATTATTCAAAATGAAGAATAAGTTACAGAAGAAACACGTGTCAGTGAAACACAAGACAAAGAAATGAATAAATTGAGGGCTATGAATACACAAGAGGCAAACGAGGGAACTAAATGAACAACGGGTGAACTTAGTGATTAACTGGCACACAAGAGGAAACTAAGTCAACTTACAATGACAAGGAACACAGGTAAACAGAAACAGAACCAAACCAAAACAGTTGAGCCAGGGTGCCCGAGGACTGAGGCGAAGCTGGTGGGACTGAGGACCGAGGTGGAGCTGGAGGGAAGGCAGAGCCAGATGGAGCCGAAGGGGTGGAAAGACGGAGCGCAGCGTAAGTAACTTACTTAACAGTAAGTCTTTGGCGCAGACAGGGTGACGTCTGACCAAGGCGGAACCTGAGAGACAAAGGAGCCCGATGGAGCCACAAGGATGTGGTATCTGGTGGAACCAAGGGAGGGAGGCGTTAAGGCGGAGCCGATAGGCCGCGGTGGAGTGAAGAGATCAGCGGCTGGAGGATCCACTTTCCTGGGCAAAGCTGGAGATCTGGAAACCTTCGGTAATTCCACACAGTGGAGAGGTGTCAGAGGAGGAATCAAGGGGCTGAGGGAAACCAGCTGAGGCCGGAGAGGAGGCGGGAGAGAGAGGCTGGTTGGGAAATCTGGAGACATCAAGCTGGGGGAACCAACGGGGTACAGGAGACTTTAAACTGGACAGAAATGATAGCGTCAGCGTAAGTTCCATTGGGAAGACTCTAATGCCACATCATTCATTCATAATAATAGGTCTGGCCAATCACTGCTTGACACCTGGAGTATATAAGCACCGAATTCACATTCGCAGTTTATGACGCTGACATTCCCCTCCATCCTCCTCACCACCACCAGGCTGGTCCTTTCCATTTTTGGGGGGTAAGCTATGCCCCTGCCTTCATCTTTAGGCAGGATCAGCCAAATCCGCATCCCCAGGATTTGGACGAAGGACTGGGTCTACGCCAAAAAACTTTTCTATACAACTAAACATGAACCATTGTAGCTCACTACCATCTCTTAATACCATATGGAATAAATACCATATAAACGTTCACCTGCCTTCTGAGTCTTTCTGACAGAACCAGTGGGGATGGGAGAAACAGGGAAATAACCTCTTCCCATTCCTCTAAAAAGTGCATATTCAATGTATTGAAGAAAAGAGCAGCTGGAATTTCCCACAGGCATCAGGTAGAGGAGGCATTTGTACAGTCCACTTCAAAAGCAAGACTTCAAATCCACAAAATCCTCCAACGAACGTCCCTCTTGATACAGGGACATTAGCTGGTCCTCAGGACTTTTTTCAGGACTGCTGCTAGATTCATATTTAATCAGTCTTGTGTTCTGTCAAGGTGTGGTCATGCAAAAGGATGAGAAGGATCTAATTGCAGCACTTTCATTAAACAATAACAAAGAAGAAATTCATACAAAGAAGATCATAGAAGAAACACATGGCAGCAAAACAACACATGAGAAAGAACTGAACAAACTGAGAGCTATAAATACACAGAGGCAAAGAGGGAACTAAATGAACAACAGGTGAACTTAATTAGTGATCATTTGCATGGCACACAAGAGGAAACTGAAGCAGAACAGAACCAAACCAAAACAGAAACATTACATTTATCAGATGACACCATCTCTGTTCTATATATCTTTGTATATGATAGAGTCTAATCCGTTATCTGCTGTTATCCTGTTGCACTATTTCTTGCTAGACAGCTCTGGGAGAAAATTCCCCATGTAGCGGATCAATGGAGAGATGCTGTTTTGAATTCTGTATGCTGCTTTAATCAGGTTGTTGAAGTGGAGCACTATGGGTGATGTGACCCAGGCCATCCACTCTCACACTGCCTGTGCCGTTCTTTAATAACCATGTGTCTGGTCTCAGCCCATCAGGGGCACTTCACCCTAATACACCCTCTGAAAATATATTGGACATATCATAAAATCTTTCACAGAATGACAAGGTCACCCCAAAAAGGAAACATACATGGAACACAATGGAAAAATGCAATAGTTTTCAATTTATGTAGCAAACAGCGAAAGAAGGGACAACCTGAATATCTAGTTAATTTGTTTTAACTTTATTTACAAACACTATAGGACACAAATGTAACTGTTACAGTAACAGTAACTGTTGCTGTTAAAATCACCATTACATACCTGAATTGTACTTAAATGTATTGAATGTGCACATGTAGTAGAATTTAGTAAATCATTGTTTTAGTAATCTTTTGTCATGTTTTAAAGAAATACACTTATTTTGATGTGTTTATTAACATAAAGCATGTAGCATGTAAAGTTCTTTCATATATATATATATATATATATATATATAT
>FLSR01004882.1:4370911-4394553 GCA_900092035.1 Leuciscus waleckii
TGTAATAATTAACTAAACCTCAACTCCATCACAAATGTGGGTCAAATATGGACAAACCCAGTGGTTGGGTTAAATTTTCAAATTACATTTTTAACCTAAAGTTTGGGTTTGTCCATATTTGACCCAAAATTGGGTTAAAAACCCCCAGCATTTTTAAACTGTATATTCCTCAAAATACTTTAACCATTCAAAGACAATAGAAGAATTATGAAATTACTTCTATTAAAGATATTGTCCAACTTATTTGCAGTTCAAGTTCAAATAACTGCATTTAATTAAAATTTTAACTATAATACATTTTCAGTCAGTTTCAAATAACATGCAATTAAGTCTGAAAATTTTACATTCAGTTTGCACTTATATTCATTTAAAGTCCCGCTGTATTTATTATTTTATCTCATCACCAAAATGACATATTTTAGTGTTTTTTTCCTTGAAAATAATTTCTTCATGCCTTAAAATAGCTTGAATGTAACTCTACGTCCTTGCCTCATTTACTATACGTGGTTCTATGAATATGCAAATTAGCCCCACCTCCACTCACTCACACCAGCTCAGAGATCCAATCATTGATGATCACACATTGACGTGATTGGTTACAAGGCAGTTTGTGACGTCAGAAACACCAGCTATTTCAAACCGCGTTTTTGAGACTGTCACGTTTTTGGTTTTTGGTTCTGGTTTTTGGTTTTGGTTTTTGGTTCACTGCAGTTTTAAGGAGAAAATACTCAACAATGGTGTTGACTTATGAATTTACACATGGTTTGTCTTAAAGCATATTAAAAACACCACATAGACATATAAACAACATTAAAACCTTGATTTTTACAACGGGGGAACTTTAAATTATATTATTTCCATAATCTTTTTAAAAGTATGCTTTGCATGCTGGCTGTAATAAAGTGCACAAAGAAGTAGTGGAGAAACATAAACAGTCTTTAATAAACCCAAAACAGGAGGAGAATAACTTAACCACATAACATTGATGATACCGGACAAATGAACTGAAAGAACTCAAAGCTTAAATACACAGGGAACGTAATCAGGGAGAATGGAAAAAGGTGTGTGGAAACTAATTAACAATCAATGAAACTAACTGGGAACACAGGCTATGTTTACACGTGGCCGAATATTTTCATAAACGGACATTTCACCCTCTCCGTTTTCAGAAAAGTGTTCGTTTACACAAACCCGTGTATGCCGTCAAGAGCATGCCAAACCTGTAGTGGCAGTGTAATGAGAAACTCAAGCCCATGTTAGCCAATCAGAATCCCGAAAATATAGGTGGCACCTTTGACCATATCTATGACCTTTGACGCAGTGCAAGTTCTGTCGCATACTGTGACGTCGACTGCCTAAAACTCAGTTTTTCTCAGTTTACATGCAAACGTACAAACAGAGTTTTTCACAAGGGTGTGTTTTTTAAAAACTGTTCCCTTACAAACAGTCCTTTTTAAAAAATGTCTTTGTTTATATACTGTATATATGTATTATTTTCAGGAATTGTTTGTAAAGGGCTGAACTCGCCCCAGTGGTTAATCACCTGTTAGAGTGGGAAAAACCTATAGGAATCAGAGGTGCTACTTGTAAATCTCTCAGCCCATTAAATGTCACAACATTTATCAAACTCTAATCTGAAAATGTGAATTTTTGCTACAGTAGGTGCCTGGGGAGGTTATATATCTTTCTTTATTTAGAGTGTAAAGTGACGGTAAAGACTAATTGATTATTAAGTTAACATTACTTACAGAAGTCGAATGCTGCTGCTCGCCATTTATCTAGCACTTTGTATCCGAAACAACTTGTAGAACACTAATTGAAGACTCAGTCACCGTAGAGCAACCTGGGGCGTCTCTCTCAAGTGATATCGATCCAGTAAACCATCACTGCTGGACTCAACCTTTGTAGGGGCTGAACCTGTAACCTTAATGTTTGCAGCAGATTATGTCTTTAATCAAATTATGCATGCTTGCACATTAACCAGGGAGCCAAGCTTTACGTTTTGTCCGTCCCAAGCTCACTTGGCCTCTCTCCATTGTCAAGTAGTGTCATTTGGTAGACAAGACAAGGGATTTTCTAATGTTTTGACCTTTGCAAAAAATCTATCAGATTCACAAAGGCACTATTGTGATTTTTTAAATTGAGAAAGGAAGGGTCGTTATTTGCCCTGTGTCAGGATAGTGTTTGCTTTGTGATTTCTTTTGGGATAATGTCTCAAACAAGTAGATCAATATTCTGATGACTTGTAATGTGACCTCCCATGGAGCAGGGTTATGGTTCGCTCAAGTGTCAATAACAGGCTAAATGCCTTGGTAATTTTTAGCAGCAAGGGAAAGTTGTATATGGTTGTTCCTGTCACTAAGAGAGCCTTCACTTAACCCTTCATTAAAGATCTAATGTATATAACTTGGGACTTAGGCCTGAAATGCAAGTAAACATTTCTAGCTCAATTTCATGTGTTGTTGTGATCCAATACATAATTTAACACAAGTGCCCATTGCTTGCTCTCTGCATTTCTGTCTATAGAGTGCAATAGTGGTTGTTGACTTTACTGCAGATTGGTTCTTATTTTTCCCATAGGAATTTTTTTTTAAGTCTTTGTTAAAGAGTTCTATGCCATGAAGCAAACCAGCCAAATATGGCAACATTACAAACTTTGATTTGAAGCAATAAGTATTTGAAAATTGGACATAAAGACAAAAGTTTAAAGGTCCCATTGCATGGATTATTTTATTATTTTAGCATGTTTCCTGGGGTGCCCTTATAATGTTAGTATGTTTTTTTAGCTTAAAAGTTGTTATAATTTAGAAATAAAAGGCATAATACCTATCCTGATTTTAGCCTCTGATTTGAACGCTCTGTTTGAAGGGGCGTGTCTGCTGTGAGACTTCAGTGTAAACGCCCACTGCTGTGATTGGCTGCTGTGAGACTTCAGTGTAAATGCCCCCTGCTGTGATTGGCTGCTGTGAGACTTCAGTGTAAACGCCCACTGCTGTGATTGGCTGCTGTGAGACTTCAGTTAAATGCCTACTGCTGTGATTGGCTGACATGCTTGCATATTAAATATTTAGCATTACATGTGGAACTCTCTCGAAAACTTTTACTATTACAGCTATATTACATTTTTACTATTACAGCTATCGGGATTCACGAATCGTGATACATTTTTGTAAGTATTTAGATCTATTCCCATCACATAAAAGGTTGCAGTGATGAGCATTGAGCAGATGACAGCCTGTTGATCGCGTGAATGAAGATCTTATCATTGCACGCAGTTTCTGCACTCTAACTAATGATTTCACCAATGCAAACATGAGGTAAGTACAGTAAGAGCTTCGTTGTGCAGCGTAACAGCATCATTGATTTCATAACGAGTTTTGGCAAGTGTCCAGATAAACTCGCACTGTGTGATTGACAGCTTGGGCGATTGGAAAGGGATTGTTCTTTGATCGCTTTCTGTATATATATTAATCACAGTTTAAGTAAGATTATTTTCATCCTACTAAGAGAAACGGCGTGAAGTTGATCGTTTAGTCACTGGCTTGATTTACTGATGCATAAACCGTATTGAACGACTTTGTGAGAAAGATTATCTGTCTGAACTTGAACAATTACACATCAGAAATTCACATAACTCACTGGTTCTTCAGAGGCTCGGATGAAGGAACTAAAAAAATACTTTTGTGTTCATTTGTACATCCAAACACTGAGCAACTGTCATGCTTCACTCGTTTGGGGGCCATGATGTCTCTCGAGGAAAAACCAATATCACGCTCGTGCAGCTCATTTTCTCATGGGCGGGCCAAATTCTCTTTGCGGGCAAAGAAGAGAAAGGGGAGGTAACCTTTCCCCTTATGACGACATAAAGGGAAGATTTCTAGATTCGCCCGTCTGAGCTTTCATTTTCTCAAAAATACCCAGGGCTTGGTTTACACCCATCAAAACGTCTAGCCACTGGGGGACCATAGGCAGGCTAGGGAAACTCATATTAAGGTTAGAAAACCTCATAAAGTGAAATTTTCATGCAATGGGACCTTTAAGGATCTAAACTTAACGGCTACTTAAGTGCCCCTATTATGCTTATGGGAATATTACCTTTCATGCAGTGTGTAATATAGCTGTTTGGGAAGGTTTTAAAGATCAAAGTGCACGACAAGTCTCTTAAAAGAAACAATAGATGCTAAACTGCTAAAACAAGTCATCAGCAATTCCAGTCTCACTCCCTGTTACATACCTATGTAACAATGTAACACTTTTGCATAATGCCAGCCTATGGTCTTCATTGGCTGTTGCGAACAACGTCTACTTTGACCTGCTCTCTAACACTGTAGTTGTAGCTGAAGTCCTGGTAGAGTTTGGTTTTGTTGTTGACACGTCGCGAAGACGCTGTTTTCAGCGCTGTGAATCCACTTTACATGCACTTCAAAAGAATGAGAGCTTGCGCTGGAATTGATAAGGAAAAACTGTGTACCAAGCACTGAGGAAGCCTCCGGAGCTGAAATTCAGAAATGCTAATAGGTGTTGTTTCCAACACCTGCTGTAAGCAGTAGACCAATCACAAAAGACTGGGCCATCTGACCAATAAAAGCAGAGTAGGCTCGCGGAAAGGAGGGGTCTAGAGAGACTGAATCTTTGAACATATCGACTCTTTGAGAAATTAGGTGATGTGCAATATAGTGCTATGTTTGATACATTGAAAAGACAATGTATCGTCACATAATAGTATCGATACAGCTGCTTTTAAATTTGAATACAAGAACAGCATTTAAAACGGAGTGGAAATGTGCTGAAATTATTTAATAGAATATAACATATAGGCTATAAGGTTTAATCTGACCCGCAGATAAACATAACTGGGGATGCCTAATATCAAGAGACATAATTCCCCAATCAGGTCTTCACACAGGCGGAATATGGCAAATATCTGCTATAGTGTTTTACTTATTTTCTCAACCTGGCAACCATGTGCACTTGCTCTTTCTTCACTGTGGATAAAAAGAGCTTGCTTTCTGAAAACATCAGTAAGCTTGCAGTTTAACAATATCCACTTCGATATTCTATTACAGAAAAATTTAATCCATCAAGCCTGTGTTCATTTATAGGCCTGAGAGAGAGAGAGGCCTTCGTTCCCTACTTACTATGGGGTTGATGTTTTTTTTCTGATGTGTTCCTTTTGTCGGTTTTCGAGTCTTATTTAATTGTGTTCGTTCTCTTTTTGTGTCCTTGTTGCAGTGCTATGGTGGGTGTGCGAATGTCCTTATAAAACTCAGAGAACAGATTTTTAAAACAAAGTTTTGATTGTTAGGATTTTATAATCAGAACCTCATTGCAAGTAGCATAGGGGTGTAGATGACAGCTGTTAAATGGCATATTTTAAATAGTCTATAACAAATTGATTATATGCTAATGAATATTCATCAATCATCATGTGTGCATTTCGATACATTAAAGCAGGAGTAATGTTTCAATGCTTTAAAATAGCCTCTCATTAAAGGTCTATCAACATTTCATTTAAAATGGAGAGGCATTTTACACTGATTGCCTCAGTCCCATAAGGGGTCCGAAAGTGATGGTAGGGAAGGATCAGGTGGGTTTTGGTCCCACATCTGTGTGAAAACTTGCAAAGATATTTCCCTAATGGACAATGTAGTCATCTAATTTAAAAAACAAAAAAAACAACAAAAAAAACACATAATTACAAATAATTGGTTTTGCAAGTCCAATTTTGATGCTGCTACTAGTGAATTTTTAACTAGCTTCAGATTCATTCACTAGCTTCAAGTATATTTTTAAGTGCTGATCAACATTTCTTTATTATTCATTATTCATAAACATTTATTAGTCATTATTTTTAATCACCTTTACACTTTACTCAGATACTCCTGTTGTGAGGTGAATTAATTTTGAAAAAGAACAAAGATTCCACATAGTTCCTTAATTAATATAAGGTCATAAAATCTGTATGAATAATAGTAATAATTATAAAGGTATTATAAAAAAAATTTTTTTAGCATGGATTAGAGAGTTTAGCACATCAGGACTGCAGGACATCAACTTCCTAAAAATATTCCATGTCATCCCATATAACTTTGCATGAAGGCAAGACATTTTCCGAAAGCAGTGGTCAACCTGTAAGGGGTCAAAGTTAGTTTCATTTCACACAGGGAATATATCTCACTTCAACGATCGGTTTTACAGTAGCCTCTGGCTTTATCCGTATGCCTGTGGTCTCCACAGGGCACTTGATTCAGATGAGGAATATATTGATCTGTTAGTGCAGTAGGGGTGCGCAGACTCAGGCAGATGGGATGTCACGGCCATTCATCGGCGTGTCAAGCTGGTAGGTGACTCTATTCTCCACACTGCCTCCTTGCATTAAACTCCTTATTAGCAGAGCCGTGATTGATCGTGAGTGTCTCTCGGTGTGTCACCCTCCTCAGTGACCTGTGAGGAAAGCAGCGCCTGTCTGTCAAACAGCTGTGATTAAAATCATCCCTCAATGAAAGCAAACAACTGGATGGTTTCCATTCTCAGGAGGACAGATTAGTGTAGGATGACTTGATTCATTAATACTGAGGTATAATATTCATTTCTCCCTCTCTTTCTATATACTGTATATATAACATATCACCAATTTAAGAAGATGATGTACACCAACCACAAGTACTTACTGTATCATGAAAGAATATACTTAATGTACACTGTAATGTTTTTGGAGACTTAAAGGGGTAATTCACATGTTGAAATGGGCTTTCAAAAAAACTTGACTACCTTTGCAGTAAAAAGGGAGAGAGAAAATTACCTGACAAGACTTTAAGTCCATGTCTGTTAACTCTGAGATCATCTATATGCGATGTTGATCTATATAACGCATAAACATTGACACAATTAACTTAGACATGTTTAAAATCATGTTTAAAGACTATTGGCTCTAAAAAATATCCTTTGAATTGTCTGACTGAAACCTCAACAGAGGAATGTACATTTATTATTAATTTAAATTCCTATATTACTTAAGGAAAAGGTAATTAGATAGTAATTTCATTATTCAAAATCAACTTTCTCTACATATATTGTTCACAATCCCCAGAAATCATTATAAAGTAGAAGATTCTGTATATAATAGATGAAGTACTGTGAGTTGAGGTCACATTTGAACAGCAGCTCCCCAGAAACTCTCTTAAATAATTGACTTTTAATAATTCATGTTTTGCCCACCTAGTATATTAATTCCCTTCACTAGAGCAAATCTGAAAAGGGGGAAATGAATGATCATTGCTCAGCCATTTGGAACTGATGTTGCAGATTTGGGAGTAGAATAAAAAGAAAGGATAGAAATAGCTGTGAAGATTTGCCGCATCAAAAATGTAAAAGCTGTAATCAGTACAGAGAGCTGAATCATAATGATACAAAAGGCAGTGAATGAATTTCACCAGGGTGACCTTTAGAGGGCAAAACACAAACATTTTATTGTTGTCACGTCTCATGAGTGACGCGACACCAGCGCTACAAACAATCTCAGATCCCTTCTATATGGGGAGGCTGCAGACCTGGAGCCGGTAGATCTACGCCCCAAGCAGTTTTACGCCCCTGGCAGTTTTACGCCCCTGCTGTTCCTGATGCGTCCAGTAGGGGGGGATATACTGCGAAATAACACCATTAAATCGACGCTCAAAACTTACACATTAATAACCGTCCCGTTCATAGATTTTGCCCGAATTTGTGTTTTTTGTTAATTTAAATATAAACGTTTTAGTATAAATCTGCACTATGGATTAAAATATCTGTAGATATTAGTTTGGGCTTCACTCAGCCTATACAGAAGACTATTTGTTTTTATGAATTAAAAAAATAACACACATAGTTGGATCAGATGAAAAGTAATGATATATGACCTACTGTAGAATAGTTATATATGACCTACTGTAGAATAGTTATATATGACCTACTGTAGAATAGTTATATATGACCTACTGTAGAATAGTTATATATGACCTACTGTAGAATAGTTATATATGACCTACTGTAGAATAGTTATATATGACCTACTGTAGAATAGTTATATATGACCTACTGTAGAATAGTTATATATGACCTACTGTAGAATAGTTATATATGACCTACTGTAGAATAGTTCATTGAATATATTAAATCATGCAAGTTACTTGGCAAAGACAGAGTATGATAAATCCCACATTAAGTGCACACAGCCTACATTTTAATCCAGATCAGTAAGCTATTTTAAGAAAAATGTATATTTAGATATAAATGAGATAGTTAGATCATCTCATTTTATAAGAAACAACTCAAACCAGAAAGGAGTAAAGGAGTCTTACCAGAAGAGGCAAGATAAAGACAGGCAACAAAAGAAAATTCAAAAGAAAATTAATTTTGAAAGTGAGTAGAGAAGACTTGGGGCAGCTAAACTTACACGTGGTAAGCTATAACTTATAAATTTAAGCCAGACAAACAATAACTTTAGCGGATTATTTTATATACTTCAATTCGTGTCGCTGTACAGCCTCCCCCTACTGGACGCATCAGGAACAGCAGGGGCGTAAAACTGCTGGGGCGTAAAACTGCTTGGGGCGTAGATCTACCGGCTCCAGGTCTGCAGCCTCCCCCTACTCGATCCCTTTCACTTTCAACACATGTATCGTGTTCATACTGAGAATTAGTGAAGCAAATTGAGAATGTTGAATTACAGCTGATTATGAGTAGTAGGCTACGGGAAATGCTCAAAAATGAATGTTTATAATTTACTCACCTGTATGACTCCCTTTCATACGTGAAACCCAAAAGAAGAAATTTAGCCGAATGTTTGTGCTGGTCTCTTCCATACAATGAAAGTGGGTGGGGACCAGGTGTTGTCAAGCTCCAAAAATGACCTAAAAGTTCAAAGATAGACTCCATACGCACTATATTTCAAGTCATACTGTATAGATTATATAAATAAAACATAATACTGGAGTAACCTTCAAAATGTCATGTTTCATTAAATGTGTTGCTTGCTTTTACGTTGTAATTATTTGTGAAATATACTAGTAATTTCTGAGTGAAAATAAATAAAATAAATTGGTGTAGGATCTACTTTGAAACAGTGTTGGACAATTGGCAAACTCCATTTGTGTTCCAGTGATGAAGGTAGTGAATGAGTAGATGTAAAATTTTCATCTTTAACAACATACACTTGAGATCAGCTGAGTGCTCTTTTAAACCATAATTAAAACTGTTGTCAAAAGTGTTTTTCTCACCACGGAGTGTTTAAATGTTTCATTTACATTGTAAAATATACTTCAGATATAATTTGAATAAAAAAAACAAAAAGTCTGGTTTATTTCAGTAACAATGTAGCGCTGCATAAACATCTCTGAAAAATGAGGTGGTTTGCAGAAGATATTTGAAACATAAGTAGATAGTTTAGAAAAAGCTCTTCAGATTTAAAGAGCCATCTCTGAATGAGGCAATGAGTCACCTCCTGAATGTACTCTTCAAAGTCACAGATCTCAGCTCTCCCTGTTCACTGGAAATGTACAAGAGGATTCAAGCCAAGCACAAGTTCTCAATAGAAACAAGATATGTCTCAAAAGCACTTTAAGTAGTAAAGCAATTGCTGAATTTCCTTTACATGTCAAATCTTTGCTGAAATGACTTGAGTTGAAAAAAAAAACCAATATGTTGTGAGGTATACAGTATTTATTTATCATGAAATTAATAGGTTAATCTCATAAAGCCTGGCCACACACATGTCAAGGTCACATTCCATTCCATTCCATTCCAAAAGCAAATATTAACCCTAAAACAGGCAACGTGACTCACGAGTCACCTAGTTTTTATTGTCTTTTTTGGGGCATAAGAATGATTTTTTCATGAAATCCTTTTATCATTTATCACAGCCTGGTCTGTCTTGAGTATGCTGGTCACATGATTTGCTTCAATTTTTGTGTGATAAATTAGTCAGCCTGACCTAAATCCAACATGGCTACCGGTGGTGCAGGACATTCAGATTTTGAGGAAAGTAAATATATATTAAACTTACTTATCTTCTGGAAAAATAATAATAATACTGCTTGCATTAATTGTGAACATTGTCTTAAGGTACTGAAGAAGAAAATTAATTAATATGTTGTTCATGTTGTTATTTAGCACGTTTTGAAATATATGTGACTCCTGAGTCACGTTGCCTGTTTAGGGTATAAAAAAGGGATTAACCCTAATTTTGACCATCTTTGTAATTTAATTTTTTTTTTTTTTTTTTAAATTTATAAATTTTATGGGCTTGTATCATCTTGACATTTATGAAAAATAACATGTTCTATCGTAAAGACAGAATTTATAATTATATTCTAATTTAAAACCAACATACAAAACCAATCATGGGGCGGGGCCCAGTGCAAGTTCGAGGAAACGGGGGCCACCCTCGGTCGGTCCGTTCGCATACGCCGCGGGGGCCCTAAAGCGCGGGGCCCGATGCAGACGCAGCAGTTCCATCGCCCTAAGGATGGCCCTGCATACATTTGTGTAAGTGGACTTTTGACTATAACCCATATAAACTTTAAGCTCAATTCTATGAAACTAAACAACATCTGGGATTGAAAAAGCACAATTCTAAATTAGATCTCTGGAGAGAAGAACATTTGGGTAACAAGCATGAAAATGAGTGTGAAAATAAGATGTAAAGTGTGAAGTCTCTCTTGGATTCTAACAGGCAGAAGAAGTTGCAATGGATCTTTTCACTTCTTTAATTATTATTATAACTCCAAAGACTTTGCTGATTAGTTTACCATTAACTTCAGAAAATAAACGTCCTTCTGCCTTCTTAAAGAGGAAGTCTTGTGGGCGAAACTGTGAATAAACTGCTGAGACTCTTTAATCTATAATGTCAAACCACAAGGTATGTAGGTCATAGACGTGATACAATAGATAGAGTGACCACATACAACAAAAAGTATTGTTGTGTGTATAGAGGAAACATTGCACCTTTTTTTGTGCCTAGTTTTACTGTTTTCTTTTTTTTTCAACTCACACTGCAATTCTTTGTTTCACACTTTATAATTGGATGCACTTGATACATTTTATGAGTAATCATTGATAAAACTGTCAAATGCAGAAGTCAGTTGAGCTAAACGGCAGCTTAATGAATAATAACTTTCTCAGCACTAAAGTGCCGTTCCAGGAAATCACTTCATTTAGCATTGTGTTTGTTCTTGGTCAGTTAATGTGACTTTGTGAACATCATGTGATGGAGTTTGGAGACAGATGTGTAAATCAGAGAGCAGCCATTGACTTTCCACTGCCTGAGCTGATGGTATAGAGAGTTTATCAAACTGAAATATACGAAAAAGAGCTGCCTTAACCGTTATAAGGCGAGGTATTAACAGGCAACGTGACCTGGGAGACACATAGTCTTTTTTGGGGGCATAAGAACGATTTTTTCATGAAATCCTTTTATCATTTATCACAGCCTGGTCTGTCTTGAGTATGCTGGTCACATGATTTGCTTCAATTTTTGTGTGATAAATTAGTCAGCCTGACCTAAATCCAACATGGTACCGGTGGAGCAGGACATTCAGATTTTGAGTAAAGTAAATATATATTAAACTTACTTATCTTCTGGAAAAATAGTAATAATACTGCTAGCATTAATTGTGAACATTGTCTTAAGGTGCTGAAGAAGAAAATTAATGAATATGTTGTTCGTGTTGTTATTTAGCACGGTTTGAAATATATGTGACTCCTGAGTCACGTTGCCTGTGTAGGGTATAAAAAAGGGATTAACCCTAATTTTGACCATCTGTGTATTTTGAGTTTTTAATTCACTATATTACAATCAAATCCTAATCTAATCATGACAAACTATATATCGTTGGAAAGGTCTAAGACTCCTAAATAGATATTTTAGACTGTTTTTTGTTACAAATTATGTAGGAACAGTAATAGATGAATTTATGACAAGAGCGCACCTCAAAAAAATCTACATCATAACAGGAGTTCTGCCGTTTGTCACAAAAATCGATGCACACTTTTAAAGCTGCAGTAGGGAGCTTTTAGAAAACGTTGACTTAGCCTGAAAATTTGAGCAAGCACAGCTTACAGGTCACTCCCCCTCGCTCTCTGCTGCGCTACAGCCCTCCCTCCACAACTCCTCCCCCACAACGGAGCCTGCCGTGAACGCGCAGGCTAGTAAAAATGCAGGGCCACTGATGACGGCGGATAAACAGTTATCGCACATTCACTGGTAGGGACGAAACATCAACAATATGCTTAACATTGACTATGGCCTGCCCATGCATTGGTCCTCAAATCATTACGTATTTTGCAATACATGTAATGTAGCTTCATAACGTTGCACTCTTTTTCTATAAGTTATAAATAGCTAGCAAGATAATATAAGGGTAACGTTACAGTATGTAAGTAATTATTATAGCGATGTGTAATGCTAAATAAGGTTTGCTAGTACAGTGGTTCTCAACCCTGCTCCTGGAGGACCCCCAACACTGCACGTTTTCTTTGTCTCCCTAATCAAACACACCTGATTCAACTCATCAGCTCATTATCACATGGGTTAATGAGCTGATGAGTTGAATCAGGTGTGTTTGATTAGGGAGAGCGTTTGATGCGAATTCGCGTCTGCCGCCCGAGTTGAAAAATCTGAACTTCTGCGTCAATTCGCGCCGCGTTAACCAATCAGGAGCCTGCTTGCTGCTGTCACGTGGTGAAGTGACAGTTTATAATGTTATTTTATGTTTGGCCTCAATACATTATTTTGTAATATGACTAAAATGCTTGGTGTGCAAAGCAAATCTTTCACATAAAAACTCGATTTCAATATATGAGAGATACTCATTTTGTATTGAATGCTATTTATTCCATATCTATTCTAGATTATATGAAACATTATTATTCTAATGTAAAGACAACAAACACAATTTAGTGTATAAAAACAAAAATCACAGGACAGGTTTCACTTTTGGATGCTGGCTCCATTTATTATCAAAACAAAAATAAATGACAGATTAGGTGGGTGCGGGCGAGGGTGAACCTCGCGCCGGGCTGTAGAGCTCGGGCTCGTCAGGCAGCGACCACTCGAGGCCGAGGCCTTACGGCCTACGCTGTCCTCGTCAGCGTCCTCACCGTTAGGTCCACGAAACCTAGCTCCTGGAGCAAATTGTGAAACTCCTGAAACCCTCCGGAGGGTCTGGTGGACCCGAGTACAGCGACGATGTCCCCTACGCAGCTGTTTCTGCTCTCCAGAGCATATACGAGCGGTGTCGATTAATGCTAATGCTAACGCTCGATAAACATCTAAAAAAGATGGCCGCCAACGGGTTTCGAAACTTTCGCCTCCGGATTTCGCCTCTGACGCGCGTAAATTTCGCTTCAAACTTTTGTTTTTACGCGCGTGAATTTTGCTATTTACGCGCGAATTAACACAAATGGTCAAGCTATAACTAGACGCGGCAGGCGTGAATTTGACGCGCTATTCGCGTCCGGTGTGAACGCACAGTTAGCCATCCTAGGTGTATATGACATTCTTCTTTCAGATGAATACAGTCGGAGTTATATTAAAAAAAATATCCTGGATCTTCCAAGCTTTATAATGGCAGTGAATGTCAGTTTCTGTTTTGAAGTCCATCAAAGTGCATTCATCCATGATAAAAGTGCTCCACACGGCTCTGGGGGGTTAATAAAGGCCTTTTGAAGTAAAGAAAAATAAGTTTGTGTAAGAAAAATATCCATATTTAAAACTTTATTGACTAAAATAACTTTATTTTGTCGATAAAGTTTTAAATATGGATATTTTTCTTACTCAAACGCATCGCTTCAGAAGGCCTTTATAACCCCACAGAGCCGTGTGGAATACTTTTATCATGGACGGATGCACTTTGATGGACTTCAAAACAGAAATGACCATTCACTGCTGTAGCATCTGAACCAATCAGACACACAAATTATTCATTAAATTTAACTAACATCAAAACTAACAACCCAAATGAAGCTAACACACTGGCAGAACCCGGTGTCCTGTTACAGGACACATTAAGACTGATAAGACTCAGAAGAAATTTGCAGAGAGTTGTGACTGTCACTTAATTATTGCTGAGAAGGAGAAATAACCCCTTTTAATCCTATACATTCTATATATAACCACTTGAGAAATGTATGTATCCAATTTTCCCATCTCATGATTTTCCTTTTATGGGGTTTGGCCTATGTATTCATTCTCTCTTTTAAACTCTTTTGGATTAATGGATTTCAGAAATTGAATTGGATTTCAGATTTTCATACTATGGTTAACCAAAATCATACTGGATATGTATAGAGGCATGTTTGCTCTCTAAAAACTCCAATCTTCGTCCCCCATATGTTCATTTACATTACATTTTGCTAACTTCCAAGAACAAGGAACACAAGCTTTGCACAGTTGCAAGTTGCAGAGCTGGCAACCCGGATGCCGTACACTACTACTTTGTGATTGGTAGATAGGTGGAGGGTGGCGCTTCAGGCCAAAACACAACATGACATCATCAACATCAGTTGAGGGCTGCAACTATCACTTTTAAATGACAATATCCTGGCCGGACTACTGTTGTCAGTGATATAAGTATTTGAAATGAACATGATTTCTTAAAGGTGCCCTAGAATGTGAAATTGAATTTATCTTGGCATAGTTAAATAACAAGAGTTCAGTACATGGACATGACATACAGTGAGTCTCAAACACCATAGTTTTCTCTTTCTTATTTAAATATCGTTTTTGAAAAACACCCCTGAAAAACAGGCGAATCTCCACATAACACCAACAGTGACGCAACAGTTGGGATCATTAATATGTACGCCTCCAAAAATTTGCATATGCAAATGCCCATGCTCAGTGCCAGGCGGAACTGCGCAGCCGAATCATCAGAAGTTCTGCAGGTGAAGAAACCCTATCAAGTAAGGGTACTGTTGGCAGTGGAAACACAAGCCGATTCATGGTTTACCGACCCAAACCGTACCGCTCAGTGGAAACGAGCCATAAGACTGATAAGACTTTTTACGACCCCAAAAGGAATTTGCAGAGAGTTGTGACTCTTGCAGACTCTTAATTCTTGCAGAGAAGGAGAAATAAACCCTTTTAATCCTACATATTATATATAACCACTTGAGAAATGTATAAACATGTAGGCCTATCTAATTTTCCCATCTCATGATTTTCCTTTTATGTGGTTTGGCCTATGTATTCATTCTCTCTTTTAAACTCTTTTGGATCAATGTTCCAGACTTGCATACTATGGTTAACCAAAATCATTTGTGTAGCATGTTTAGTCTCTATAAACTCCAATCTTCGTCCCCCATTTGTTCATTTACATTATGCTAATTTTGTGACGCATTAGTATTACAAGAATCTTGAAGATTCTTTTGTTAAACACCCAATCAAATTACATGTTCAAAGGCCTGCTTGAAAAAAGGGTTGTAAAGAAATTCCCTCCAAAGGGAACAACTTCTTATTGGCTCACACACCTCCAGAGGGTGTGACATCTTCATGCTTTAAAAATCACTGATCACAAGATGACACCTCTTAGCTCCTTTCTGAAATCCTGATGTGTAGATTATGCTTAACTAGAACTTTTCTAAGGACCCCCAAGCTTGTGCCAGGCTGAGCCCTTGTCTTTCCATTCACCAAAGATCCTCTGACTCCCACTGGGTTTCTCTCATCAAGACAATATCAGCAAATATCAACTGGAGCCTCAACAAATTGCATCAGGACAAAATAATTGAAATGGGCGAGACATGCAAGTATCAAACTTAGTCTCATTATTTGATACATTAAGTATCCTTACCCCTTTTAAAGAAGGGTGTGTTAGAACTAAACTGATTGCTTTCCTTTTTCTGCTCAGCTCTCTTTCCTCTGGTAAACTGTATGCATGTTTGTATGTGTATGTTAGAGTAGTTTAAGTGTTAGTCTAGTTAATAAAGTCTTGTTCATGTCACGCTTAAAGTTGTCCGTGTTTAATGCTCATATTATGGAGTCCCTAATCATGCAGATTTTGACTACTTGCTCTTAGTAGTACTGTACAGTAAGAAAGACATTTCCCATACCCCGGAAATGTACATCATGGTAAATCATGGGGTAATTTTCATTTTTGGGTGAACTATCCCTTTAAGACCCCGGCGTAGCCAGCAGGTCCAGACTATAAAACCTTACAACAAAAGTCTTGTTGCCATACTTAATGCCATACTTCAGGTGGAATGGGCTTACTGGCAGAGGCAAGGGCAGACAGCGTCCCTTGGGTCCAGGAAAATGCCTCCGGAATCCACCTGCTGAATGTTAATTTGGTAGCCGGGCAGCCCTATTGGGGGGCCCGAAGCATACCAACAACTGTTCAGCCTTTACCGCTGAGCAGTCGTACAAAAATAGATGTAGCTTCTCTTGGTCCGCCGACACAGGAGGAGGATGAAGGCCTGTAGGACTATACGCCAAGACCAAGGTCTGAAGAGTGCCAGTGGCAACTCTTCTAAAGTCACGGCTAGATCCCCCTGCTGGGACTCTAACCTGAGCTGCAGGCCTCACCCTCATAATGCCAAGAATGAATCAAATTACCAAGTAATGCTTGTACCACTTAGTGCTGCATGGAAGGCGACTGGTCTTCACACATACCCTAAGTGTGGACGGGGAAAGACTGGAAGAGAGACGGTCTTGAAGGAACTTCAGCACTGAAGCCATTGGGCAGTTAAATGGGTCCAACTAAGAGCAAAAGTAAACTTTCGCTTATGGAAAAAAGATTCCTCGAGGGTGGAATTCTAGAGTTGAAGTTAGTCTCCGCAACCTCAGTTGAGAAACCTGTATTCAGGATCTGATCCCCCTCAAGGGTCAGCCCCCCTCTCTCTAGAACTCCTGGGAGCAGAGCATCGGGAAAATGCGTAAAGACAAAGCCTCAGCTAAGTCTGCACCATGGCTTCTGACCCCGCAGGACTGGATGTGTAAGGGAGAACCAGAGCAGACAGTGGGTCATCTCTTGTAATCCCAACAGATTTGGGTAGAATCGCCATTTCCCAGGCCTCAGCCCCTGCCTCGACAAGACGTCTGCTCCCAAATAATGAAGGTAATTCATAATAATTACCTCTGATAATTTATGTAGTAGACCACCAACATATTGTCTGTTTGTACTTAAACATGATGGCCCCTGAGGTCTGGGAGGAAGTGCCTCAGAGCCAGGAGCACAGCCATCATCTCCAGACAATTTATGTGGCCAAAAGTTATTACGTAGGACGCAGCTGTCATTAGCCCCAATATTCTCAGAAAGTGTTTTGACAGTGATGGCCTGGCCTATCTTGGTCCTGCTGACTGTAGCCAGGATGGTCTTGATACGAGCGGGAGACGATTGTGCCCGCATCGTAGTCGAGTCACGTACTACTTCCAGAAACGTCGTTCTCTGCTAGGGAGATAGTGAGCTTATCTTGACATAGAGCTAGGACATGAGCTAGGCTAGTGATGAGATACTTAGCAGATTGTCCTCACTCAATGGCTGGTTGTCTAAGTGGTGTCTGCAGAATAATATAGGGTTCATAGACAATTGGGGCATTTTTGGGGCAGACCTGACACTTCCCATAAATCCTGATGTACTCATTACATCATAAAAAGAATGGCGTCTACGTTAATATTAGTTTCTCTGTTCATCCCGAGGCTTACCGCAGACCGCCAGATCCAGGCCGTATCCAGATTTGATGAAGGACATGCGCCTGGACACGACGACAACGCAGTCCTGAAGTGTCAACTAATCTCTCCCCTGTGAAGGCCTCCTTCCCTTCCCTTTTCCTCTGTACAGATAAAACGTGGTCAAAATGATTCCAGTTCACATGGATATGTGGAAGCAACAAAAAATTCTGTATTATTCATTTTTAAGGCCAGACAAGTAATTTGCTGAGGTCAATTGTAAGAAAGACTACACGCCTGCGCACATATATATTCAAATGCGCATACCTATAGACTAAACACGTAATACGCATGTGCACGCTGTCAGTGTTTTCACAGATTCACGTTTTTGAAGTTTACGCAGAGATGATAATGTTTTTCAAATTTTTTCAAAGCTTGCACCTTGGAGCCTATTTGGTTTGCATTCTCGAGCCACCAGGCACTGTTGTTGTGCGGATGTGCGGGCCGGAGCATGTCAGGTGTTTTCTGTTAGAACGGTGTCATGTAGCGGCCCCTAAGTTAATAACTAATGATCTTTGCAATGGAAGTGAATCAATCAAAACTAACTTTAGCTGGACAGTAACAATTTTAGAGCTGCTGTAAAGCCCAAACAATCTCTGTTACTTTAATTTCCTATAATCACTGTAAAGATGCTTTGAAACAGTCTGTATTGTTGAAAGCGCTATATAAATGAAGGTGACTTGACTTGTAAGATTTCATAATTTAACATTTAGCTGCAGTTATATTTAGACATCTGGGACTTTCCTCATGTTATTTATCCTTTTTTTTTTTTTTAAATAATCTTATTTCAATTCCATTATATCTGTGTGTCATTCTACATTAACAAAATCATCTGCATCTATTGTGTCAAATTGTTTGCGATGGGCTGGGTTTGTTTGAATAAAACAGTATTTTATATGTTATGAATAATGCAATGTGTCAACACATGGAATTGATTTGTCTGTGGCACACAGTCTGATGTCTTCATTTCAGCACCCTGATGATAACCTGGAAACATTCTATTGGCTCAGCGTATATCCTTTCTGCTGCTTCATTTTATAGCTTTGTTGACTCATTTAAACCTCACACAGTATTCCACATTGAGAGTCATGTATGAGAGTCATGCCCATAATGTCTATGATTCCTCCCTGTAAGATTTGGCCTCAATCAAGGTTTTATGCTAATTACACACCCTATAAACGTTATAGTTCAGCACACAATAGGCTACTTGTCACTTAAGCCAATGATGATACGTTGCACAGAGTAATTACTACCCTTGTCTTCAAAGCTAAAACAAGGACTTTTGGGTAATCTTTCCTGATATTTAACTTCAGAAACACAAAATACGTACCATGTGCCTCAAGTAAAACACTGCACTGAAAATAAATTGTCACAGGATTTACTTTAAAAAAAAATTACTCGGAAAGAGATGAAAGAGAAATGGCAAGTAACATTGAACTCAAGTAGATATACTGAAATAGTATTTTCTTGTAAAACATACTCCAATGATCTTAGTTTTATTTACAACTTGGAAAAATCTTTTTTTTTCTTCTTTTTTTATGGTGTGTAAAGTGTTTTCCAATGGCCTGTCATTTTGAAGTGTCCTCCGACTACAATCTGCACACCAGCTGAAGTGTTGGTTCGTCTCTGCCCATTGATTTCTGCCCTTTCCCATCTTTTGTTCAGCTTTTCTTTACACTAGAAGCTCGAGCAAAAGGTTGCCGTGAGTGCATTGCCATTTTATCACTTTCTCTCTGTGTTCTGAGACGAAAAGAATAGATATTACCTCCAAGTCTTCTCATAATCCCTAAGGATACGCATTCGCTTTCTCCTGTCAGAAGCCATTCGATCCACAGTCATGCCCTTCTAACATGACAGTACAAAGATTCTAGGGTGTACGTCTTCATGGAGCGAATATGTTGGTAAGCATGTTTTATTCCACTCTGACACTAACTTGAAGTTAGCATTAGAATAAAGAAGAAAAACACTTTTCAATTATGATGACTATAATAGGAAATGATTTCAAAAAATAAAAATAAAAGATATATGTGGCGTGACTGTCATTGCGCAACATTTTTGTTGTGGGAGATCAGTTTATGGCTGTATTGTGTCATTACAGTTTGTTTTATGATTGAAGTGGCATTCAGAAATGAATCTGCGTGTTAAGGGAGCCATGCTGAAGTGCAACAAAACAAACCACCTCCGCTTAAACGCCTCTATTCAAAACACTTTGGACCATTGCTTGTCATTATTTGTATTGAGGCTGTATGCTCTCACATGAAGCGATTTCTTCACAAACCATTGATTTTAGTGTTCAGTGTCGACTAAATTGGTTTTCTTACTTGACTAAAGATGCTTGTCTTCTAGAGCAGTATTTGGTAAAGTTCAACATGGGGGAAAATATCTCACAACCAATCAGCTGATGCTAGCTGACAGTGCCAAAGCTTTTTGTGCAGCTCTACGGTGAAAGTGTATACACAGATACTGTCTAAGGCTAATGAGGTATTATTTTTCAGACAATCTAATGATTCATAGAGTGAGAGAAGCATTATTGATTTGGGCTTTTTTCATCTGTAATGAAGGAAAAGAGTGTCTGGAGTATGACTTTTTATCGTGTCTGCAAACTTTTTCTGTGTGCACATGATGGCAATGACAATAGCAGCTTTCACACAGTAATTGTGGTAAATTAACGAAAAATTACCAGAACAACTTTTTTCGGTAAATACACAAATGTAATGTTCACAGAAACAGCAGCATTCCCTCTTTTTAGCGGTAAGATATCATTCACACATCAGTACCAAAATACCAGTAAACTCTGATGTCAATCATTGGAAATGACCATTAAATGCCGTGCATGCTTTAGTTTCACTACCTGGTCAATGTGACTAAATTTTTTTTACTTCTGATTGACAGGCGTAAGTGAATTATCACACAGAATGCGGTTTTGCTCTTAAAAATATGAGACGCGTATTAGTAGCTCTTTGTTGCATTTTAATGTAATCATCAGACATGGCTATGTACAACAGTATTTTATAATAAGTCAAACTATGACCCGTCGGGTGGCTTCCCCTTCTTTTCCATTCAGAGGGTGTTACTTTGGCGTTCCCTCCTCTTGAATATCAAACTGCCGGTTGGGTTTTGTGGACTCAAGCATAAGCTCGTAAAGCTGCCCCATCTGCTCTTCTTGAAAGTCTTTGAGTTTATCTTCCGATAAATCAGCGCCAAATACCAACTTCTTGTTTCCCGCCACTTCCAGCACCTGCGTCTGTAGGGTGTCTTTGTAGTTCTGCACAGAAAATAAGATGTACATTAAAAAAACATGAGCAACTTTTTATTTTTTAGCTACCTAAGAACTTTTCTGAGATATATAAAACCTTAACACTTGTGTGCCTGCTATTGGTTCTTGTAATGATTTGACACACAGGCACAATTAAGAAATTCATTTTATAGAGAGCTATTGATTTACTATTACAGACTGTGACAGAATTATTTATTTCTCTTTGTTGGAGATTCATTGATTGCAATTCACAAGATGAAATACAGGTCACGGGGGTTACGAAGTATCATGGAATCCACAAAGGTCTAATGGAGGTCAATGACTTCTGCTCTCTCTATGCCCACTTAAATCACTCCCTCTATATCAGTGATTGTCTCTACAAGTTTTACAGAGCCAATGTTCTTCAACTTGCTAGTAAAATTGGCCTTACAACATATCTGAGGTGCAGGGGTTTTTTCTGTTAACCAAGTAAAGAACAGTTGTTATATTATGTCGACACATTCTGGCTCCTCATAGTGCATCCTTGGTGGGGTTGTCAGTTCTTTTTCATAATCAATTGTCAATTCCATTAAAAAAAATACTGCAACCAAACTATTTTCATTTTTATCAATGTTCTTCAAGGTATTCATTCTGCTGCCATGTACAAAACACTGAAAGTTTCTTACTGAATGTACAGAACCACAGAGAAAGAAACAAACATACAGCATGACCAGTGTAGTCCAATGCATTGGTTGAAAGAAGTAGCTCAAAAATGCTTGATTTGATTCAGTCTTAGCGATTCCCTCACTCACTGAACAGCAATTCACCTTCAAGTCGTGTCTGATTCTAAATAAAGTAAATAAAGTGTGTTATGTGTAATCATGACACTAAGATATCTGTAAATACCGACTGATTGTCCATAATGTGCACTTAAAGACAGATGCCCACAATAGATTTTGTTCTAGTAAGTATTTTAATTATTAAAACAATCACTTAATTGTAACTAAAAACATTCTTTTCATAGTATATAGGATACATTATTGTGGGTTGGTCATCCACAAAAGAACTAAGAATGATTAATTGGAATCAGAACCAGAATTTTTAAATACGATTATCCACCACAATCCTTGTAGCACTAGTACTCAAAGTCCCAGAGTAGAACTAAACATATTTACACCATACCAATGATTCTATCATATGAGCTTCATTCTTAAATTAAACTTGTCCGTCACGTCTGTCATGACTGCTTACGATCAAACCTACAAGACATTACGGGCAGACTCATTCAGGAAAATACACTGAAAACAAAACCATTAAGAACTCTCATTCACTCTCCTAACATCTTGGAATTTGGACGCAATTCAATTTTGGAAGTAAAAGGCCATTTGTCTGAGAAGCTTCCTCCTCTACATAATGTAATTAGATTGAACATCTGCCAAAGAGTAATATTTTAAGAATGGAAGGGATGTGGGCAAACTGAATGCCAAGCTTTTTGGTGAAGCTCACCTTCTGAATATAAACACCTCACATCCCATCGCATTGACGTAATCAGGCAACCCGTTTTATGTTTGTCTGGAATAGCCTGACTTTCCCAAGGGCACATCACTTTAAAGATCTATACTGATAAATAGATTAGGTCTATGACCACTACTTTGTATGCACAGTACAGCTTTGAAACGTGCCGCTGAAATAACAATGGATTCACAGTTAAGTCAGTAGTCCTTTAAGAGATGCTTTTATCCAAAGTGACAAATAGTATAATAATTACAGAGACAATCCCCTGGAAGCAACCTGGGGTTAATGGAGATGGCTCAAGGCTCCAATTTACATCAAGCAAAATCTCAAACAAAATCTCCAACGTAAGTGTTTTAGAGTTGGAAAAGTTTTCTGAAGTTTCCGGAAAACTTAGATCCAACACGATATATCGTTCTAGCATCAATATCGGGATGTCAAGTATAGGGATCGTAGTTGATGTGTGATCCGTACAGACTAGGCACCAGTTTAAACATTCAAGCGATTTTAAACCATTCAAGCGCAAGAAGGTGCGAAAGAGAACCTCAATTCTGATCCTGTGCGTTGTTTTCTGTGCGCGAACTCCGAATTCCGTTCTCTTTTTCATCTATTTGCGCTTGAACGGACATACACGCAAAATTATGTCAAAATGCCCGTCTCAGCGAGTATCTTCATAAATACAGTCGCTTACTTGAAATTAAACAATTGAGAAAGAAAATGGATGCGAATCATTATCCTGAATCTGTCATTAATGTTAATCAAACAAAAAACAATCACTTTTGTAGCTTTAATAAAGATTAATTATATTTAATAAATACAGTGAAGACTATGCAGTGTTATTTTACATTTGATTATTTAATTTCCATACCTGAATACTGTTAGACTAAAACATTTCAGTTGTATCTTTTTTCTTTTGTATTTATCTATGCTTGTAATTTGTTCATTGTTTTCTATGCATATTCACTCCCCTATAAAATTACCCCAATCATTCTAGAATGATTAATTATTTCTAAATAGAGCTATTCATCTCGTGAAACTGTTTCAATATTGCAATTATTGCAGAAAAACTAAATATCGCAATGACAGTTAAAGGAGAACTCCGGTGGATTTTTAAGTTAATCATGATCGCTTTACCTTTGTCAGTACTGTCTATAGAAAAAAAAAACGAACCGGATTGGTGCTTGCAACGCGGAGCTG
>FLSR01004882.1:4398360-4447129 GCA_900092035.1 Leuciscus waleckii
CATTCTGCTGACTATAAGTAACTTTGCAACTACATGTCAACTAACTCTCATTAGAGTATTAGTAGACTGTCTGCTTAATATCTGCTAACTCTTTATGGTAATGCTCCTCCAACAGACATTCTATGGAGTAACTTTAAAACTACATGCCAGTTTAACCAGACCAATCTACTAATACTCTATTAATAATCTAATGACAGTTACAGTAGTAGACATAGAATCAACGTTACTTATCAGAATGTTCAAAAGGTGATATAGTCATGTTTTGAAATTCGAAGAATGAATGGTCAGTTCTGGAAATGGAGAGATGCAGAATTTCCCTCAGCACTGCCTTAGCCTGAGTCCTGGGGAATTTGAGAAGTGTAACCCAGATATAGTTTCTTGATTATTATACAGATTTGAGTTAAAGGAAAGACATGGATGGATATCATTTTGGCATTGGCTGAAAAATCACCTGATTTCTTTTACAGAAAAGATGAGCATTTTAACAGAACAAGACATACAGGACACAAAATATTAATAGAGGATATTTCATAACGTCCCATTACATAATCTTTTCTACATAGACCTAAACTGTTCTTTCATCTCTCTGTCAATTACCTCTTGGTACTTTGTATTTATGCATGCTTAACTTGAGATGGTTATATGGCTCTTTGGGTTGATTAAAAGTTATTGATGTTCTTTTGGTACGGTTTAAAGCACAAGTATATTCTTAAAATGGAGAGGTCTTAAAACGTTCTGTAGAACTTTAAAAAAATCCTCTATGGACTCAGGCTTTAAAACCATTTTGCTTCTAATGAGAACCTTTGTGTTTGAGAGTGTTCTTTGTTTAGCAGTCTCTAAACTATTAACATGATCAAAACTTTTCTAATTTCTAAATTAGAAAAACGTCTTCCTTCAGGTCATGGTACTCATGTTTTGTTTTGCTGATTTTTTATAAAGTAAAAGTAAGGATAAATGTAATCTTGTGTTAGTAATATTTCAAGATGGACACTAACTGGACTCAAGCACTTAGGTTTACTGGATTATTTTTTTTTGAAAAGTCATGTTAAAATGTGAATATCAAATATGATAATTTGGGCTTTTGAGAAATGTTTATTTGTACATCTCAATCACCTTGTATTGCAAAAAATAAATAGAAGTAAAAACAGAGCTTTGATCATAAAACACCTTTTAAATGGGAGTTTGTTTTTTGATAGCTGCCTGGAGGCACAACAGGAGGGGCTCATGGAAGGAAATCGCCCAGAATCCCTCTCAGATTTGAAGGAAAAGCAGAGATGCGGTATGTGATCGCTGCACAGACGGACAGAGGATGATGACGCCAGCTGACAAGTCAGTGAGTCAGTGATGTTGTGTCTCAGTGTAGAGCTCAGAGACACTGAATATTAGGAACCAGACGCAGTGTCCGCGGGTGCAAAAGTCATGGAGCCCGAGAATCAGAGGCAGAAACTGCTAGAGGCATGAACTGAGGGTTGTCAGAGAGTCAAACAAGCACAAGTGTTGTGTAACTCAATGGCTTTAAAAAGAAACTTCCTTTGCTGTGACTTCAGGCGTTGGAAGTGTCTCTACATGCCAGCAAACTTATACAATTATATTATTAATCAATTATAACAATTATAAGCAAACTTAACCCTTAAATGCATGAATGTTTCTGCAATCATTATTACATATTCGGGTCTTTAGCGACCCGGATCTATATCTAACAGGGATGGATCTCTATCTGTCGCGATAATATAAAACTCTCCTGATATTAGAGTAACAATTACAGAAGAATAAAATAAAGAATGTTTTGTTATACCTTTTGGAGCTTGGGAGGGTTCAGGTTGAGCAGATATTTTATACCATAATAATTTTTCTCGTTAGAACAAATTCCCAGTACATTCAGCATCTGTCTCATATTCACGAAATCAAACATATTCTCAAAACTATCATTTTCAACATCTTCAAAATCAATATTTTGATCGCTGACAGCTTCTTCACCAGATCCACCATCAAGTGCCAGTGACACTAATATTTGATTGTGTTCAGTACTTGCTCTGCAGTAAATCGCTGAGCCATTTCAATTTTTGCTGATGATACTTTCTATTCTTTTGTTTTCTACCTGCAGTAACTATGAGTGAAACGTTACTTCATCCTTGTGAAATAAAGATGAATTGCACTTATTCGGTCATCAAAGATTTACTTATTGTTGTGCATAAAAAAATATACTTACACTGTTACACAGCTTGTGGTGTTTGCGACCCAATACAATTTATACAAAAAATGTATGGGAAAACAGCCCTTCTTTTATAAAAAAATAAAATAATGTCTTGTTATATTGTTTATAATTAATTGATTGAGTAATGCTTTTAATATTAATATTAAAGTAATATGTCTAACTTGAAAATAAGAATGAGGAGGAGGGTAGTATCCCGGCCACTGAAGCCCCGAGGTATGCGTTTAAGGGTTAAACAATTATATTATTAAAGATTATATGGGTAAACAAACTCAGAAATCAGAATTGTTGTAACTTTTATCTGGTCATGTTCAAAATTGCACAAGAAGTAGGCCTAATTCAGTGAAGTAAGCAAATATATCTTTCATTAATCAAAGTGGAGAGGGAAAGAGAATGCTGTTCACATTTTCTTATGCATGCAGCCTAGCAGGTTTCTTGACTATAGCTAAAGCAGCGAGACTTCTTTTCTAAACTACTCTCACCATCTAAATGTTGCTATATGAAGAGCATATAGCTATGCTGTTACACCAGCTAAACAGTGTCAAACAATCCACCCGGTGTTATAAAGAATTCTGTCAAATCTTAGTTATCTTTGGATGTCTTTTCCTGCTGTGGATTTGCTTTCAGTGGATTTCTTTGAGAAAGAAATCAAGGTACTGTAAAAATGTGTCCTGGTTTTTGTTAGCTTTTGCTGTTTTATATACATCTGAATGACAGAAGAACAATCACAAAAATGTAATATTAGTTAAACATCCAAACAGGATTGACGCAATAGAGACTCCTCCTAGGTTACAATTTTACCAGAGTGAGGGCATGGTACTTCACAGGTATGTGGATCTATGTCACTTGAATACTTCCTTTGTGAAACTGGGCTGACAAGGCGAGGTGGACTATAAGGATGTTGGATGTTGATCCAGGAACATGTTCTACTTGGTGAAATCACGTTAACCGTGGACTGCAACACTAGTAACAGTAAAAAAGCAAAAGCTCAGATCACTACATTAGGTCGAATAAAAAAAAAGAAGAAAACAAAACAAAGCAAATAACCAACTGAAGCTGTTTGTCATTGTTGAGTGTAAAAGAGAACATCCAGAAGGACCTTCAGGAGAACATAACAGTGTCATAAAGTCACAGAGAAGAAGAAATCAATGAAAGACAGGGGAGCAATAGAGACATTAACTCTAAGAATTACTTGAGGTTTCTGCACTTCAAAAGGCTGAACCAAGAAAACAGCCAAGCTCAGCAGGCGCATGTGCATGCCATTCACATATTTAGACCCATGGTACGAAATCTCAGTCACTCCAAGAGAGCCTGTATTTTCAGAACTAGTCAAAGTTCAGTATGACACTTTCTTTTTTTAACACTTCCTTGTCAGAGTTTATTTTTTATTTTTTACTATTTATTGCTTACATGACGTAAGTGGCATTTACCAGAATAGGTAGGCTACTCTCAGCAGGTATAGCTGAGATTACATAATACATGCCAAACTCAACTTCAAAAGCTGAGGGGAAACCCAATAAAACACTACTGAAGTACTAGATCAAGTCACTACTAAACTATTAAAGTGCGTGTTAGACAATTTTGTGCATATTGTCTTTTCTAAATTTTCCAAAACAGTCATTTTCTTGTAAGAAACCATAAATAGCTGGGCAGTTTAAAGCCTTGTTTTGACATAATATTGCATTATGTACTTTCTGAGGCAGCTGTTCAGACAGTTAATGTTGGATGTTGTTCCACCAATGACAATGTGTTTAATTCTAACAGATACTTGTACTTACTGGAAAGACTGGAATAGACCTATAACATCAGATCATTTCTATAGGTTAAGTACAATTGTAGAGTATAATGTGGCAGGATTTGGCATGTGGTTTATTTTCTGTCATGATAACTCTCTGAATAGTTTTAGCCAAGATACATGTCAATGTTAGCCGAGTTGCTACAGACAAAAGATACACAGACACACTGCTGTGAGCGTGTAAGATATACTGCTGCTACATGAATAGGAATTCATAAATCCTGTAGCAGATCTAGACAAATGGAGCTGGAGGAGGTGGAGGGTTTCAGAGGAACTTTGTTGTAATCTAGTGTTAATCAATGGAGGTCATAGCCAATAATTCTTCAGTACTTTTAATTGCTAGAAGAAAAAAATACATACAGGATGGAAATTGATGGGTATTGCTGGATTTTGGATAGGCTTCATTGATCGAAGTTTAATCGTACATATATACAGACTACATGAAACAAACTAACCCTGACCTTAAAGGGTTAGTTATCCCAAAAATGATTATGCCATAATTGAATCGCACTCAAGCCATGCTATGACTTTCTTCTTTCAGCTAAAAAAATAAATTGGAGTTATATAAAAAATAGACTCTTCCAAGCTTTATAATGGGAGTGAATAGAGTCTGAGATTTTAAAGCTCCAAAAAGGACATCCATCCATCACAACGCATGATGTATTGATGAACGCAGAAGCGCATAACATAACACCAGTCATGAATTAGATGTCTAAAACAAGAATTTTTAAAGAGAAATTTCGGAGGAGCTTGAGTTTGTTGCCCAACGCTATTTGTTTCAACCCTCTGACTTAAGCTTACGCTACTCCTACATCCTACCTCAGGTCAGAGGTCACTCTTCCGCCGGAACTAGACTCACATACGGCCGTTACCGGATGCCATGTGATTATAGTTTATAAAGTTTATAAACTTTAGTTATAAAGTTATTAAAAAAGTTCGCTTAAGAAGGCATTCATTAAGCCCCTGGAGGCATATGGATTACATTTATGATGGATGGACGCACTTTTTGGAGCTTCAAAAACTATTTTGGCTCTTTCAAGAGGCTCTTTCCACTCCCATTATAAAGCCAGGATATTTTTTAAATATAACCTAGATTGTGTTTGGCTGAAAGAAGGAAGGCATATACATCTAGTATGGCTTGAGGGTGAGTAAATTATTAGATAATTTTCATTTAATAAGATTTAAATTTTCGGTGTAATTAACCCTTTAACCTAGCCGTCTAAAAACTTTCCATAAGCCTAAAATATTAAATAGCTGCCAAATTCACAACATTTAAACTGCTCATCCCAACCACAGTGACTCTGAACCTGAGCTTTGTTTCGAATTAAAGCACAAAAGACCATCACAAAAGCATGACAGAACAGAACACACTGTTCTAGGCCCATTTCTACATGTCAGTTGTTGGTTTAATCTATTCCACACTTGTTCCCATTTGTCCTGGTTAATGTGGCTTAAAGAATCGAAATCTAACAAAGTATTGATACACACCAGGCTCTCCATAGACAGCTCTGAATACCAGGCTATGACCCAGTCACATATTGTTAGAGCAGTGAAACATTCCTTTAATGGATGGCAGACAGACGTGACAGTAGTGTTTACTGCACAACCCACTGAGTTCATTCCAATCTGCACTGTTCTGAGAGCACCTAAGGCAATGTTACGCATTAGCTAAATTAAAAGTTTTGTTCATGGACAACTAATGGACATGTTAACAGTAGACTAGGTTAAATGGAAAAAAAGATTACCAATTAAGACTTTTCAGAGGACATTTTTCGGATTCAGAAGTTGTTCGTTCTCACGAGACTACTCAAGTTATGCTTGATTACAAGTAAGAATAATTATACAGCTATACAAAAAATATCACAGCTCAGGTCATTTGATCTTGGACGAATTTGACGAGAAAGATTTGAGCTCATATTGAGATCTCTGACTTTTGATTTCAGACTTTGGTATTTCGGCATCTGAGCAATATTCATTCAAGTCCTCAGCCAGCAAACCACTCTGGGTAATCAGTCATACATGAGTTTGTTTCCCTACAGCATGTAAATCTGATTGTATTGGCAATAAAATGGGTCTAAAAGATGAAGAACAGACCATGGAAGCTGGGTAAAAGAGCAATGCTGTCCTGACAGTGATAAAGAGAGAGAATTATGTTACCAGCCCACCGGCGAGCGCTCTGGTGCAGTTACCACGGCAATGCTGCAAGCATCACCCATAATTACGTACAGGTTTCAAGCTCAAATAGAGAGGCAGATCCTAAATCACACATATAACAACACACAAAACCTTCTATTTATATCTCTCTTACAGACTTTAAGACAAAATACATAAAGGTTAATCATGTGATCCGTCTCACACCATAAACACATTTGGGTGTTACTGGTGTACAAGCTGATTTTAAGCCCTCTGTGGTCAGGTAAAGCCGGTTTATGAGGAGGTAATGGTTATCTAGATGTGAGTGCTGACAGAATGCTATAGGCTCATGTTTAGAGTCTTCCTCTCTTCTTGGAGCATCATGTGTCCTCTCTGTGTGAATAGTGAGGAAGCGTCTTTCAAACTTCCTTAGTTTGTGCTGGTTTATACTGTATTTTTCAGCAGGGAACACCAGCATTTTTGATAATTTTCACAAAACATTCATGGTGCCTATAATATTTTGGACTTGCATATAAATATGCAATTTACAAAAATAAAATAAAAAATAAATATCAAAGCCTCAGCTTTATTCTAGCTTCATGCAACAGTGAAAACACGGAAAGCTGGAAAATTCTGTCAATGACAGCGAAGCGTTGTCCCATAAATGACGGAAAATTGCGTCAATGGAGGGAAAATAGTTCAAATAAAATCGTTACAGCAATAAAGCAGTTGTAAGTAAGTGCATGTGATTTAGCTGCAGAATCTAAGCTAGTTTATGGTGTGTTAGCATCACATGCATTGCTGTCTGGAAGGAAACACTCACAACAACCACAACCAAATCAGGAGTCCGAAGGGAACAGAAGAAGATAAAGCCTCCCTGTCACCGTTCCCTGCTCAAAAATTCAGCATTGCTGGACACCAGCATTAGGTATGTTTTGCATGCTGGGACAGCACGGAATGCTGGTTTGCTAACTGGCTGATCACCAGCAAAGCGGGAGTGCTGGTGGACCAGAGTACAGTTTTGTTTGAGAACAGCTAGACCAGCACTATACCAGCTCTAACCAGCATAAACCAACCTGGACCAACATGGAATTCATGCTGGGTTATGCTAAATCATACAGCAGGGTTCGCTCTCCTAATCTCTGAAAGGGGCTGGACTGGCTACCTCTAATTCCTGTTTATAAATTGCACTGCTAGTGAGTGCAAATCTGGTTACATCACAGAAAACCCAGATTCTGCTGTATCCCAAACTGCACTCGGTGCAAGGACATGTTTTGACAGCAATGTCTGTCCCCAGGCAGACAACAGTGTTACATAACATAACCCAGTATGCAGCCAACAACTCTTTTTTACAATTCACTGGCCCCATTTTCTGTCCAACTAAAAGAGACATTCCCACTGACCCCAGTTCTGTCCTTAATAGAGTCTCACCATCAATATTATAGGCTCAGAAGCTAATCCCTGACCCAAACCTGCCCTTACACAATTATCCTCTGTTCTCAAAAATCCAGAATTTTGAATGTCACCAAAGATCTGGTCCACTTTGCAGCTCATTCTGGTAAAGAACCATCCATTTAGACAGGAAAAGACTTTATGACTGACATAAAAACGATTTATGTTCAATTTAGGCACAATAACTTATGAACTCGGACATAACACTGCAAACAAAGTTGAAACATGCTCTCAATTATATCTTATTTATTTTCTACTACGGGCGTTTTCTTTGTTCCGAAACAGGGATTACAATTTTTACAATGTTGCAATTTCTGTTTGGTGGGGTTCGACTTTCACAAGGCAACGTTTCTAAAGGGCCCCAACATTTTTTAATCCAAGTTACGTGCGAATAAATTGTCCTCTCACTGGTCAGAGTGCACCTGTTTATGTTCTGGGATTCTGCTTATATAGGGTCAGTCGTCAGGATGGAACAGCTGTGCGGAATTATTGCGGCTTTCTTTGTAGCTGTTATTATATTGCTTTATCATTTTGAGCAGTAATCTGGGTTTCCTCTGTATTTTGTTCTGAAATGTCAAATTTCACTTAGGCATTTCACTTCGTCTTTGCTCCAGGTTAATCCATGATTAATTTTAAGAACTGCTGATTTTCTTACATTTTGATACAGCCATGGTTTGTTCGTCCATTGAGTTGGACTTCTTTCTCACCACAAGCGAACTGCTCCATAGTCTGTTTTCAAGTGGGCCAAGACCACCTTGTTCAGGAGATCTTGGACCTTTTTTTTTTTTTTTTTTTTTTTTGCTGTTCCAAGCGGGTTTTTTGGGTTCCCCCCCCTGTTTAAGGGATTTTTGGCCTTTTTTTTTTTTTCTTTTTTTTTTGCTGATCCAAGCGTGATTTCTGTGTTCATATACTGTATGCCTAAATGAACCGAACTAAAGGAGAAAATGCACCAGGTTTTGAAACAAATGCTAGAAAAGAGCCAGGTGTGAAAATTACAAAATGCCCTAAAAGTGCCTCAAACTAAACTCTAATTTCTTTCAAAGATTTGGTAACATAAACCTTGCTAACGTTGTCAAATTCAATGGCTAAATCTATGTAGAGACATGTATCTTAAAATTTCCCACTGGACTGGTTTTAACTCCCAACAAATCAGATTGGAGCTTGCTATTTTGAGAAAGCTTTTGCCCTTTTTTCAGCTGATCTGATGGGAGCTCCATGATACACAACAAAAACACACAAACTTTTTAAATATTTTCTCTAAAAGTTTAGTAAACTGTTCCATTTTAAAAATTAGATATTTCAGACTATTACTTTATATGTCAAGCTTTGCAGTGTTAATGCTGGTTGGAGAAATAGATTTTGGTGTGTTAGCCCATTCAAAAGCTCTGAGATGTGTATTTCTAGTGGGTCCAGACATTTGACCCAAAATTAATATCTTAGTTGGTAATGTATCATGGCAAAACTTTCACCAGAGAAGAAAAAAGATTCTGTCGGTTACATTCAACATGCCTGCTACATACATCATGCAGATTTGAGCATATTGATAAATGACAAACTGTGTCAGTGACCTCTGCTCCAGTTTATGGGAAGAAAAACACATTAGAGTTGGTTTTTCTTCACTCCTCCTTTGACCTCCTTAAAAAGTATGCCAAAACACTTAGATTCAAGGAAGTTCTGTCTTATTCTTGGGGACCTATCAATCAGTCAAAGTCTGTGTTCGTCTGAACCCATAATGTGTCATTCATTATCAGCAGCGGCATGCTTTGAAAGATAAACACTTTAAGATTGAAACATTGACTCAAAATCCCTATGGCCTCAAGGATATCAACATATTTGGATACGGGATGTGATTATGAATTTTTGTCTGAGAAGGAGAGGAACACACATACGTGCACTTATTCCACGTCTTTGCAGTTAAAGATTAATTCACTGCTGAAAGCTTTGTTTTCCCTAATGCCTAATTATCTTAAACAAGGTTTTGAATCACTGACAGCAGTCTGAATTGTAATGAGGGGCTGGTGCAGGCCGGTACAATCCAAACTGCCTCTGCAATGAATGATTCACCGATGTCATCAGGGTCCCGAAAGGTCAAACTATTTCTGTTGCCAATGCATAACACAAGACATAAATTGCTTACTCACCCTCATGTCATTCTGAACCTCTAAGAATCTCTTTCTTTACAAAAGGAACAATTTTTAATTCTTTTGTTCAGGGACTTGATAGTCCCTGCCCCTAAAATGTATAGTTTCTGAAACTTAAAAAAAAAAAACTCCCATAGTTTGCCTACTACAGTTATTGATACTTTATCATATTGAATTAATATGCTTGCAAACAGAATAAGAAGCTTACAGAATATGTCAGTTTCATTAATTTCTGGTTTTGATGACAGTAACTACTATTACCTCACATTTCTTAGTTTCTTTAAACACTGGTGTTCCTTGCACCAGTTGGTGAAACTAGCATTAGTTTCAGAATTTGTCAGTTAATTTCTGTTTTTGATGACAGTAGCCAATAATTCCTCACTTTTACACTTTTATCTAATTTCTAAAACACTTAGATTAGCAAATGGAATTTCAAATTGAATGTTTTTTTTCATGGTTGCTTGTTAAACATATTCCTCATAGTTTTTGTTTAAATTATAATATATATCACAATAGGGATAACTTCAGTGTTGCTACTTTTTTATTAGATTGTAATTGCAATTTTAGTTTAACCACTTTTAATTATTAGTTCAGCTTGTAGCTTGGCAAACTAGTAGCTTGCCCAACACCAAAATGTATGTGATAAGGGAACCAAGATTACCGGATTTTATCTTGTCATGGACTCATTAGCAGGTTGACGGTGACTGGATTCAGTGCCCTTAGAAACACAAATCCAAATGGTACTAACAGACACATGTCACAGGCCCACTGCCAACTATTTAGAGCCTTTTATTTTGATAACATCACACCCTTGATGCAAGCATCTGTTAGTGGAAATGTTGACCTCATGGACATACAAAAGTTAACACATGCATGCAGAGCTCATGGCATGACAAGAATGGAGAGAAAAATAGACAGATGATTAGCGAGGGTAGAGAGAGGAAAAGAGATCGATTTCTGCAACATGACACACACACCCCCACATATAACCTGTAACTTTACACACCCAAGTATTTCTCTCCTGTAAACATCCAAACGTGGCAGACGTTCAGCCCCCTCTGAAGACATACAGCCCCTGTGATCAACAAAATAACAGCACCATTCTCAGAGTTGGAACCTACAAAAACGAATTGTGAGGGTACCATTGTACAGTGATGGTATCCGATTTTTTTATGGTACTGAAAAGTTGTCACATGAATTATTCGGGGCTAAAGGCGCACCGGGATAAAAGGCGCCTTTGATTTTAATTTCCTCAAAACTAGATGGCACGAAAACTTGCCGTAGCACTTTCCAAAACATCCACTTTTCAAGAGGCATGTGGAAATTTGATCTAATATTTGATGTTTTTTTTTGTTTTTTTAATGTTAGAGATTTAAGTAGCAAACGAGAATCACTACAATTATTGAATATATTTGGAAACAAAGGTCTTCTTAATTATTTAAAGTTTTGTTCGAGGAAATAAAAGCTAGAGTTTTTCAATAATGGAAGAATATGTAAAAGGTAATTGGGGTAAAAGGTGCCCCTGCTGTTGGGGTGAAAGGCACAATAATTAACATGATAATAATAAACAGCTGGCTGACTTTTCCATTTGTTGACATGACATGGTTTGTTTCAAATGGTAAGTATTCTACATTAAGTTGGGTGTCCATCATATTTAAAAATATGATATTAATCATATCATATAATAAAAAAACATATTTATTGTTACTACTGTAAAGCTATATTAAATTATAGTGGAATCTCATTCAGTGTTTTCATAAGCTTCACTTTTTAAAATAATTTTGTTTCTGTATTTTTAAAAATGAACATATTTTAATGACAGTTTATTTGCTGGACAAAAATGAACTAATTTATTTATCAAAATAAACACAAAATAGTACAAACTTTGCTAAAGTGATTGTTTTGAACAAGTATTAAATTAGACATTATTAAAAACATGTTACTTTAGCTAAAGATTTGTATAAATAATGTGTGTTTTTTGCCCCACTTACATTTTAACAGCCTAATTATATTTGAATATTTTAAATGTTATTAACAGAATTGGGTCACTACTATATAGTGTATCACAAGCATCTGTATTAGAATACTTAGTCAACATGAACCAAATTCACAAGCCAAACATAAAGAGTATTACCAACTAGAATGTGAAACCTCAGGAACTGATTGAAATTGAAGCATGAAAAGTGGTCTCTTTATGACAGGAAGTTGGAACTGAAGGGTTAAAGGATAAGAGCACTTGATAACTTCAGCCAATAAGGAAAGAGCAACATAGAGCAACCTGTTTTATTTCCTATTGGAATAATTAGTCAATCACAATAAGGCCATGGGCATGTATTAAGAAAGTAAATAGGGTCATTTTTGATTTCATTTTGATTCTAATGTTGTCTACATGTTAGTCATGCAGTATGAAACATAAAAGGTGTGTCTGTTAAATGAATCATTAGTTGGAATCATAAAAGGTGTGTCTGTTAAAGGAATCATTAGTCGGAATCTTGCTACTTTAGAACAGAACAATCAGCTGAAATAATGTTTTGCCAATGGTGACCTGCCGTGTTTCTAAAACTACGCACAGATATATCATTTCTCATTTTATTTGACTCACCTCTAACTCAAACAGCCATCAAACTGCTGCTGTCTACTATATATATATATATATAATGCTCCAAGTTTGCTTATGTGGACTGAGCACACAGTTGTTTAAATGACAGATGTGCACTAAACGTCATGCAATATGAAACATAAACGGTGTGTCTGTTTAATGAATCATTTGTCAGAATCTTGCTACTTTGGAACAGAACAATCAGCTGAAATAATGTTTTGCCAATGGTGAACTGACAAAACCCGGCAGGCAAAAAAAAAAAAAAAAAAAAGGAAAATATAATGCTCCTATTTGCTTATGTGCACTGAACACACAGTAGTTTAAGTGACAGAAAGATAAATGGGTAGAAAGTGGTAGAAATAAGGAGGGATGAAGGATCAAGAGAGATAGTTTAAAAGAGTGCATGTAGAGTGACCTGTAAAGGACTAGAGTTGGAGCTGAATAACAGAACCATACACAGAAGAAGCCCCGCCCCCTTCTCTCTTGGCCTATAACAGCCCACTATGGAGTCGGAGTTCAGAAACAGACGAGGTTTCATCCACAACACAACCACTCTGGACACCCTCTGGCTGTCTCTGTCGACCTGCTCTTAACCTCTGGCTGCTGGATACTGTCTTTTTGGATACTTTTACATGGATTACTGACTTTAAAATGTGCTCCCAACTGTTGTTGGATGAATTCAGCCATGGTAAGTTACCTGTTCTTACCTGACTACACTTGCTGAACTATACTCCTTAATGTATGATATTACTAATACAATGACTCTTATAAGACCACTGACTAACATTCAGAGACCTTTCTCTTGGCGTCCTTCTCTCTTTGGGGACATGTAATATAGACACTGAATGTTCGGGACCGATTTATGATGACAGGTTGGGAAAAGGGCCCAGAAAACAGGGTGCATACGGACAGCTTCAGGATTTAGGAGTGACAGGAAGGTCCTGGCACAGTTGTGCATAGCGAAGCTTCAAAACTCTCATTATCAGAAGTGCATCAGTGACCCCTAAAGACCCCGCATCATTTAAGTAGCCGATAGAGATGGCCCTGGGTGCATTGTAATGTACTGTAATTATAGGGCACAAAAATCTACTTTTTGAAATGAAGAGTGCTGTTTCCCCAATACAACTCTAGACAGCATGTGAACACAAACAGTAAACAGAGTGTGTGGTGCAAGCGCTCGGCGAGGAGAGTCGTGAGAGGGTGTAGGAGGCTCAGTAGACCGTGATAACTGGCTCACTGGATTATGTAAACTATAGATCATGGAACATTCCTCTACGGTTTTATTGTTTTGATCAGTAGTTTCTCAGTGACATCTGTGACAAATAGATCAATATCTCTCCGGGACTGAGCTGTCACCCGAAGGTTATGTCATTAACAGTGATGGTGTCAGTTTGTAGTGGTAGCCTACTGGTTAATGATCTGGCCTGCTTACACAATGGTTGTAGGTTGATGCCAAGTAGCTGTGACCCAGGAACAGAGGGCCGTTGTGCCCTTGATCAGTGGCTCCGGATTGCCCCCAAGGGAACTACTGTACTGGAAGTTGTTTTGCATAAAAAAACATGTTAAATGGTGTGTAAATGTTTAAAACATTACACATTTATTTCGATTTTGTGTTATGTATTATGGATTGATAATCTCAGCTGTGTGATTGTTTATATCATCACAAAATGTCAAATGTATTATCGCCCAGCTCTTTGTATAAAGTGGGATGTATATTATATCCAACTGTCATATATGCAGTATATGTTGTGTTCATAAGTAAATTATATTGTGGACTACTATTTTAAAAAAGGAAGTCTGAACTGTTGTGTATGACCTAATGTGTAAGAGCGGAAGTGAAAGAGTAAAACAAGATGGATGAAGTTCGCTACTCCTGTCTTGTGTACTTTGTTGCTGCTTACTAACTCCTGAGAGACACCACAAATTGGCGACGAGGATTAGGCAATTTTTTCTCGCCAGCATTGGTCAGGAAGATGGCTGTTGCTATCGTGCCTTTCTCGAGTTTTTCCTGCCTTGCTCCGGTGAGCCAGCTATGCCGCTTAACACATGGCTGTGGATTTCTGAAAATGATCTACAGGTTATTGATGCCACAGGGGATGCTTGGCCTGACGAAAGATGGAGAGCTGAATTGCTTCACTGCCTTGGCACAGAGGGACAACGGATTTTCTTCTCATTGCCTAACACAGGTACAACATATAAGGATGGAGAGGATGCATTGAAAGCCTTCTTCATGCCAAAAGCTAAGACAGCTAACGCTGTGAGGAGCACGAGACAGTTTTACAGTACGTTGTTGCATTGCGAGAGCTTGTTGTTTCATGTGAGTTCAGTGCCAGTACTGATGAAATGATCACAATCAATTTGTCGAGAATGTGTTTAGCCCACAAATACGTGAGAGACTTTTACTAGAAACTGTCTCACACTGGACTGAGCTGTTACGATAGCAAGCCAGATTGAATCTGCTGCCGATCAGGCTAAATCCATTTCAAATTCCCGCCAAGTTAGCGCCCCCGTACAAGCGGTGCAGCGCACAGTGAAATGCAGAACAACGGGAAAAACCCTCACATGCACCTCTTAATTCTGCTCAGACGGGGAAAACGAAGTCATGCTTTCGCTGTGGACCGGAGGCACACTTAGCTAACATTGTGTACTGCTCGACTGCAACTGAAACATTCAGGAAGTGTAAAAACATTGGAAATTATGCTAAACTCTGCTGATCAGCGCAGTCAAACAAGCGCAAGGTCAGTGAAATTTAATTACCAGAAGTTACTGCACTTCACACAGAATATTCAGCTCATACTCCCCACATTACAAGCACAGTCAGTGACTATATCTACTTCTGACTCACAGACTTGCGTGGTGGATTTGATGGTTGACTCTTGGTCTTTCATATCTATCCTGCCTTACAGCACTTATGCATGCCATTTCAGTAACAATGTGCTATTGCAACCCAAAGCCAGGATTGTGACATATATAAAAGTCCAAATTCCGGTGGTTGAATATTTGTCAACGAATGATTCTGCAGTAGCCACTCCCTACATGACCACTCCTGCTATATTTCTCATCGGGAGGGAACTAATGTCTGCACTGCATGTGAGGATTGAAAACAATCAAGTCCGGCCTCCTAATGCCCTTCCTGTGCTTGTTCCTCCTGTGCCAGTCTTTCAGTGCACTGTTGCTGAGTCAACTGAGTTTGGATGTGCTGAAAACTTAATACACTGCGTAAATCTGGATGAAACTGTCCCACCTGTGCGGCAAACACTTCGCCATCTACCACTCTTTGTTCACAGTGCTGTGTCAGAGGAATTCAATTGTTGCAGTTGGGGTGATAGAACGTATCGACCCCTTTGCATGGGTGTCAACAATTGTCGTACACAGAAAAAGTCAGGTAAAATTAGGATGTGCGTTGACCTCAGACAGCCATTATTATGAACTCTTTCTATTGCCACACATGGATGAACTACTCTCTGCTTCTACTGTTTTCTCTACCATCGACCTGACTAATGCTTACAACCAAATAACGCTGCATGAGGACAGTCGTGACCTCACAGCCTTTATTACTCACAACGAACCGGTCTGTTTTGGATGTGTTCCTTATGGATCGGCTTCTGCACCCGTTGCATTTCAGAAGATGATGACCGTTATCCTGACTGGCTTTTCAGGGGTTGAAAATTACCTGGACAACTTTATCTTCCATGGATCTGACATGCATGACAAAGCACTTCAAGCGGTCTTACAACGTCTAGAAGCTGCTGGCTTGCAGCTTAATAAAGACAAGTGTCATTTCCGGCAAACCAGCCTGCTGTCCTTTGGTCATACTGTTTCACTGGAAGGTCTTCTTCCTGATGAATCACATGTACAGGCAATTCAAAATGCTTCTCCTGCAGATAAAGCCGTTGCTCCAGCTCCTGTTGATGAGGAGTTTGTTGCTTTTCTTTCTACTGCGTGATTCTCTTTCTGCTGCTGATGTTGACGCTGCATGTGCTTCTTGTCCTGTTTTAATTAAACTTCGTACACAGATTTGCAATGGTTGGCCTCCTACATTCAAGGGGCTGGATGGTGAGTTATTGCGGTACTATAAACTGTGCTTGGAACTGTCTATTAAGGACAGCTTCATCTTCCGAGGCTCAAGGCTTATTGTACCTGCTGCTATTCGATCTGTGCTGGTCTCCTTAGAGCACGAAGAACATCAGAGAGAGGTGAGGACCAAATAACGCCTTTGTGATCTCTATTGATGGCCAGGGATGGATGTTCAGGTTCATGGTGCTTTATGTTCTTGTTACGTGTGTCAGCTCACTGACAAAACTGTCAAGTCACATCCTGCTCCTCTCCAGTCGGTGCCACTGCCAGATGAACCATGGCAGAAAGTGGCTGTAGATATAGTTGGTATTTATCGACTGCAGGTTTGCTATAACATGACTATTATAGCAAATGGCCTGAGGTCTCCTTTATTCACATGTCGCTTGGGATTCTGTGGTTTTGTTTCTGTCATCAGTCTTCAGCCACCATGGAAATCCATTGAGTATTGTTAGTGATAACAGTTTTCAGTTTACATCTGCTGCTTTCGCTGCTTTTCTGGAAAGAAGGAATATTCGTCACCATCGTTCCTCCCTCTACTCCCCATGGCAGCTAATAGTGCTGTATAGAGGTTCAACTGTGTGCTCAAACACACCGTCCAAATGGCCATCCAGCATCATCAGCCATGGAAGCCTGTGGTAACTGAATAGGGTGTACTGTGCCACTCCACATTCTTCAACTGGTACTTCACCCTTTCAGCTCTTCTATGGCAGGCAAATGCGCACAAGGCCGTTTATTTTGCCATCTGCTCCTGTGCACCCGTCAACTGGCATGATTGTTCGCCGAAGGTTTACTCAGCTGCAACACCAAATGAAAAAGAACACTGATGCTAAGCGAGGTGCTCTCACTCCTTGTTTCCAGGAGGGGGGATATAGTGAGGGTACGGACCCCCTTGCATGTTCCTAAGCAACACAGAAAGTTTCTTAGTGATGGAAAGACATGGAATGCTTCCCATCTCACTGCATTTCCATGCGAACCAACAACTCCACCTGAAAACACTGTTCACTACACATGCACTCATACAACCTAAACATGATGTTCGGAAGCATAGTTGGTAAATTATTATGTCACTTAAATCTGATGTATGGATGTGTTTGCATTGTTGGTGCATAAGTAAATTTAAAAACAATTGTGTTCATAAATAAATTATATTGTGGACTACTATTTTAAAAAGGAAGTCTGAACTGTTGTGTATTATGTAATGTGTGAGAACGGAAGTGAAAGAGTAAAACAAGATGGATGAAGTTCGCTACTCCTGTCTCGTGTGCTTTATTGCTGCTTACTAACTCCTGACAGACTCCACTGTATAAAGCGATATAAACTAGATAGCAAATCTCACTGCCTAATTTTGTTGATTTGTCGCAAAATGTAAATATTATCGGCCAGCTCTTTATATAAAGTGGATGTATAAGTATGTCCAATACAGTATACCTGCGCAGGGTGATATACTATTTACCATATCTAACCTGCTGAATTGCTTGTATTGTCGCCAAATGTAAACTATATAACCCAGCTCTAATCTGTTAAATGTGACCATAAGGTATGAAGATATTAAGATATTATTAATATTAATATTAATATTTTCTGTTAAGCTGCTTTGAAACAATGTGTATTGTAAAAAGCACTATACAAATAAATTTGACTTGACTTGACATAATTGGGTTATAAATATAGCATAGGCTACAGCACATTAACAAGTCATATTATAAAATCTGCTTAAAAAATATATATATATATATATATATATGTTAAAGATGTGGCTTAATGGTTATATGGGTTTTAAATGGTTATATGGTCACTAGGGTGTTGCTAGGCAAAGAGTCCTTAACATGGCTGGATTTTTCAGTGCAAGTCCCCAAGATCATATCCACAAAAATATAATTAGTCAAACCACTCACAAAATTAATTAACAGGATTTGTGTAATAGTATTGATGTCCATGTCACAAATGGTATTTAATACGTTGGGTTAAGTGTTTTTTTTTTTTTTTACTCATCCTTGGTATAACCAAAAGTAATAGGAGGGCTTGTTAATTAAATAAAATAACTATTAAATAGAAGCTAAAGATAAGTTCACATTTTTTTGTCTGGTAGAATCCAAAGGTGAAAAAGGAAAACCTCATTTGTGATTTCTGTGAAATGTCGTCACTTTATAAATGATAAATGTTTTGTTGTGAAAGTGGGTTATGAGCATCTGTTTGTTTAAGACGGTCTGGTGACATAGAGGGTCATAAACCTCAATGTTTGATGTGTGTGAGTGAATGACACACCTCAGCTGTTACCCAACACCTCCTGTTCTCCTTCCACATGCTGCAGACACAAAGTCCACAAAGTCACACCAGTTTATGTTTATTTTTATTCAATGCATCCCTCTTCAATCGCAAAGGTTTGCATAGGTCATGCATGTGTTGTGTGGATTGATTTGGCTTCTAGAATGGCTGACAAGACATGTGGTGTGAAACTGGGCTGTGTGAAACCCTTCCATCATAAAATTTTAATAAGGGGTAACACTATACGTCTCAGAGTTACACAACATTGCCACAAGGTAACCTCTTAATAATCCACAGGCAAATACCTTATATTAGACTTAAGCCACAATCTTGGAGGCATATGTGGTACTGGTACATATTTAAACCTATCATAAAATCAGACGGTATGGGGGTAGAATGTGTGGTACAGACAGACCAACAATAGATTTCTACATATTGGACCAGACATAGAGGGCATAATATGTTTTTTTGTTTGGGTTTGGGACATATTTTTGGCACTGAGGGATAATATACCCAATTAAAATTGTCATCTTGCAGAATGTCCAAGCTGCTCTTTTCCATTCAATGAAAGTATAGTGTCTGCTCTCAAGCTCCAAAAATGAAAATTTTCTGTGAATAAATTACTTAAATTTTAATCTTATCCCAACAAGGCTGCAGTTTCGGAAGAATTGGTATATACCGCAAAGGTTTCATGGGCTACTTTTGTCTTTGTTTTTTTTTTGTTTTTTTTGCTGGTTGATGAAATCCATATCTACATTAATTGTTTGGAAAGGAGCATGCACATTTTACTAGAATATAGGCCTAACTCCCTTTAATGCTCAGCATACATGTTTCAAGCAACATCGGCAACATAAGTTACCATTTCAAGTTTTTTTTTTTTTTTTTTGATTGAACTATTTTATGTATTTTACAGCAACCATTCTTAAAAAAAAAAAGCATTAAAATAATATTTTATGCATATTTTGCATGTATAATGAGACTGTAATCTAAAATAATGTTTTTCTGCTGTCACTTAGGAGAAGTATGATACATTGTGTGATATATGATGATTGATGAGTAGGGCACACACACTGAACTATGGTGTGAGTGTTGCGCAGTCGTAGTGCGGCATAGACCGAGCACATGGGGATTCACATGCGCGCGTATCTCCTCTGATACTGCACCGCATCCATCCACCATCCATCCATTCATCCGGCACTGCCGCAGGACATGCAGTCCTGATTATTCTGTTCCGAGTCCATGCAGCTCAACTTTGCTGCATGTAATGTGTTTACACAGTGTTCGTTATCATATCAGTCTGGTGGAGCCTTGTGGGCATCAGATGGCTTTTGGACAACTCGGGTGCGGATATGTTACTACACCATCATTCGTCGTGCGGTCAGACCTCTTCTCATAGCCACATGACGACATTGGGATAATATTAAAACGTGCATTCTGGAAATAAGCGAGGCGAAACAGGGAGGGAGCGACTAATCGACCCGACTGCAGTGAGTAGAGCTGGCCAGCTGGAACAGAACATGCTGTCTGCATCAGATAAGAACCTGAAGGATGATTTTTATTTATTTTTTTTATAGTTTTGTTGTTGATGTTATTACTCGTCAAATTTTAAAGGGCTGTTTATGATAACTAACTAACTAAATAACTAACTAAATAACTAACTTTAAATAAATAAATTCAGTAAGTTACCCTGAAAGTTCAAGATGCATCCCAAAATAATTACATCACCACAGACCCAGAGCTATTCGGGAAGCAGCTTTATGGCAATAAATCTTGAATGATGGGAACATTGAGATCTGAAGCAGTCTGCCCCTACTGGCAGATCCAGTGTCAGCAGCGATTTATTCATTGATTACATGACGTTAAAAGACTAAACCGACCTCAGGACAGAACAGAACGACCATGCTTTATCACCCAGCATGTGTAAAAGCCAGCATCTGGAATTAAACTGTCTTGAAACAACAAATAAGTTAATAAGCTAATTGTGTTGGTTTTAATGGAAACTGTAATGGTCTCTGTGGGTCTCTATTCTGGTAATTTGTTGCCTTCTATTGGTGAAATGTTAAAACCACTAAATCTTAATGGAATATTGGCCAAAACACACTACTGGACAGGGTTAATTGCCAGGTCTGTGTAACAAACCAGCCTAAAGTCCAATCAAAAATAGCCCAAAACCAGCATGACCCAATTCAAATATTAAACTCAACATATGTGCCACACCCATACCTAAATACATATTTTACAGTCTTTGTTATGTGTTATACACAATTTTAACTTGAAAATCACTGGTAGGCCTATTCATAAATAGTCTGTTTTCATAAAAGAGCTCAAAAGTCCCCTCTCTCAAAATAAATAAATAAATATAAATATATATATATATATATAGCCTATATATATGGCAGTTTTAACATTGGTAGAATGTAAAACATTTCCATACAATTACAGTTTGGCAACAGTTTACAATAGCCCAGTTCTGCTGGGAAATGTGCACTTGGCATCCACATGCTACTGGAAACAACTTGGTAATAGTTTTAATGGTTAAATGTGGTTTGTAATGGTATTTGTAGTTTTGTTGAACCCATTAGCACTTCTGTGATTGTTTGTGATTGTTTCTATTGTTTGTTTGTTTTTAGCAGGAAGTAAGATTGACACCCTGCAGCACGACCTGCATTAGTGCTTGAGGTTAATTTACAGTGTAAACTTAAATTATATGACAATTATTTTTTTGTTGTTGATTTTTTTAAATGTTTTCCAATATTATAAAAAGCAGGATTGTGGTACACAAATATAAACCAAGCATATTATATATAAAAATAAATAAAAAATGCTGAAATATATTGCATTTTGAGAAATGTTTAAAACAGAAGTATTTTCATGAGCTTGCAATATTAAGTGATCAATTTAATTGTTGGTACCAGAATTTCAGGTTTGACCATTTTAAGGTCTTTATAGATGTGGTTATTGCAGTGAGTTTCTATTTAATGATTCGGGAATCAAGCTTGAAAACGCCGCGGTTCCCATAGCAATAAAATAAGCAGGATAAGTGCAAAGAGCATTCAATGCCCATGCGTAGTAACTCTTCATAGAGCAGCAACACGCCACACGGATAGAAATAGAAGCGCACAGTGCGCATGTGTAGCTGCGCTTATTCACACACAGTGCTCAACACAAGCACTTCACACAGCAGTCTGCGAGGAGAGCGCGCTGGTAGCGCATACAACCTGACCAAGAACGGTTAGGAATAAAATATACATGACACCCGTGAGAAGAGTGAGTACTTAGTTTATGTCTTTGTTTTATGTTTGAGAGTGTCTGGGGTGTAAATATGGCTACTTTGATAGGTTAAAGGGTTTATTTTAGCGGCAAAAGGCGGCGCGATGGTTATCCGCGGCACAATAACCTTCTTTGTTCAGGTAACACGTTGAAGCGCCTTAAAAACATCAAGATGTTACACTCACATCATTAGAACACATTGTTTACTCCTATATGAGCCATTAATATGCGATATTAACGTTTATATTTCACCATTAGCTGGTTTATTAATATTTTCAAAATGTGTTTTTAAGGTGAATTGGTGTTTACGTGAATGCTGCCGCTATTTATTGTTCGTTTTATTATAACGTGAGTTTAATACTGTTTTTATGTATAGGAGTCTGCTTGTTTTTATTAGGTTATTGATTCCGCTTTACAGTTTTTGAATTGAAACAGTGTTTCGACTCTGAGCCGGTGTTCAGTTTTAGCTTTAGCATGCTAGCCTGGCAGTAAAATGGAGGACCGATAATGACCAATAAAAACACATCCTGATTGACTAAACTTTACTGAACCGCAATAAAAACAAACCACTTCTGTACAACACAGTAACGTTAGTAGTTTTCCTCGTTATTGTATTTTGTTTCTAAAACCCTCACACCTCAAGCATATCCACTTTAATGTTGAATTGTTCATTAATCTCTGTAGGTATTCCTGGAAAATCATAACATTTACTTTTTGAGTGTTAAATGTGTCAGTAAACACTGTCATAGAATGGCTTTAATGGAGTTTATGTGGTGGGTCCATAACAGAAACATGTTTAGTGGGATTATGTTTATTATTTAAAACACACTTTCACTTTGTCCTTGTTTAAATATGACTTATAGGTGTTGGTTTAATGTTAGTACAGGACTGATACAGTGTTTGTTGGCTCCTTATTCAGTTAACAAAATGGTTGGCAGCCGGTCGGCCATAATTTCCCTCACACACTATGCAACGTGGCTGAATCACCCCCAACCTTTGTGTCTTCAGACACAGGCCGGGGCCCGTGTTAATCCATTACACGTGTGTTACGATCACTGTGGTTACTGAAGTCTGGGGAGGAGAAATAGGAACCCATGACATCAGATAGTGTAGACACGTCAGAGATGGGGGTTCATGAACAATCACACAAACAGGAAACATTGCCCAAGAGGGCTGTCGTGTTACCGCCGGAAATTCATTCAGAAAGTTCTGAACTGAATAAGCAGTGCTCTGTGTTGTGTACTCGTGGTCTTGACGTTTTAAATATATGTTCAGACAAGATTGTTACATTCTCTTCCGTATCCTTTGTACGATCTCAGAACACGGATCAGATTAATTCATTTTCCAATGTCTCCTCCATAGAAAAGGGAAATCGTATTTGCTAAGTGCTCATAAGGATTGTAATTGTAAACAACTTTGAGTTTTGGTCTTCTGATATATGGTAAATTGCTGCTAATTTGTTGTTGTTTTTTCTTCTTTGTTTTGCAGGGTATCCCAGTGTAAAATGGAGGATAGTTTTGATTGCGACTGCGGTGAGCTGGAGCCGCCTGATCATTGAGAAGGAATCGTCTCACTGAGATCACAACCCTTTTGGTTTCCACACATCAGGTGCTTAAAACAGGAAAATAAAAAAGTAGATTTAACACCATTTACTTGGACCGCTAATAATGCTGCTACTCAGGGCCAGTCATACACTGAAAATTTCTGCACTGTGACGATGGTTTTATAGTTAGTGACTTTAATTATTTCAGTTGCTTTCAAAGATATTTCATTGGCCTCCAAATTCATTCCATTGTACCCTATTAAACATTGAAATAAAGAAAAATCTCCCACATACTATGTAAAAAGCTGCTAAAAAGTGTTGTGTATGATGACAACATATCTTTGCAACATATCCAAATCAGTTCCCAGCATCTCCCAAAATACGCTGTTAAGTCGGTCGGGGAAAGCGGTCTCGGCCTCGTGTTTTTAGGTTTGTCTTTCTCATCTGCTCTAGTAGTTGCAACTCAAGATCGGTGCATATCAGATAAATCAGAAATCTTTCCAGCTATAACATCTGCAAAGAGCTGCTATATTCTAGACCGCAAAATGGCAGAGAAATTTGAGAGCCTTATGAACATTCACGGCTTCGACCTGGGCCCTCGCTACATGGACCTGAAGCCGCTGGGCTACGGGGGAAACGGACTGGTCTTTTCCGCTGTCGACACCGATTGTGACAAGAGGGTCGCTGTGAAAAAGATAGTCTTGACCGACCCTCAGAGCGTCAAACATGCACTACGTGAAATCAAGATCATCCGCAGACTCGATCACGACAACATCGTGAAGGTGTTCGAAACCCTGGGGCCCAGTGGCAGGAGACTTACGGAGGACGTGAGCTCTCTGACGGAAGTCAACTCCGTGTATATCGTACAGGAGTACATGGAAACCGACCTCTGTAAAGTACTGGAACAGGGCTTGTTGTCCGAGGACCATGCACGGCTCTTCATGTACCAACTGCTGCGAGGACTCAAATACATCCACTCGGCAAACGTGCTTCACCGTGACCTGAAGCCCGCCAACCTCTTCGTCAACACAGAGGACTTGGTACTGAAAATTGGGGACTTTGGACTCGCCCGTATCATGGACCCACACTATTCCCATAAGGTATTTAAAAAATTTCACTCTCATATTTATCTCTTTCAGTGTTTGAAGTCTGTTCCATCTCATTGAAAACCATCCAGATGGCATCTTGTATGACTTGGCTATGAATGAGCTTTAATTCCATTCACTGATTCGTTGTTTCACAGAAGGTAAATAGTAGTGCGACAGTCCTTGAAATGACACCAACTTCCTGTTTCTCTGACACCCTTTCCAGTACGTTAACTTCCACTGCAGTTTCCTCATATCTGGTTGTTTGTGTCTTGTGTGTATTGAAAGGAACAGACAGGAACACTACAGAAATATTATGAAAGAATGTACAGCTGTTCCTTTATGGAGTCAGAGTTGAATGTCCAGTATTTCTCCACATCCTAATGTTGTTATGGAGGGGTAATTTCACTGATGTTCGAGGTTGTGGCTGGATCCAAGCATACATGTGTCTCAAATTTGTATTCATTTCTCCTCTATGGGCTCACATGATCAAATGCCAGCCAGATCTCCTCTCACACGTGTACTCAGACAAGCCTCCTTCAAGGCCTTTTAGAGCGTGAGCTGTTCCTGCTTTAGCTATGAATAGCTGCTGTCACTCCCCCTCACATACTCTGGTCTGGGTTTGTTCTACAGGGAACAAGAAAATTGAGAGGTTATATCAGGCTCTGGTCCTGTAATTACTGATTCAGCTGCTCTACTAGCTTGACAACTTGAAAGTTTGAGAAATCAGATTCATTGACCATTTTTACATGCATAGAAAAAAGCATAAATCAAAGATTTGAGAATCACATCTGCCATGAAAACAATTTTTTATTACAGTCACTGTTTGAATGTTTATTTCAACAAATTGGAGTAAAAACGAAATGTATTGGAAAAAGTTTATATAAAAACTGCCATATGTGCAGCTCTTTTATTTGAGTGTTTAATTTATGTAATAAATTAATTTCAGTTTATGGCTAAATTAAACCTTTAATTGTATTCAGTGTTTGTGTCTCTGTAAAAAATAGTTTTTGGTTCATCAGTAGTTGGAGTATTCTGTATACATGCAATAAGCGTATTATGAAAAACTTGACGCATGCTCTTTTTCCCACTGTTTTTTCTTGTCATTCGAGTTAATTTTTAGTACACTTGCACAGTGATTTAACCAGCTCATTAATTTTATTTCACATGAGCGCAATGAATTTGAGTGTAGGTTATGAAAGTCTTTATGCTTTTACCCATTTGCGTATGATTTATGTCCCTTATTTTGTAATCTTGTGAGGAATTTGTTTCCTCTTTGCTCCAGAAATGGTAATCTTGACTTTGATAGCTGAACTTTTCTCAGTACCTGTTTCTTATAGTGCTGAAATCTGTTTTTCAGACACACGCGGGTATAAGAAAAACAGCGGATTCTGATTAACGTTTGAAATGACAGAATTCCAATTAAAAGTGGCACATGTTGTAACACATTTACATAACCCATACATGCACAATCTCATATTAATTTGGATATTCACGTTTATGGTTACTGATTCTCAGTAAAATGTCATGTTTTTGTAGAAGAGGCCAGAAAAGATGATGAGAAGCAAACTTTCTCACACTTCTTTTGCTTCTATCCATTCCTCCTTTTGTCTTTCTCTCGATTTTTCTCTTTGCTGCATCGAGTATTGTCAGACTGCTGTGTTCTCACTTTTGCTGACCTGTTTAAGCTGTTTTGTGCATTGATGGATGGAGAAAGAGAAGAGCGTGTGAGTGATGCCTTTTGCGAAACGACCCTTTCCTGCAGTCAGCACTTCAGTGGTGGCTTATGGAGGTTTGTGGGAAGCACGGTTTCTACACAGGACGTGACCGTTGTCGAGACAAGTTGCACCGCAAAAGACAGAGTCTACACTGGACGTGACAAAGCGACCACTCCAAATTCATATGTCCTTGTCAGAAAGCAAGTGCTTGGCGTACGTCAGAAAAATAATTTGGCATCAGTTTATTGTCAGCTATTTGTCGCTGCGCACCACATCCAGTCTAGACAGTATCACTGATTATAATGTGTTTTATTGTCTTGTCACATTGTTTCGCATCGTTCGCGTCTGCTATATACACAGTGTCAGCCATTCCAGTCTCTAGTTTTCTGTTCTTTTTTTCTTTTTTTCTTTTTACACGCGTCAAATTGACCTTGACGTTAAATGTGATGGGATGTTATGGCAGAGGGTAGAGCACCACGATTAATCGTTAAAAGGTTGTGTTCTTGATTCAGACACCAATGCTATGTTATTCCTAAATGACAATGATTCGGCTATGACTATTAAACCTTTGACAAGTACAATCACAAGTGAACATTCAAATCTGTGTTTGTGCAGCCGCTGACCCAGATAGAGCAGTTGTCATGTAGAAGTATAAACGGCTTTACAAAGTCTTTTCAACCACACAGAGTATCATTAGGCTATTTCTTGTCGCAATATAAAAGTTTATAGTTTGGAATTGGATATAAACACTGATGTCTATGGTAGTGATCAAAATAGAGTAAATCGTCTTTTGAAAGTAGCTTGATGCTTCAAACAAAGATTGTATCACGTCATTGTCATTGTGATTCAAGAGTTGTTCAAATGCTGATTCTTCCAGTAATAAACCAAGTGAAGTATTTGAGTGAGTCATTGAATCATTCATTCAAACAGTGTTTTTAATTAATAATAAAAAAAAAATTTTAATAAAATGTTTGTCTGCAATTAACATGTTGTTAGAATCTCTAGACTAAATTGTGTTATTTTTAGTTGTCTTTTCAGAATCATGGAATAATTGAGATCTCTATTTTAAACAAGAAATCGTGATTCTCAATTTATCCATAACCGTGCAGTTCTTGCATAGGGGATCATTTTTAGTGAATTAAGTTTTTCTCTTCATCCACCTAAAGGGTTGTTTTGCTTCAAAAGACAGTCCAATGAACTAATGAAGTCAGTCTTGAAACTTGCCAGCATCCAGTAGGACAGAGTTTTTTCCATGGAAATGGGGTCAGTTTTGAAGTGCTAAGTAAGATCCAGCTGCAAGCTATAATTCAAACAGGCTGTTTAAGTACTAAACATAAGCAAAGCTCTCTGGCTGTTTAAGTGCTAAATATAAGAAAAGCTCTCTGGCTAAAAAAAAAAACCCATTGTTTGGAGCATGGCAGTACTAGTCAGAGCTGGAGAAAGTGTAATTAAGAAAAGTTTGAACAAGGTTTCTCAGACCTTTCATTCATGTGTGACTGGAAGCTCTGAGTCGAAAGTAGAAAGTAATGTGATGTGTGTTTGGTGGATTATTATTCGCTGCATCAGAAGCAAATGATTTGTTAATTTGGACATTTTCTCACTCTTTTGATAGTTCTTTGTTACACTAACATGAGCTTTGTGCCAAACTAGTGATCGATGATATGGATTTTCAAAATCCATTGCCGACACTTATCGGCCTTACAGAAAAACGTATCAGCTGATTATCAATAATTCCAGATTTTGGTTGAGGGTACAAAAAGCTGGGAAATCGTGTAGAACTATGACTGTTTTCTGATGCAAAAGAACCTTAAGATTAGGCAGACCTTAGAGAAAAAAAAATATTAAGTGTAGAAGTGAACACCTTAAGTATTGTGAGAAGGGTCCTGCATTAAAGGGCAGCTGCTTGTTTCTGAGGGTCTTTTTATGCTCTGCTCTAGAAATCCGACCCAGTCTGTGGAATGTGGGGAATTCACGTGCGGATCAACCCCCTACTTCCCTTCTCCCTCTCCTCTCTTCTCTTTGTCTGTTTTTGGCTGAGCGATCTGGATTCTGGTCTACCTCCAAGTCCTGCTTTTGATGTTTGCTTGTGTCATTGGGTTCAGACTTGTTCTTCCTCTTCTCTGCAGCTGTTTGAGGTTTTCGTTTTTGTCAGTTTACCAAAGGCTGTCTGATTGAGCTGCAGAGGGGCTGCTTTGTTCATTGTGCGCATGTGCGTATGTTAAATGTGGTGTGAAAAGAGACTGTTTCTTTTACACTGGGGACTTTTAGAGGCATAAATTGGGCCCGGAGTGTTTTTCACTCCTCTCAGCACTTTCTGACATTGACTCATTTTACAGGGGAGCTCTGAACTCCACTCCTTCACTAGACTTGAATTTGACCTACTTTTGTGGTCTCCGATGATCTCAGAACTGAAAAAAAATAAATACACTCTGCTTTCTCACATGAAAGATCAAAGTGAGGTGTGTAACACACCCTTTTCCCTCAAGCTGTGTGATTTGAAATATTGCAAACAGTCCCTTAATTTTGAGCTATAGTAATGCTTGCCCTAGCAAATGACAATAAATATTAGGTGCGATTGGGGTCTGTCAATTCTGTCTGACATTTAATCCTCCTGCTGTTTGGTTAGGAGCCCATCTCACGGTCTGCATGAGTCATCTGACGCCTCACGCCACCAGCGAGGGTGGATTCAGTTAACATCAAATGAGTTGCCTAAAATGTGTCATGACTAGCTTGGCTTGACTTTCTCAAAAGCATTTAAGCAGACATTTGAATTGCATTGACCCTATGAGACTGCTCTTGTCAGTTCCTGAGCACTAGGGGTGTAACAATATATCATGTCACAATATTTCGCAATACTAAAATTCATATTATGTATCATGGATAGAGACTATGTATTGTTGTGTAGTTCACCCTAAATAAAAAGTACTGTGTGAGAAGAAATTCAAGTTTGCTGAGTTTGTGTCAGTACTACATTAAACTGCTATATAATGTATAATAATCGCAATGGGGGAATATTTGTGGGTCCTGATAATGCCAAATGTCTTGTTACCAGTAAAGTGTGGCTAGTAATCTAGCCAGTGACAGTGCAAGCATATTCGTCTAAAATAATTCAGTATTTTCCTTATTGTGCTTGTCATCCCTTGCTATTTTACATGTTTGTTCTATTGAACTATTGTGTGTAATGTCATGTACATAATTTGTGCTTTAGTATTATTGTTAATTAATTAAAAATCAAAACAAGAAACATTACTATTGTAATATTTCACTGTAAAAAATAAATAAAATTATTTATTTTACTAGGGGGTGGGTATGTATGTTTTTATAAATAGATGTGCACTATTCTATATAAATTGAGAATCACGATTTTATTTCAAACAGACTGCGATTCTCCCACGATTCTGAACAAACTAAACAAAATAACGTAATTTACCAGAGGTTGTGAAAAAAATAAATTTCTGCAGTCTATTTAAAATGTTTAATTAATCTGAATGAATTATTTAAAAAATCTGTAGGCTATATGAATGATTCAATGACTCATATATATGGATGAATTGGTGTTTTTAAACGAATCTCTTGAATGATTAAATTACAAATATATTGTCACTTGCCGCCACCTGGTGGCGTAACGATGTAGTTGATACAGTCGTAACTTAAAAGCGCCAAGTTACTTTCAAAAGGTGATTTTCTCTATTTTGATCGCTTGCGTACTTCTGTAATATAATATTTGTAGCACAGAAGTAACAATACTGTGTGGTTGAAAAGACTGTTTTGAATCTGTTTTGTATATGATGACTGCTTTCTCTGGGTCAGCGGCAGAGCCAATGCAGGTTTGAATGTTCCAGTGTGATTTTGTCAAAGGTTTAATAGTCAGGCGAATTGTCATTTAGGAATGAGATCGAGTGGGTGTTTGAATCGAGACTGCGAATTTTCATTTATTTTTATTTTTATTTTTTCTATAAACTATTAATTGTGCAGTGTATATTTATACTTTAGCCACAGTCACCGTCTTGCACTTTACTCTCTCTGAAACACGTAGTTCATAAATCACAGCCTTCAGCCATTTCACGATTTTGGTTTTATTTCGATTAATTGTACGCAGCCCTAGGATACATCATATCCTGCAGCAAGTTGAGGAAAGTTGTACTATTATTCATCTAAGAGATCGAACCTGCATAGATGGCAGGTCCCCGAAGCCATATCTACAGACTTGTGGATGGGCTTCTTTGACTTGGGCCAGCAAGGAACCACTTTCCTGGAAGCACAGCTTAATGTAAAAATCTAAAGTCTAATTTTGCCATTACAGCCGATTGGTTTTCTCTTTTGATTGAACATCAGTCTGACTCTGGTCTCTTTAGCATGAGAGTTTTTAAGTTTAATCCTTTAGCAGGATGTTTCTTTCACACAGTCTTTGAGTAGCATGTGATTTGAATATTCGTAATCTACTTCCAGGTAATCTGCTCTCGTTGCATTATGCAACCCTGCGCATGACCTTTTAATGCTGAAACTATGACTATGACAATTGTTTAGTGATCTTTTTAAGTTGGTGTTCTTCCAAGCATCTGTGCTGTTTTAAGAGGGAGTGAAAGGTCACTTGAGGTCTGTTTGTGATGTAAAATGGTAGTCTGTTGGTATTTGGTGTTGGTCCAGAGAAGGTTTTTCAATGGCCACTTGTGTATGTGGTCTGCTGTAATCTGTTTTTAACAGCTCGACTGATACCCTGCAAAAAATACATGACCATGGAGCAGACAGAAATAGCCCTTGCAGTGAACTGTGGATTAATATGTGGCCTCAGAATCACATTTTTTGTTTTGGGCCATTGGCTGGACACTGAGTCTGTGTGAGGATGTTTGATACTATGCACAATAGAGCTGCAGGATTAATCATTAAAAAAAGAAATCACAATTACTCATTCCTAAATGACAACGATTCGCCCATGTCTATTAAATCTTTCACAAAATACTTGGATAAAAGTACTATATGTGTTCAGAATTGTGATCTCTATTTGAAACAACAACAAATAAATCGTGATTCTCAATTTATACAGAATCGTGCAGCTCTAATGAACAGTGACCCAGTGGTGCAAGCTAATGTCAATGACTTGTCTGTCTGTCTGCCTGTCTGCCATTGTGTCGGGCACGAGACGGATTATCCTGGTTCTTTGTCAAGAGGGACTGCTGATCTGTCTGTCTGTCCATTTGTGTCGTCCTTGAGTCATTATCTTTCTGTGTGTCCTTTAGATCTATAGGCCAGAAGCATACAATGGTTACTTTGGCAAAGCCTTTGTCCTGTTGAGCATAAATGTGAATTCTTGGGTCACTGCGGTGGTAATAAACCATAGTATTCAAGGGGGGCAGTAGTTACACTGTGCCATTAAACCCGCCGTGTTATATAGATGCATGTTGAGAGCGTGTTTGTGATTCTGTCATAATGGTAGCTGACCTGAAAGGGAAAAAAACTGACCAAAGACGACAATTTACGCAACAATTTATACTAGTATTGCCTATAATTCATTCAAATGTTTTGGAAAATAACAATGGGCCTGACTGTGGCATAGCTCGAAACTGACTGAAAATTAAATGTTCATGTAGTTATAAGCCTTTCCATTTGAGGGGTAGATGTGAAACTGGGCCATGTGCTGGCTGCTTTAAAGGTCTCAGGTCTGGTACAGCTGTCCCGAGTGTTTTATACATGCCATATAGTGCATGAACTCGTCAATGAACAAGATGAGACATGAGGAACATAAATTAACTGCTCATGCAGTAGTTTTTTTTCTTTTTCTTTTTCTTTTTTTCTCATAAATACATGAAAGTTCAGTTTCTGCAAACTTGGAGGATTTTTGTTCAGTGTTATCTCCAAGGATCTTTGTCTTGACTCTGGTTATGTCTTCTCCATAGGGGCATCTGTCTGAGGGACTGGTCACTAAATGGTATCGTTCTCCTCGTCTACTCCTTTCCCCAAATAACTACACCAAAGCCATTGACATGTGGGCCGCTGGGTGCATCTTTGCTGAAATGCTGACTGGAAAAACACTCTTTGCAGGTATTAAAACATTGTCTCTGTGTGTGAATGTATTCTGCCTAATTTTTGTAGTTCTTATCTTGGTGACTCTATCTTATATTATCTTGCACACACCATGATCAGTTAGTTGAAGGTCATTTCCTGTGGCCATGTATTAAAATAAACTAGGACAACGTTTTTCTTTTTCTTACGTTGTAGTTAAGAGAGAGAAGCTCTTTCTGTGAACTCAAACTTTTTGGAAACTGGGACAGAACTGTTGGTTTTGGTGTATTTTAGTGTGGATGCAGGCTTAGGAAAGATCTGAAATTATTATTTAAAAAATATGATTTCCTGGCCCTCAAAAGTTATTGAAATTAATAAAATTGTAAAAGGTCATGGAAATGCCTCTATTGAATATAAATTTTTTTTAGTTACTCAGCTCCAGTATATTTCATTGGCTATAAACTACTCTTTGTGAGCTCAGTCTCTATAAATGTATTTTTACAAGTCTGTAACCAATAATCTTTAACAACTGGAAAAGTCATGGAAATTCATTAGAGGATGAAATTAACCATCAGTCTTGACAAACCTGCACACTAAACTAGACCAGTTTTAGTATACAAGTGTCCGTTGTGCCAAATATTGGCAGTGCATTTGCCTTGACGCAGTTTTTCTGAATTAAACATTTGTGTGTGCGCAGGAGCTCACGAGCTGGAACAGATGCAGCTGATTCTGGAATCCATTCCGGTAGTCCATGAGGAAGACCGACTGGAGCTTCAAAGTGTAATCCCGTCTTTATCAGAAACGACATGTCAGAACCACACACGCCGCTTTCAAGTTACTGCCTGGTGTCAGCCCTGAGGGTAAGTTGCACAAGCATATTTGCAGAATGCATGCAATTCATAGGAACAATTTATGGACACTTAAATTCCTGGAAACTTGAATGCCACTCTCCCTTCCCATGCCCCATTTTTTTTCAGCAATCCATAGGATTCTCTATGATTTTAGAAAATTATTTAAGTTTTGCTACTGTTGATGCTAAGCCATATTGTGTTGGTAAAGGAAACTTAAATGGCAGGCTAAATCTGATGTATTGTTCATTTGTTTACGGCAGCCTTGGATTTCCTGGAGAAGATCTTGACCTTTAACCCCATGGACCGGCTCACTGCGGAAGAGGCTCTTGCTCACCCTTACATGAGCGATTACTCATTCCCATTAGACGAACCAGTGTCATCGCACCCCTTCCACATTGAGGATGAGGTGGATGACATCTTGCTCATGGATGAGAGCCACAGTCACATCTACAACTGGGACAGGTGAGCTCACACTGAATGGAGAAAATACCTGCATCATTTCATCATTCTATGAGACTTGACTTTTGGTAAGAGCAGAGTAAGGGCAAAGTAATGGGCAAAGCCCATTTAAGGAAAGTCAGTTCTCCTGGCCGCCATCTTTCCAATGGCAAGATTGCTTCTGGGCAGCTATTTTCTTTGTAAGCAATATTTCAGTACAGCTCCTACATAATTGAATGATTAAAAGCTGATGTCTCCAAAACTGTTCGTCAAGCTTAGTTTTATAGCATTTCAGATCCGCAATAAAATCAGATAACCCAGATCAATTTACATTTGTTACATTTATTGTTCTTTTTCCCACTGTAGGTACCATGACAGTCAGTTCTCTGATCAGGACTGGCACCTGCACAGCACCCATGAAGTGGAAGATGTGCAGCGTGATCCTCGAGCTATGTCAGACGGCACAGACGAGGAGGAGGTCCAAATCGACCCACGGAAATACATGGATGGAGAGTGCGAAAGTTCCTAGAGGATCCATCATTCGACCTCCTCTCAGAGCACTCGGGCAAGAGGAAGATCACCATGAGAACAAGTACTGTGACCAAGAGTGCAGCTACACTTGCAATTACAAAGCTGTTTCCCCATCCTACCTGGATAATCTGATCTGGAGGGACAGTGAGGTGAACCACTACTACGAGCCCAAACTCATCATCAACCTCTCTAACTGGAAAGAGCAACAGAGCAAAGAGAAGTTAGACAAAAAGGGCAAGAGCAAGTGTGAGAAGAATGGACTGGTCAAGGCCCAGATCGCCCTGCAGGAAGCGTCTCAGAACCACAGCGTGGCCGAAAAGGATCGCGAACAAGAAAAACACCAGAACCACAACCAGGGCTTCGACTTTGACTCGTTTATCGCCAGCACCATCAAACTGAGCCTCCAGCCGGAATCCGGTGACGTTGACCTCCTAAATGAGTTAAACACCTCAGTTTCCCAACTGGACACTCGTGCTCCTTGCGGCTCCATGTCCAAGTCCATCAGTCAGGAAAAAGAAGAGAAGTGTCTAGTCAACCTGGCACAGCTCGGTGTTCGGACACCCTGTCCTTGGGAAAGTTTCACGGACACCGGCGTTGCCGAGAGCAGCCTAATCGACGAGGCTTGCTGGGATGTCCGCAAAGACGAGCAGCTCCAGAAGGAGAACAGCAGCTGCCAGAGCAGTTACCTAGATCGGCTCTTCAGCAAGCGTGAGGAGGCTGAGTCCGAGATCCCGGAGCCCGTCGAGGTGGCTGCTCCGGAGGGTGACTTCATATCCTGTGACGGCGAGATAGTCTTTAACATGCAGCTGGAGTCTCTGGCCATTGCGGGGTTCGAAGGAGCAGCTGACATTCCTCTGAAGTCCATCCAGGCCACGCTAACGCCCTCTGCTGTTAAACACTCCCCACAAATCGCCCATAAAACCTACAGCAGCATTTTCAAGCATTTAAATTAAAAAAACACCCCGTTCAAGCAGAGTCCAGCTTATTTTTTATAGAGTTATGTATTTCTTACTTGAATCATTTATCTTTTTACATATGGTTACTTTTTAAGGAACTTTTTTTCTTTTTGTAAAATTTGTGGATTAAATGTTAATGAATTCAGTTAGTAAGTTCATCCAAAGTGCTGGACTGTTTTCCTACACATGAAACATGTTTTTCCTTTTGCCCTAAAATTTTCAGTTCCAACTCTGAATAAATTTTATATATATATATGTATATCTATGTATATGTGTATATATATATATATATATATATTTTTAAATGCAGAAAACAGTCTTGTTTAATTTGTGCTCTCATTGTGTTTCTCTGAACCTGAAGCTGACTGGCCTCCACCCAAATCTACACCTCTCCATCTCCTCCTGGGTGGCACTGCCCTGCTTACTGAGGGAATTTCTCAATGGGAGTTTTTTCCCTCCCCTTAATCTCTAAACAAGCACTTGGGTCTGTCCCGCTTTTACTCAGACAGTTCTAATGAAGAGAGGACAAAAGGAGGCGGGCAACCCCTTTTAATTCATCTCACTTCAGTGTGCTATAATGCCATCAAAACTTCTATACATGTTGTCTTTGTAGATTAAAGAATAATACAAAAAAAATCATAAATATATCAATAATAAAAATAGCATTATACTTAGAGAGATGTAATCAAATTAGGTATTTTTAGCACACAAACATACAGTAAGAGCTGTTCTGGTACACACAGATTATCACCATTTTTTTTTTTTTTTTTTTTTTTACTTGTAGGTGCTTTGTACGAGTGGAATACTGCTTTACGGCATTTTATGCGCCTAAAAGTCTTAATTTTTTTCTTTTTTTATATATATATATTATATATATATACGTACATAGTTAGAAATTGTGCATGGAAGAAAACCAATGGAAGGTACATTTAAAATGAAGTTAATGGTGAAGTATATTGTAAGTCATTAATTTTATTTTAATTGTATGTTTTTATTAAAGTATTTTTTTTCCAAGCGAGCATGATTGAATTAGGGACAGATATAGCATGTAGAACACTTAAAATATTTTTTTTCTGTTTTTTTTTTCTTTTATTTTGTTAATTTTGCCTTTTAATTGCTGGTTTCGATTCTGTTATCATTGGTTCCACTGTAAAATAACATCAATAAAATGGCCAGCAAGTGTATGACTGTCATCTTGTCTCGTTTATTTTTTTATGTAAAAAAAAAATATGTGAATATGCTTTTTCAGAGGAGGGTTTTCCCTCTGTTTGTTCACACTTGTGCAGCTAACTGGTCATTATTTACTGTGGGTAAGATTCATGAGCCTTATAGTCACTGATCTAGTACCAGCAACTATCACATGTGCTCTTTGATGATATAGGTGCATAAAGTATTATGCACAGGGTCATTGATAAAAAAAAATATTGTTCAAATTCAAATGATTATGGACCTGGTGCCTCCGGTCCAGAGAAATCAAAGTACTATGGAAACGGGTTAAGCCAACATGCTATGAGAGATGCTGTAAAACCTAAACGCATTAGTTTACATAAGACTATCCAAGCAATACCAATAACATCATACAAAGTTGTTTTGTACAATCTTGAGCTCTGATAGATTGTTGATGGTGGGCCAGGACCTTTTACAATAACCAGTTCAAATGACCAAAAAACATTTATTCAAATAATGAAAACTTGATTGTTTTCCTTTAGCTAAATTGATTTCTTAGATTATAAGATTGCAAACTTAAATTTCCACATATTTCACAGACAATAGCACAAGATGATATTTACTGCTCCATTAATGAAGAGCTCTGATGCAAAAGATATGACAATAATTTTTAGGTTTTCAGGAGGAGTTGCTCCTAAAATGTTTGTTGACTATTCATAGCATGGATGTTTTAAGAGTCTGCCATGATGCCAGGATGAGATCTTGTGACCCTGGGGCAGAGAAACTCCCTTCACTGATGGGTTTGCCTCTGAGAAGCTTGTAATTTCCCCACTACTATATAATAGTTTCATTTCTCACTCAATTTGTGCTATGTATGCAAATATTGGGGATTGTTTTGAAGAGGTGTGATTTTACTTTTCTAAGTAATTTTGAATGGCAATTTTTGCATGGTGGAAAGATCCCATAGGTTTACTTTAAAGAGACCAGAATATCATAGAGTCTTTGGACTGTTGACTTTGGCCAGTAAGGAACCACCTGGCAACTGACAACGGCTATCCAGAACACCATAGCAATCAGCAACATGCTTCATAAGTTCACCATCATACCTGAGAATGTGAAAAACTTCTAAGCTTTCTAATATTAAATTAACCATGCACCAATAAAATCTGAGCTGCTTGTAAGATCTAAATGGAGATGGTTCCCATGAGACCACAGAACTCAGCTGAAGAGAAGCCCAGCTGTGAGTTTCAGCTTTATGCCCGGTTCCTTAGGAACATCAGCCAAAACATGCGTGTGGTTACCATGTCCACACAGCCTGGAGGGAGTTATGTTCTTCTACACACACATTAATCAGTTGGTTTCATAAGGATGTTGACATGAATTCCAGTCCAGAGAGAGACGGGTTTCATGCCCTCAGAACATATTACACTAAGCCTGGGTGTGTAGTGAAAATGGTTAACATTTACAAAGTAGATTTTTACATTTTCTTAAGATAGTGTGTGCGATGGCATTTTAGTGGCACTTTAAAGTAAAAAAAAATAAAAGTAAAATTTTGAAAATAAATCTAGAGCCAACCCTGTTTCTGGAGGGTTACATTCGGCAGAGTTTAGGGTACGTTTACATGACAACGATGTACTAAAAACGGGGGAAAAAATGGCTTTGCATTTTTCGCGTAAAGACGACACCATTGTCAAAACGACCCCCATTCGGATCTGCAAAGAAGAAGAAAAAAAAACTGAAAAATGCTGTATTAAGCATGCCAGGCCAGTAGTTGGCGGTGTCTCTTTGTAAAGAAACACTATGCATGCGCATGACGTCACTGTTTTCACAAAGTCACGTTTTTGTAGTTTACACGGAGATGATAACATATCGTTTTCAAAAATGTGCACTTTGAAAGTGCGATTTCAGGCCCCCAAATGCGTTGTGGTTTTGTACACGTTTTTAGTTGATATCTGTCGTGTAAACTGCCCCTTAGCTACAAACCTAATCAAATACACCTGAACCAGCTAATCAAGTTGTTCAGGATTACTTGAAAATAACACATAGGTGTGTTGGAGAAGGGTTGGTTGGAACTGATGTTGGAACTGTAGCCCTCCAGGAGTAGGGTTATGCCTGGTATAAAGAATAAAGTTGTTACTTTGCCAGATTAAAGTAGTAATATTAGGAGAATAAAGTCAAAATTGCAACAAATTCGTACCATTATGAGATTAAAGTAGAAATATAATAAGAATACATTTTTAAAAGTAACCTCAAAGGGGACATTCTTCTAAATTGCTGAACATGGCATTGTGCAGTGAAGACTAAATTCACCTAATTGATAATAAACACTATAACAGTCAAGCAGATGAGCCCAGAATATAAATGCAACGTTTTGTATTGTCTTTCCTCTTGGATTATGGACATATAGTGTACATAATGTTTACAACTGTATTAATTTTGTAATTTGACTTTAATCTCAAAGCTTTCACTTTGTTCTTGTGAAAGGCATATTTATTTTAATATGGCACCAATGTTGAAGTCGAGCCAGCTAATTTGAGTCCAACTAAGTCAAGACCAAGACCAAAAAAGTCAAGCCCAAGTCTACATGCTCCTGCGGTCTTGACTTAATTAAATATGGTCTTGGATTGAGGGGCCGTTTACACTACATCGTTTTCAACAAAAAATTGAAATTGTTTATGCATTTTGGCCATTCATTTACACAACAACAACGTTTTGGGGGCCTGAAAGCAAAAGCTTTTGAAAACATGTTTCAAAGTGCAAGTTTTTTAAAACGATATCGTCTCCGTGTAAATAAGAAAAATGTGAACAAAAAATTCTTTACAAAGTGGCATCACCAACTACTGGCCTGGCAGCATAATAAAGCTTTTCAATCATTTTCGCAAATCCGTGTGAATGTTGTCATCTGTTCGCGAAAACGCGAAGGAAAAACTTTTTTTAGTTTTTCGGTATATTGTTGTCACGTAAACGTACCCTCAGTCTTGAGTCTGGGTCCAAGACCATGGTGTTTCTCTTATCATGAACTCAGAAGCATAGACTTGAATGAGCTGGTCTGGACTACAACACTGCATGGCACTAAAACATTGCCATAGTAAGTGGTACTTGACTGGAAAAAATTTGCCTACATGATTTTGAGGGTTTGATATATAGTTGCTAATGGGTTCTGAGTGGTTTTTAGCATGTAGCTAACATTTTCTGGATGGTTGCTAGGTGACAAGTACATTTATCGAAAAAAAACATCCTCAGAAAAGAAATATCACAACCTTCCTCAACAAGCCGAGCCATATGAAATCATTCATGTGCGTAACACAAACTGTGCTGGATGAGTTATGTACCAAAGTTTAATATTTATAGTTTAGGGTTTCTTCAGATCTTTAATCCCAGTGTAAGGAATAATAATATTTCCTTTTTTAAGTGGCTAGCTGAATTTCACACACCACATTCTTCAAGACTCTCTCTCCATTTGCGTTTCCCTTTCTTTTCCATTCAGGCATCAATAACAACAGGTTGTAAATAGAGACAGAAGCGCCACTTGCTTCTGTTTCCCAAACTGAATAAGATCTTTTACAACAAACCAACAGATCTGCGCCTCTGTTAAACTGAGCCCATGTAAGAGTATGCTTTGCTTTTCAGTATGCCTGTCTGATCCAAACCAGGTTTATGTCATTCACACACAAGAGTGCAGTCAAACTGTCAGATGGCGTGAGGATAAAAATAATGGCTGTCAAGCCAAGGGAACAAAAGGATAAGCTGCTTTTGAAGGTAGTCAGCTGATAGCAGATTAACGGAGCACTTGCTCAACTCAAGGTCACAGACGTTCATTTTCACGGCATCACAATTACAGCAGTGTGTGCGGGAGGAAGCCATTACACATCCCAAAATACTCACAGAACCCAGCAAACACAGGCACTTTTAACTGCTAGCATGGCCCTAAAGTAGCATCTCGATGGTGTCATTGTGACCCTTTACTTTAAAACACACTGTCCCAAGATGTGCTATTAATAAACCTGCTTTTTGAAAGGATGTGAACACTTGTTGGACTGTCTACTAAGGAGATGTTCTGATTAATGCTGCTATTAAACAAAGTGCTCGTGGTTTATATTTCCTGCCTTACATTTTTGGTAAATTGTGTTGCTTTTTAGTCTGATTTGATTACCTAATTACAAAAATCAGCAAATGACAACACACGAGGGTCCATGCAGAATGACAACCTATAGGCCTATATATCAGTTCTCTCTTCTTTTTTTATTTTTTGGGTTGAGAAACGTTCCAAGTGCTAATATAACAGTCCAACACTACTGGGACTTTTCACTGTTATCTCTTCACTTGTCCATGTTTGCACATTCCAGACAGTGTATGTATGTGCCAGGGGTGTCCCATCCTGCTCCTGGAGGGCCAACGTTCTGCAGAATTTAACTTCAACCTGCCCCAACACACATGCTTGGAAATTTTTTACTAATCCTGAAGATCTTGATTAGATTACGTGTGTTTAATCAGGCTTGAAGCTAAACTCTGCAGGATGGTGATCCTCCTTGAGCTGAACTGGGAACACCTGGTCTGTGCATTAGTGTGGGGATTTTTCAGTGATCCTTCACTGAAGTTTTTTTTCGTTTTCAGTTTCTGCCGGTTACATCGTTACACCACTGGGGGCGACTTTATAAATGAGTCACTGGCTGCACTCGAAAGCTGAAAAAAATGTTCTTACAACAAGGTTCAAATCCAATGATCGTGCCATTTATTGTCTATAGTGAGATTGCTTCATCTGATCATTTTTTGAAGGCAGCATTGATGTATTCTTCATTGCCTTCGATTCTGTGACGGTTGAACTAAAAAATAAAATGGCATCTAAAAGTTGCGGTTGGTGATCAGTTTGTGTATAATGTTCCAGGTCAACTTTTTCAACTTTTATTTAATTTCTAGCGAGAAATTAGTATGTGCATTGTAATTATTATAGTTATTATTATCTGTTTAGTTATCACCGAATTTCTCTCTATTTTTATTTTAATTTTTTTGCAGATCATTATACCCTTATGCTACCTCAGAAACCTCTCTGAAATCAATTTTGAGAGGTACCTATGCTGCCTGCAAAGTCATTGCCTTGCAGGGCAGGCTGCAAGTCAGATACACTTTTGACTTTTAAGCTTTTAAGCCACTGAATCATGCAGATTCTGGATTCTTATTCAAGTCTGATTCATTCAGGAACTAAAAAGTCAACAGCTTTTCTTTATGAGTCAATCATCAAATAATTTATATTCCATAATGACACACCACTGCTGTGTGGAGACATAATGTTTCATTCTGCTTCAACTTAGTTTGAAACAATTGTTGTTAGTGGAGCAAAAATAAGCTTATTAGTGAGGGGAGAAACAAAGCTTTTTGCAACTTTGAACCAATTGTACTAATTGCTTGGCAAAACGAGTCACTGTTTGAGACACCTGCTGGACAAGATGCTGTAAGCAAAGATAACATGTGTAATGACACCTTTCCCAAACTAATTACAAATGTTTTCATGAAACTACAGTCTTTTAAATGTAATCTGCAAATAATTGGATATCATGAAATATGAAGTGTCTGTGTAATTTGTGTTTATTTTGGATGTGTGCTTGGCAAACTTAGGCAGGGCCTGGCAACTATTCAAATTAGAAACAATTAAATATCATTCTCATATGATACATGCATATCCATTAAAATGTATTAAAGGAATAGTTCACTTAAAAAAGAAAATTCAGTCATCATTTACTCACCCTCAAGTTGTTTCAAAACTGTATGAATTTCTTCTGTTGAACACATATTTAGATATTTTGAAGAATGTTGGTAACCAGACAGTTGATGAACACCATTTAACATTTTAATCTTATTTATTGAACTGTTGTGTAAAAGCAGTACACATTTGTATCCAAAAGTAGGAATACATAATATTTTACATTTACATTTATTTTTTATCACATACCACATTTATAGTTACATAAAATTGTTGTTATGAATTACATATTTTTTTATTTATTTTTTACTTTACTGTTACTGCATCTGATTAAAGTTATACATAATTAACACGGGTAATGACTGCTGACATATCAGAGATGTTTGAGGCACAATTTTAGGCTAAACATTTTCTGAGTAAATAAACAAATATCCCTGCTTTCCCCTACAGGCTTTACATAATATTCTCTCTGTCCTCTGTGTGTGCATAACCTGAAGTGAAGTGTTATTGTTCAGTGTTAACATATTAAAACTGAAGCACCATGTTGAGTGGCCCTATTGATGCAATAAGATCTTTTGTTTGCTCACGTTGAAGCACTCAGCAATGACATGAAACAGACAAACACTGAATGTCATGGAAATGGTATCAAATGAAGAAGATCAGATGCAGGCCAAGGCCCTGATCACAGATGATCATTGTTATATAATAGTACTTCACACCACAGTGAAGACTATTAATGTTATATGCATTAGAACACAGTCCTTATCTATACTTGTTTTTGTCTAAAGTTAATAGACATAATTAACTATTGAACCTCATGGCTCTTACATTCTGTTAACAAAACATTTTAAAGTAAAATGAACTGGCCCTGTTGTTCTAAAGTAGAAACATTTTCCAGAAGGCTCTATAACTCTGGATTGGACTCAAGAGATCTGCAGTTTCCATTCAGTGAGGAACATAATGAGGAAATACTTTATATGGTTGGGTATGAAACAGTCTCAGGAGGCTGACATGGCTTGTTAAACAGGTAGTTCAGCATTTGAGGCACCTGTTAACTGTGGACTCACTAAGTAGATGACTCACAGATCACTCCCAGAAATCAAAGAATGCCCAGACCCACCAAAGCCTTATCCATATGACTCTCCCTCCCACACTTTACATTTGTCTTACTCTCTTACACAATGAGGAACACTATATGTGAATCATTACAATAACTACCACAATGTACGAATACAAATTATTCAGATGGTGAATGAGAATGTTAATAACATCCACCCTAACTCTCATTCCTGAGAGAAGTAGCAATGTCTAATTTGTGAACAAATGTTTCTGTTGAGTCAGATATTTTTAGTTGGTCTAGAACCCAAAACCAGTGTAAATGATTTGTTCTGATCCAGTTGTGGAAACATAGGAGGGGTTCCCTGTCGAGGGTCGTCAATAACGTCAATAACGGTCGTCAATAACGCTGCGTCAATAACGCTTTGGGAACGCTCTGCATGATTATGTCTGAAGCACATGTGTCAACTAGTCCATTGGCGAGAGTGAACGTCACGGGTGGGTGACGTCACGACCAGAAAAGAATAAAAGCACATCTGGAATAACCGTTGTTAGCTTCTGTGCCTCAGCAAGCGCTCTGTGTTCTTATTGTCTATCTTTTTTATCGTTGTCTGTCCAGAAATAGTACAGCTCCAATACATAAATCATGGCGAACAAATAACAAACATTCAGATCGTGTGTTTCTCCCTGCCCTCTTTTTCTTACAGGTGGGGATACACACGAGTTTAGGTGTTCAGGTGAGCGTTCTCTGCGGTTCGGGCCCCTCTGCTACCAAGGCAACACAGAAGCTCAGATTGTGGGGTTCGCAAATGGATCTCACGGAGGGGTTTGAGATGGGCCCCACCCTTTCTCAGCCTTTACCCGTGAGTTCCAGTGCTCCTCTCCGGGATCGTGAGCCCGCACTGCAGCTTCTTCGCCCTGGAGAAGAGCCAGATGATTCAGCCATCTAGTCTGAGGAAGTGGATGTGCTGAGCATCGAAACGGGGGAAGAGGATTCGACATCAGAATCCTTCTCTCTTCGGGCCACCAAAGAGACTGCTCACGTCATCGGGCGGTCTATGGTAGCCTCGGTGGAAGAAGCTGCAGTGCGCTGGATCTCACGGGCAAAGGCTGAGAAAGGGCGGGGCCCGTCTTAAACCCCTCCGTGAGATCCATTCTCGCTCATATGAAAAAGTTTGGGTTGAGACTGAATGCCAAGAAAAGTGTTATCGCGCTATCGCCTGCTCGTGTCGCCACAATCCTCTCAGTCGTAAAGGAGATAAAGCTAGGCCAGTCACTCACTGTAAAACATTTTTAGAGACTGTTGGGTCTGATGGCAGCTGCGTCCAACGTGATACCTTTTGGCCTGCTGTACATGAGGCCCCTGCAGTGGTGACTCAAGACCAAGGGGTTTTCATCGAGGGGAAACCCACTTCATATGATCAAGAGAATAAGTATATTGCTAGTAGCACTGTACTGGCCAAGGGACCTTCTATCTCAGGCGGGAGGAGTGATCCTCCATCCCCAACCAGAAATATGGAACCTGTGGGTTTGGCGTCTGAGGGGGCCCAATTCATAGAATCTGGTCTCTAAGCCGAGGTTATAGAGACCATACTTAACTCCAGAGCTCCGTCCATTAAGAAACTATACGCCCTGAAGTGGAACGTTTTTAGTGTATAATGCACTGTATAATGCAACATTGGGATCCAGTTAATTACTAGAGTTCCTTCAGGATAATTTTTCTGCAGGGTTATCTCCCTCCACACTAAAGGTGTATGTAGCGGCAATAACGTCTTACCATGTCCCCTTCGGGGGGGGGGGTTATCTGTTGGGAGAGACCCTTTGACAACACATTTCCTTCGTGGCACTTTGAGGCTGAGGCCTGCAGTTCACACCAGAGTTCCAGCTTGGGACTTGGCGTTGTCTTAGACGGTTTATCTATGGGTCTCCTCAAGCCCTTGTTTCTGGCCCTAAAACTGTGTTACTTCTGGCCATTTCTTCACTAAAAAGAGTAGGAGATCTTCAGGCCCTGTTGGTATCCCCAACGTGCCTTTGCACCAGGGATGGTCAAAGCTTTCCTTTACCCTAAGCCTGGCTACGTTCTGAAAGTCCCGAACAACGTACCGCAGCGTTTCGCTCTGCAGGCATTCTGTTCTCTTCTGAGTCAAGACCAGGAAAAGCTGAACCTTGTTTGTCCAGTCAGAGCATTGGATACATATGTTCAGAGCAGCCCTGTGGAGGAAGTCTGATCAGCTGTTTGTCTGTTTTGGGTCACCTAAGAAAGGGCTCACTGCATCTAAACAGACTGTTAGCAAGTGGATAGCTGAAGCTATCTCTCTTGCCTATGAAGCTTCTGGCCAACCATTACCTTTGGCCAATAGAGCTCATTCCACTAGGAGTAAGGCGGCCTCCAATGCCTTAATATCTGGGGTCTCCCTTCAAGAAGTTTGCTATGCGGCGGGCTGGTTCTTGCCGCTCACGTTCGTCAGGTTTTATGACTTAGACTTGGGTGCCCCTGGATCACAAGTACTTATGTCATAGCTGCTCTCAGTATTCCTACGAAAGGTATTTGTATTGTTCCCAAAGCATCATTGAAGCAGCGCAAGTTAGAGGTCTCGACAAAGCCTGACACACTGAGTCCATTCGGACCGGGCTCGGGCCTTCTTTTTTTTTTACAGATTCGGGCTCATTTCGCTTCTCTCCTTTCACCGTGCCCATAATATACACGCAGAGCACAGGCTACTGTATGAAATATTGTTATATTGATAATATTATAAATATGCAACGCAATACGCAATTACGCGAGTAACGTGACGTGTGCAGTGCATTAGGTGACAGTTGACCATGCAGAGCATCAGGGAGAAGTTGGAGCGTGGGGAGTTACTAAAAGTTCCCAATGCTTCGAGAAAAGCTGCATTTTGAAAGAGTTTTGATTTGATTACCAAACAAACAATGAGCCTGAAGCCTTCAACAGTGGAGCTATTCTTTTTCTTCACAACACTCGCGAATAAACAGTGAATGATGACCAACGTACATGTAGCCTACTCAGTTCAACGGATTTTTATTTATTATCTTTTTATTATTATTTAACATTAGCCAGTTGGCGAAGAGTTCTTTGAAACGTTGTTCTTCAGTAAAGTTACTTAACATCAAAAAAGGTAGGCCGTAAATCTTTAATTCAATCTTTATATCACATTTGGCTATATAATATTCTCTACTGCATGCTTATGCTTCTCTGTAATGGACAGTCTGTATTAATATTTGTGGGCATGATTGTCGGTGGTGGTAGTTATGTTTGAGGCCTATAATAAAAGTTTATCTCTTAGTAGCGCGTGTGTGTGCGTGTAGCAGAGACAGCGCGCATCAGAGAGCACACTTCAGAGAAAGCTTAAAGTGATATTGATGTTGGTCTCGGGTTGGGTTGAGTTGGGTCGGGTTCGGGCTTAAAAATTACAGACATTGTCGGGCCAGGGCCGGGTTAGGGCTTGAACACCACGGGCCAGGGCCGGGTTTGGGCTGGATTTTTTGGCCTGTGCAGGGCTCTAGCGCAAGTTCCCTCAAAATGCGTCCCTTTGCCATACTTTCTGCATCCCTGTGATCGACTTTCTTCGGCTAAAGCTAACATTGGTTATTCTGGATGTGCTTTCATCCTTTCCTGGTTGTGACGTCACCTGCCTGCGACGTTCACTCTCGCTATTGGACATGTGCTTCAGACGCAATCACGCGGGGCATTCCCAAAGTGTCATTGATGCAGCGTCTCGTTCCCTTCTCAGGAACTAGGGTTACAGTCGTAACCTGAGATGTTTTTCCTTCAATGATTCTTTTTAATCTCTTTTGAAAGACTGAAAGCTTCAGAGCCCATGCATTGTAACTGCATGGAGAATAGCAACAAGCACAATTATCTGAATTTCTCCTTTTGTGTTCCTTGGAATTAAAGTAAGTCTTGCCAGTTTGGAACAAATTGATGCTTGTTTGGAGTAAATTATATCAGAATGATCATTTGGGGTGAATTATCCCTTTAAGCATATCAATTAAAACAAATTCATATTTAAATGTTTTGTGGCTGCTGAAAAAAAATGTTTTTTAATGCATCAAAACTCTTGCCGACCAGAAGCAAGTGTGCAAGGTCAAAGAGAGACAGAGAAGATATCAGTATCAAGGAACAGAGTAAAGTTGCACCAGTCGAGCAGTTCATCTTTCAGCAGTGTATAAGTGCCATCCAACCCCAATCAAGTGCCTGTATGGAAGTCCTAAACAGAACCATCTGATCCCAAATATGGAGTTTGTCTAAAAGCACAGTAGTGACCCACTTACAATGTGGGACAATAGTTTGTGGTCTGAGGATTGCACTGTTTAGCCAGAATTCAAAAGTAATTGGTTGTGATATCATGCTGTGAGTCTTTTCATCAGCACAGACTGGGCAGCTTGTTAAAATAACGGATGGTGGAAAAATACAGGAAATACTTAGAGGAATTTTTAGGCAAGAACGCTAAATTATTATGTGAATGACTACATTCTGGGTCAAATAAAACCTGGCTCAAAATATAATTCAAATTAATCTTTTCTGTTTTTAGTTTCTGTAATTAGTTTTAGGGTTAGGAGACAGAATATAAAGTTTGTACAGAATAAAAATCATTATATCTAGGAAGCCAAACATAGGTTAGACCTATATAATAAATAGTAAAAGGACAACAAAAAAAATAAAAAAAAAAAAAAAAAAAAAAAAAAAAAAAAAAAAAACGCAATTACCAAGCCCAATAAAGACAACACAAGAATAAACATTCAGAGACTCAGCAGTAGGTACTAGCAATACTTCAGGAAGAGCATTAGACCATAAACAAATTAAATAAAAAAAAAGCTTATCCATTATAATTCTGGTGACGCTGCCCTCTGTTGGTGAAGAAGTGCAACTGCAGATATTTATAGAGGCAGTTGACATTGGCCACTCGACCCAGGTAAGAATATAGCCAGCCCACTACACAACTCACTCTGAATAGCATGACATTTTTTATTATGCACTCAAAGGCACTGAAAAAGCCTGAACATTAGGGCCTGGTTTCACAGAAAAGGCTTAGATTAAGCCAGGACTAGGCCTTAGTTCAATTAGGACATATAGGTTTAATAAAAATAATTTTTTTTTTTTTTTTTTTTACATTACTGATGTGCATCTTCATACAAAACAATGGCACTGACGTATTTTAAGATATGTCAGTGCAAGTTGCTTTCAGTTAAAACCACTGATCTATATAATGTGGATATTTGTAAAGATCCGTTTGTCCATTAACTTTTAAAAAGTTAGGCTATGCCTGAGTCTCCGCATGAAAGACCTGCAACATGCAGATCAATGTGCTTCAGCATTTTTCTCCGATGAAGTACTAGGAAATTAAATTAAATGTGGAGGATTTTAACTGTGACAAGATGATTGACAGGCCAGTTTACTGTGATAAGATGCGTCAGAGAGCAACCGTTAAAGACGCAATTGTATGACGAGATAGTATGTTCCAAAGCTGTCTACGTTTTGCTACACACTCAAAAGTATCTACTTTTTCTTCACAAAAAGAGTACATTTTAGGGCGTAAGTAGGCTAATTGAGACGCAGCATTAGTTAGTATTCAGTGGTTCCTGTTTTCATTTTTCATTTCCAGCTCCTTGTTTGTCATCATGGTTACTGATATGATTTGTTATTCGTTTCAGCTGTGTTCACAAGTTTTAGGGTATAACATTGATATGAGTGATCACCCGGATTTAGACCTGCCTATATTGTATTTATATACAGCCTTCACATGCAAATTTGCTTTATGTA
>FLSR01004882.1:4447157-4480096 GCA_900092035.1 Leuciscus waleckii
TGTGTGTGTGTGTGTGTGTGTGTGTGTGTGTGTGTGTGTGTGTGTGTGTGTATCTATCTTTGATCAATTAGCTTTTGGTTTTAAAATATTGCATATACTATTATTAGACAAATATCTGAAATACTAAATATTCAAGAATGGCATTCTGCCTCCGATATAAATGACCACTAAACTGTAATTACTGCTAATGGATTTATTATTTGGTAAGTAGTCATATAATAAGCAGAAAAATGTACAGTCAGTCTGTCATTAAAATAATCCCCATTTTAACACCTGATCACGTAGCTATATTTTATTGGGCTTAAAAACTTCATCTTCATCTTTCTGGAACTTTATCATGATTATTCTTTTGTTCAAATTTTAATAAAAAAGAAAGCCACCCCCAGTGCTAATCCATGTGTAGATATTAATATCAGTATGAGCTGGCAGATTGAAATGTGTCATGCTCTCAGTCATTCACTATCGGTTACCGGCACAAGTAAATCATCACACTTTCCTTAACATGTAAGGGCAGGGACTATTTATAGTCCATCAGCATTTTTCAAACACATGGGAACAGCTCTTCCACAGAGTGAATGAAAGTTAACCGTGTGTAACCTCTCAGCTTTCATTAATAGACACAGGCTGTGTCACACACATCACACATACACACACAGTGCTTAATACCACATGGTTTGTGTCGTTTACCACATTCACCCACTGAGTTTGCTGCGCTTTGTGTTAGTAGTAGCCTAGTTATAGTGGTCTTGTTATTAAATGAAGGTTTTGTGCCCTCTAGCGAGAATCCCACAGCATGAATGCAGCTTCCCTCAGCCAATAGGAACTGCCTGGTCTAAAGAGGTTAGCCAAACGCAATGAACTCTGGGATGTAACAAACATTACAAATACTAAGTTTTATCTATCTATCTATCTATCTATCTATCTATCTATCTATCTATCTATCTATCTATCTATCTATCTATCTATCTATCTGAACATGTGAAGATGTAAATGATTATACTGTGTATTGTTAACCTCTTTTTCACAGAGCTTAAGAATTATTCAGTACAGGCATGTATGAATCAAAAGGGTATTTACATTTGAAAAGATTATATTGCTAATTCTCCAGTTTTTTAAAGATTTTTTAAAAAGTATTTGACCTCTAAAATTGCACACAAATTTTTTTTTTCCACAAATGATGTTTAAGTTTTAAATAAGGTTACCTTTAAGGTGCTATATATAGCGTAATTATACAAATAAGTACTGAGTAATATTAATAAACAGCATGTAATTACTATATAATTAGGGTTAGGGTTTGGTTTAGGCTTAGTTGCTTGTAATTATGCATTATTTAATGTTATTTCTATAGTATTCCATTACAGTGTCCTTGTCACACATCTTACATGTACTCACTAAGCACATGTAAGATGTGTAACATGGACACTGTAAAATAAAGTGTTGGCAAAAAAATAACAATAGATATACTGTGAAAAAATTAAGACAAAGTATTTGAACAGTTTCTAGTTAGTGGATAATAATATCATGATAGTTCATGTGATAAACAACACCTGTACCCAGACAGCAACATAGTGTCGGCCCAGATCCGGCCCACATCCGGTACATGTGGATTCTACGCGTACGAGATGTGGGCCGGATCATGGCCGACACTATGTTGCTGTCTGGGTAGTTACTCTGACATCTGTGTGAATTTACGGGGAACCTCAAGAAAACGTAGCTATTTTACGAGGTGGCGATTTCGATGTGAACCACCCTAAACATAACCAACACTGGGCGAAAAGCAGATCATACGAATTAGCCAATTCGCCAAAAAGTAAAATACTTACAAACGTCCATGTTGCGGAACTGACTTTATACAGTATATCCAGTAAAATAACCAAAAGACCAGCTAAATAAAAGTTATTGCAGAAATGCCTCTGGTGTTAGTTCTGAGAAAAACTTCAGATGACATAGTTTGATGCTTTATTATCTAATGCAAAGGCATTTAAACATTTTTAAGAGTGACTATATGTATTTAAATATTTTCTGTGGTAATTCTAAAATTTACTTTCAGTATAACACAATACACAAGGACTTTCTGGTTCTGGTCTCCTTTTGTGGAATGCAACACATGTAAAACAATGAAATCATTTAGAATCTAGCCTATTTCTAATTGATTATAGAGAAAGTGCATATACAGTATGTAAGTATCACTCCTAAAGATCCAGCATAGATGATTTTTTTTCTCTTTTGAAGAAGAAGAAAAATAAGAAAGAGTGGAGAAGAAAACAGTGAGACAAAGAGGAACAAAGGGATCACAGGGATCACAGGGAAACGGAGCGTACTGAAGCGTGGTTGGCCTACATACCATCTGTATATTGTGAGGATCAGACAGATCAGATCTCTCTGTCTGAAGCAGCCATTAGTCACAGAGAAGTTCCTCCAATGGTTTTCGTTTCCTCCTATACGGTTCGCCTCCTAACATATTGTAACGTCATGGAAATAACCCTCAGATAGGAAAACACCTGTCTTCACACCCAATCAAACATGACGCAATCTCATTCCAGAATCTGCATTACACACCTATGGGCAAGTAAAAAAATAAATAAATAAAAAAGATCAAATGAATGAATGAAGGTCATAACATGTATGATTTGTGTTTTCTTGGTTCAGTATTGGGATGTAAGTGTGTGGGCGTTTTAGGTGTGTCAAGTCACCTTCATTTATGTAGCGCTTTTTTCAATACAGATTGTTTCAAAGCAGCTTTATAACAGGAAAATAATGCAACAAAGTTTGTTTTGGCTGTACAGCAGATCTAGAAGAAAATAGTGTCATAGTCCAGCTTAAGTAAGTTCAGTGATGGTTCATTTTTGTTGTAAAAAAGTTGCATTGCCGCTCTATACAGCCGCTCTGGAGAAAACAATGATGGCATCGTGGCAAAGAACCAAAACTCCCGTCGGGTGACAGAATAAAAATGAAAATAAAAATACAAAAAAAACTTGGGAGAAACCAGGCTCAGTGTGTCTTTGAACATTCTGATCTTGTTACCGCAGGGTTGTCATATCATAAGTAGCATTCAGTATCTGCTGTGGCCAACAGTTGCTTTAACAGTGCATCTCATCCTCATGGACTGCAACAAATTTGCCAGTTCTTGCTGTGAGATATTAATCCACTCTTCCACCAAGGCATTTGCAAGTCTGGTGGGATGCATGGTTACATTTGGTTTGGCACTGCCTGCAGTATGATCAAGTGTCGTTCCTGTCTCTGTTAGCACTGTCTTAGGTGTCTTACATTACAGACAGTTTCTTGCTCTGACCACATCTGCAGTCCTCATGACTCCCTGCAGCAGGACTACTGCATGTTCATGCAGGTTCATGCATCTTTCTCCTGGTGTTTTTCAGAGTCACAAGAAAGGTCTCTTTAAGTTATTGGAACTGTGACCTTTATTGTCCCACCTGTAAACTCTTAGGGCCAGATTTACTAAAACAGGGCAAATTGGTGTGAGAGCGCAATTCCAAAAAAAGTGCCGATGGGTGTGGAAAGTTCAGTGCGTGATCTACTGACGACGTGCAAATTAAAGAAAACAGACGCAGCCAGATAATTTCCATAATGATAAATACAATCTAACGAGAGCAGCGCAAATTAACGTCTGGGCGGTATATATTGGTGCAAATAGCCTACCAGTAAATTGACTAGCGCAAACCTTAGTAAATCAACTTGTTCATTTAAATACTGTCCTCCCATACATTTTGCATCTGAAAGGGAAACTCCAACAAATGCACATGTAACGAGGTCAGCTGCAAAAATAACGCTGTGTCCACACCTTTTCAGAGCAAATTTTTCACTGTGTTCTATTTTATTTGTTAATTTAATTTGTGTCATTAGTAAATCCTGACAGTAGATTTTTAACGCCAAAAGAGGGTTTGTGCTGGCACAAGCTGTTAGTAAATCTGGCCCTTATAGTGTCTAAAAGGCCCCCTGTAATCAATAATTGTATCCCTTAAAACGTACTCGGTTACTAACGTAACCTCGGTTCTCTCTAGAAGAGGGAACGAGACCCAAGGGCGAAAGCCCGGGGTTCATATAGTGTATAATCACCAGGGGAACTCACAGGGAGTCCGGGAAGAGGGAGGGGCGGAGCCGCGCTCTTCCACATATAGCAGCGTCCCTTAGACGCAAATTACATCATACAGACAGGGCGGAGTACGGCCTGAGCTGATGGAAAATTGTGGGTCTTATTTATTTGCCCATAAGCATTTTGCGGTCGATCAGCGGGCAGTGCTCATCGAGCAGTGCTCAGCAGACACAGTATTCTGAACCGATAGCATCAGAACAGACAGTACTGGTATATTTAGACCGACAACAGCCTGGCCTGTAAGGCGGGAACCTCTAGGTTATAAAACCTTATAAATGTAGACGGGGAGGCCCAGCCTGCCGCCATACATATATCTTGCAAGGCAATCCCACTTCACCTGGCCCACGATGAAGCCATGCTTCTCGTGGAGTGCGCTCTGACACCCAACGGGCACTGCATACCCTTGGAAGTGTACGCCAGCGCAATGGCGTCAACTATCCATCGGGATAGGCTCTGTTTCGACGCGGCTAGTCCCTTGGAACGTCCGCTGAACGAAACGAAGAGCTGCTCCGTCTGTCTGAAGACAGATGAGCGAGACACATAAGCTCTTAATGCCCTGACTGGACAAAGGAAGCTCGCGTCTCCTTCCTCGTCAGAGACCGGTAGGGCTGACAGGGAAATGACCTGCGCCCTAAACGGTGTGTTGAGGGAATGAGTTCGCTGTGCGTTGAATGTCTACCGCGCGCTGTGGTGATAGTCGCGCTATCATGGACAGCGAGTCCAATTCTGTGCCCAGGAAAGATATCTTCTGACTGGGTGACAGAGAGCTCTTCGCCCAATTGACACTGAGGCCCAAATCCTCGAGGTGATCGAGTAAAATGGTCGTGTGTTCTATGAGCACTGCGCGAGATTGCGCTAGAATCAGCCAATCGTCCAGATAGTTCAGTACTCGCGTGCCTCTCATTCTGAGGGGTGCGAGCGCCGCATCCATGCACTTTGTAAATGTACGGGGTGCCAGGGACAAACCGAACGGGAGGACTGTGTACTGATATGCCTGGCCCTCGAAGGCGAATGTCAAATATCGCCTGTGACGTGACGCTATCTGTATTTGAAAATCCGCGTCTTTCAGATCTATTGACACAAACCAATCTCCTCGGCGAATCTGCGCGAGGATTTTTCTGGTCGTGAGCATTCTGAACTGTCGCTTTGCAAGCACTCTGTTCAGTTGCCTTAGATCTAGTATGGGTCTGAGACCCCCGTCTTTTTTCGGTACCAGGAAGTATCTGCTGTATAGCCCTCCTTCGCTCTGAGCTAGAGATAACGGCTCTATGGCCCCTTTGCTCAATAGTTTCAAAATTTCGGCTCGAAGTAGGTGTGCTACTTCTGTTTTTACCATGGTCTTGACGCGTGTCGCATAGCGGCTGTAGCGAATAGCCTCTTTTTATAATGTCTAGCACCCACTTCGATACCCCGGGTAGCCTCGCCCATGCATCTGCATGAATGGCTAGGGTTTGAATGCGAAGCGCGCTCTGGTCGCTCAGCGACAGAGGGGCTTCGGTGTGCTGTAACACAAGCGTCGCGCTTATGAAATTCGAGGCAGAGGGCGCGCTGATAACAGCGGGCAGATTGAAACACACGGGGCGGGGCGGGGCGGCGGCCAGATGAGCGAGAGCGCGGTCTCGCGCTTCGGGCCTGTAGGCGCTGCGAAGTGGCGGCGGTGGGCGGAGGCTGAGGCTGTGAGCTCTGAGCAGACGGTTTCGCACGGCCTGCTGCAGAACTGGAGCGCTTCGGCAGGAAGTGCTTCATAGCCTGTGACGCTTTCTGTACCTCGGCGAATCTTTCCGCAAAATCTTTGACGGAAGTTCCGAAGAGGCCAGCGGGAGAAAGCGGAGCATCGAGGAACGCGGCGCGCTCAGACTCAGACATCTCAGAGACAGTTAGCCATAGGTATCTCTCAGTCACAGTGAGAGAGGCCATGCTCCGTCCGACCGTATGGCCTGTGCAGAAGACTTAGTAGCGCGGAGAGCGAGGTCCGTAGCACTTCTCAAGTCTGGCACGCAAATTGCATCTGGTCCATTCTCGTCCAGCTTTCGGAGGAGATCGGCCTGGAAAATTTGCAGTGTGGCCATAGTATGCAGCGCTGACGCAGCCTGCCCAGCGGCGGAGAAAGCGTGACCGAGCAGGGTTGACGTCATGCGGCAAGCTTTTGAAGGCAGAGCCAGCTTAGCGCGCCGTCCAGCGGAGGGCGGGCAAGGTGGGCTGCTATCGCTTCTACGATGGCGGCAGCAAATGGTAACCTCTGTTTTTAGCATCGTCAACAGCGGATAATGCTAGCGAAACAGAAGAGCGCATTCTAGCTGAGAAGGGGGCGTTCCAAGACTTAGCGACTTCTTCGTGTAACTCAGGAAGAAAGGGCGCTGGTCTGGACGCAGGCGAAGCGCGCTCCCCGGGAAGAAAATATCCATCCAGCCGGTTGTGAGCAGGCTGTTCAGGCGTAGATCACTCGAGGCCGAGGCTCGCCGCGGCCTGTGCGAGTATGCGCATCAGCTCTGACTCGATGCTAGCTCTTTTGCCTGACGATGCGCGGACAGAGGGCGCGAGATCCACAGAGCTCGCCCAATCCTCACTGCCCGATGCCAGGAGAGAGCAGGAATCATCCTCCCCCAATGCGGCTTTTTCATCAGCGTCATCGACGGAAGCGGCGGCAGACGGCGGCCGCTGTCCGTCAGGAAGAGACACTGACGAAGCCGGTGAAGCTGGCGGGCGAACCGGCGAGCTTTGACGGTGGGGGAAGGTTCCGGGACCCGCTGAGCACGGCGCGGCACTACAGCGGGCGGAGGTGCAGTACGTGACGCAGTGGGCGCGAAGCACCCTCATTGGGTCTGACGTCACGCTAGGCCTCGCTCGATAGGCTGCTGCAGTTGCCGCAGAACAGGCAATAGGCACACGAGCCGTCTTGCCAATGTCTGTATGCTGCCGCAACGCGTTTTACAATAATACAAAATTAAGGATAATTTTTGGGCTTCAATATCTCGCGGAAAAGGGATTTTCCCCTTGCGTAAGATACTTACGCAGTACGAGAGACCTCTCGTAAGAGAACTCATCTTTGATCAAAATAAATAAATCAATAAAAACACAAATTTAAACGTTTTTTCATTGAAAAAAAGTTTCTTCATGTCTTAAAATAGCTTGAATATAACTCTACACCCCTTGCCTCATTTATTATACGCAGTTCTATGAATATGCAAATTAGCCCTGCCTCCACTCGCTCACACCAGCTCAGAGATCCACTCGTTGACGATCCCACATTGACCTGATTGGCTACAAGGTAGTCTGTGATGTCAGAAACACCAGCGATTTGCACATGGTTTGTCTTAAAGCATTTTAAAAACATCATATAGACATATAGACAACATTAAAAGCTTGATTTTCACCACAGGGGGACTTAAAAACCTGATGCACATGTGCAATAATTGTTTATGGTTCATTGAACAAGCATGAAAAGCCGTTTAAAGATCTGTAAAGCTCATTTGGATTTTGCATAATTATCTTTAAAATATGGTATCCTGAAAATTTGCTGAGTTCAAATGGGAAAATTCAGCCTCACAAAAAGCTATGACTTTAGAAAGCTTGTAATTAAACACAGTTCATACTTTCAAGATGATCATATATATATATGTGGATATATTTTTGTTTGTAATTTTTTGTTATATTTTTTTTTTTTAAAAAAAAAAAAAAAAAAAAAAAACTTAAGAATCATTTTAGGGTACAATGACAGAATTGCTTTCGGTGAACTATTTACATTCCAGACTTTCATCCCTTATTCCTCCTCATTTTGTTGTGGGGGATGGTTGTTTCATTAATAACACATTCTGAGAATCACCTTTTTTATGTCACAGATGTTGCCAGGCAGTTTTTTTACACTTACTTGTTGTTCACAGCTGGAAAGCATGATCAGCTGGCCCAGTGAGCTCATTGGGCGGAACCAGAGTGATGTCATAAAGGATCGTCCTGCCAGAGCTTGTTGTAATATCAGGGTTCGTTGTCAGTCTGGATCCTCCCTTTCCCAGCACTAAGACGATTCCCTCCCAGTAACCCCAGTTACCTGTAAGACAGCTGACTACATGTCTCTTAAAAACATGCTTTTGGTTTTCCGCTACTGGTGAAATTGCTGATAGTCTAGATTTTAACCTCCAGCCTCTCACTGATGTTGTGAAGAAAGGCTTTACTGGAAATCTGGGAATTTCCCCCATTTTAATAATCTCCGTAATCCCAAAGACAAACAACTTCATAAACAGGACTACAAATTATGAAGGCCAGATGTTAGATGTATATCTTCATAAAATAGAAACAGGAACACACTGTGACGTTATTGGGCTAAATGAAGGCTTATGTCCTTCATTTTCTTAGCCACAACACTCAGTGTCAACAATGTCATTATCAACAATACACTATTCATGATTGCTCCACCAGGAAATGAGGTCACTGATGTCCCCTATGTATTCTTGCAGAATTAACGACACTTAGCGCTTTTGTTTCAGAATTGCTTTGTTGGAAAACCCCATAAACTCAGGATTACAAGAAAAAAAGTCAGAATTGTAAGATGTAACCTCGCAATTAAAAAAGATAATCACAACTTTTCATCTAAAAATGTGTACTTTAGAACTTTCAGCTGCAATAGGCCTATTATATCTTACAATTCTGATTATTTTTCTCACAATTCTGAGAAATTCCGAATTGTGAATACAACAACACGTTCTCATGAAATGCGTATCTATAGCACAAATTGTATTTATCATGCAATTTATATGCAGAAATTAGTTTTTACCTAGACTGTAAAAAAAAATTATCGCACCGTAAATCCCTTGGTTAGGATTAGTGGTGTGAGTTATGGTATTACACGCCATAAAGTGCATCTCATATGCACGTGAAAACTGCGTAGCATATGCATGTAAAAACGTATTTCTGCGTATAAATTGCACGATAAATACAATTTATCTTTCATGAGATCAGGCTGGATAAAAAGCCTTTTTTTTGTGCTTTTTATTCTGTGGTGAAAACAAGCTTCCATGTTTAGCAGACTGAGCTGTGCGATAATCTAGTTTAATATAGATTGTATAAAGAGATTGCTATATAGTAGCCTATGTACTGTTTTAAGTGAGTGTACTGGGTATGTATGTGGTACATCCAACTTTAAGTATACCGCTGGGTGATAAGAGGCTATATTAAATGTATATTGTTATTTAATATAGGCCTAGTAAATATAGCAAAAGTTTGTCTTGTATTGTTTTTGTATTATTTTTGTTTTCTTGTTTATTTATTTCAAGATGCTACATGACATTCTGTGTTGGAGTTAAAAGAGTATTGGTCATTTGAGCAGCTTACAAATTTAGCACCCTTAGAAACCCCACTAATAAGCTCAGGATCAGCGTCCTCCATGGCTCAACCTACAAAAACAAGGAAAGTTCAGCATCTCCCCCTCTCCCCTCCCCTCTCTCTCTTCTTTCATAATGTAGCATCTGTTGTTTGTAATAACGTAAATGAGGTCAATGAATTTTTGACCATCCCCCGATAAATCACTTATGAAATAAACACAAGGACGCTATTCCAAATCACAGGCAGCATTTTCACACCAAAAAATAAAATAAAAATTTGTTTGCTTTTAAAGGTACCTTATTTTGCCGACATTCAAGGCAACATCATGTTTGTTTTGTGAAGAAAGTAATCCCAGAATGCTTAGTGACAAGCTTGGTGAAAAACATCCATTTAAAATAACAAATTAAGTACAAGAAATTTTGAGTAGGCCTAAAATTGTTTTTAATTTGATTCTGAAAACGAATATAATTATTTACAAAATGTTGTGTGTGCTAATAATGTATGCTTATTACAGCTTAGCAACATGCTAATGTCAAATTTTTGGTTGTTGTTATTTTTGCTATTGTGGTTTCGCTAAAATACTTATTAATAACGCAGAGGCTCTTTGGTAGCCAAAAGCCTCAACTGAGGGGCACAAAAAGCCTCATCTGCTGATTAAACACCTGCAAACCACCATTTTCTTAGGGAATGAGCACAAGAGGCAAATGCATATCAGATCCTCATATCTGGCTATCATTTCAAAGTGTAATAAAGATCAGAGGATAGAACATTGTGTCGCTATCATCATTACAGCCTCAGGTCTTTGGACAGTGAATGATTGACGCAGAGATCAGTAGAGGAACATGACACCGTAGCGTGAAACACCTTTCATGATACGGACAGAGTGTCCCAGACAGGTACAATGTATACAGATCGACACTCTTAATACTGTTTAATGTTTAAAGGAACAGTAGATGGAAATTTGCAGTGTTAGGAGTGACACTGCTTTTCACAGTGCTATGGATTAACTAATGTTAACCTAGCAGATCCAGATGTGCTATTTTTCAATATGTTTATGATGAAAACATGATATCCAAAAGAATGGTTAAAGATATAGGAACTCGATTTACTTGGAGAAGATCATGAATTTGAGCAAGAACAATGTTCACCAAAACATCTAGAATAATGGGGTGATTTTAAACTTTGACAAACCACCTGAAAAATGATCTGAAAAACCTTGGTTAAGGTGTCTTTGTTACATTGTAATTATAAGTTTAAGTTCTGAGTAATATTAATTAACAACATGTATTTACTATACGGTTAGGAATTGGGTTTGGTTTAGGGTTAGTTGCATGTAATTATGCATAATTTACTGTTATTACTGTACCTTATTTTTTTATACATTTTTTTCTCCATTCTGTCACCTGACAGAGTTTTGGTTTCTTGCCACTGTCGCCTTTGGCTTTTGACTTGCTTAGTTAATATATATATATATATATATATATATATATTAACATTAATCACCAGATGATATTTAAAGAATATTATAATATTTTATTTATAATTATCCAAGATAATGATAATACCTTCAGTATTCATTTGTTATTTTGGCCATAAAAAAGGTGATAATTAAATGATATCATGACTGCAAAACAGTTGTATATATCTACATTTCTATGTAAACATTTAAAGGTTTATTATTTAAATAAATACATTTTCATAATAATAATAATAACAATTACCAAAAGCTTAAAGAAGTAATCAAATACATCTGTCAATATTCGAATAATAATATTACACTTTACATATAGCGCAGCCTCCTATACGTTTGTAAAGAGACATGTAGAACTGATAAGTTTCAGTAGGTTGTCAGTCTCGATGTTTTGCTGCACATTACCAAGAATACTGCCAAGTGTACTCAGAAAATGTCCTACTATGGTCTGAAGCATTTGCAGTTAGGCCACTAAGAACAGATTCCCACGCTGCCTCTGTGCCCACATGACTTCTGTTCTTTCTTAAGTCTCCAGCTTCTTGACCCCACAAGTCCAAACTGGAGATCTTTAAGATTGTTGTTCTCACAGAAATACAACAGGAATGTCGGCCAGGATAAGGGCCCACCCAGCATTTCATAAAATGAGCTGATAAGACCACCAGCCTGTCTGGATGATAAAGTCCTATGATTTCAGGGACAGACCAAGTTCATATTGTTCCAGCTCATTTTCAGTCCTTCTGGTTCTTTCCTGAAGTCCTATAATTAAACTCCCTTTAAATAGAGGACAGCCACATTTATTTCACACGCTGCTACATGCTGTCTTACCACTAACTAAAAGAACTGAAAATGACAGGAAGAGCTAACAGAACAATTATTAATTATATTTTAAAACATCAAGGTCTGACAGTGTATACTTTGTGTGTAAGATAAGTGGACTTATCTTTGAGGAAAGTGTAAGACAGGGCACATGATGTCAGAAGCAGCACAGGATACAGCTCAGCACTTTAATTGGTAGAAATTCTTAGAATTGTAACAGGAAAACGCGCTCGGCTCTCCACATCACGCATGCTCAGTAGATGTTCTGCAGCTGTAAACTCTGCAGTCTGATACAAGATTTATGATGAATTTTATTCAATCTAGCATATTCAGTCTTACATTATGTGATATATTTGAACTTTTGTATATTGTATATTTATGTATGTATATTTCTTGTTTACTGATGATCTACAAGAAGGCATACTAGAATTGTATATTAAATGGGGAAAATGTGGTTGGTACCTGCTTGTGCAACTGACCGCCATGATGCTAGTGTTCTGTGGTTGGTTGCCGGGATGTTGCTAAAGTGTTTTGAATGTGTACTAGTGCGTTACTGCCTAATGGCCCAAGTCAAAAGAGTCTCTATTATATAATGGTTTCACCAACAATGTAAGTCTATGGGATTTGTTTCTTCCATTTTATCATCTGCCAGGTGAAAATAGCAAATCTGATCACTTTAAAAAGTAATAGCACACTTTTCCTCAAGAAAGTCAAGTAGCAAGTAACAATAGTGTTGCTTTGCTTAGCAAACATCACTCACTATTTTTAGTTTTTGAGTAGTATTCAGTCAAGGCGCTAACCATGTCTTGAACATTAGGGGGACCAAACCATTATTTTTTTATTTTTTTTTGGAGGTGTTTGTATATATTTATTTTAAAATATGCACACATTCACTCTTAGGGCCCTATTTTAACGATCTAAGTGCATGGTCTAAAGTACAGGGCACAAGTTCACTTAGGGCGTGTCCGGATCCACTTGCTAGTTTAACGAAGGGAAAAAGGGTCGTCGTGCCAGGCGCAAGGTCTAAAAGGGTTGTCCCTATTCTCTTAATGAGTAATGGGTGTGTTTTGGTTTTTTTACGTGCATTAAACCAATGAGAGTCTCATCTCCCATTCCCTTTAAATGCCAGTTGCGCTCGTGCAATTTAATTGTGGAAAGACTGAAGCCGTCTCCAGAGTGCAAACGGAACTGCTTGTGCACGACGTAAAAGTGCGCAAGCAGATCATCTACGGGACAAGCCAGATTCCACCATATTTTAAGTACACAATAATATCTTTTACATTGTAATCCTTTTATTTTAAATATTTGGCATGTTTGTGTGCTGCTGTACGTGCATCCCTGTGTGTTTAATAAGCAGAGTGTATGCGCGTTGTGGACCCGCCTATAGGCGCACATTACTAACGCGCTCTTTAAATAACAAAAACATTTTTTTATAATAATACTGCGCCATTGACTTTAGACCAGGTTTCAGTTGGTCAATGGCGCAGTCTATTCCAATTGCCTCAAAATAGAAACGCGCCAATAATGCGTCAGAACACACCTCGTTTTCAGACCAGCACGCCCATGGGCGCAAATGCATTTGCTATTTAAACAAAGTGGCGCAGGATGTCAAAATGAGAACGGCGTCGGACTGAAACTAGCAAAAAACACTTGCGTCATGCATGGCACTGCATTGCACCGGGTGTAAGATAGGGCCCTTAATCATATGCCCAATATGCTAAAAAAAAATGGCTCTGTTAATGTTTCTTGTCTCACCACATCTCGTTACGTGTATTAATTACATGAATCACATTAAATAACAGGACAACATTTGTCAAAAAAAGTTAAATATTTTGCATCACTGGATGTTACTGTTGTTACCATTTAACATTTCTATCTTAAAACAGTTGATAAATATGAACTTTTTTGCCACTTATATTTTACCCCGTATTTTCACTATATTAACTGATGTGTCGCTTGAATAGAGCCCTGCAAGGGATGATGTATTTTTGTAGGCCAAAACCTGGAAATGAGTTAGCATTTTAGCTTTTCTGGTTCCATCGTTCTGAAGTCATTGTTGTTGTTTTTTTATGGGTTTTAGGTTAAATGCCTAAAATAAGGTATGTGGTTAACACAAGCTCAAGATATGTTCATGTTTTATTCTACCACATTAAATACATCAGTATTTACCCCCTTGTGATTTTTTAAATTCTTGAAAAAGAAAGTTCCTAACAAGTAGCTAAATGAGACTACAGAGGTTTTCGGGGACATTAAACATCACCAAGCTAAACAGGAAACTCATCTACTCACTGGCTTCTTTCACAGCCTCGTTGTGTGTATAATCGCACTCTTGCAAACTATTCTAAATCAGACTTTCAGAGAAAATGTTTTTAAAATAAAGACTGAAAGAGTTGTTGGAAGCTTAGTGATGGTGATGATTAAGTAATATGACTGTTGTGTAGTCTGTTTAAACCTACGTTTATCTTGTTACTTCTGGCTATTGAATTTATTAGGGATGCACCGATATGAACATTTTGGCTGATACCGATAACCGATAATTCTTTATATTTGAAAGCTGATAACCGATATATGATTACCGATATAACCTTTTTTTATTTTATTTTTACCTTTTTTCCTTTTTTCAAGCAATTCCAATCATATTTCAAGCAATTAAAAAAAAATCATGACATCTGAAGGGTCTCAGCTGAAGGAAATCCATTATTTATCTGCTTTAATTTATCGGCCCAATTAGAAAATTGATCATGATCAACACATCAAAAATGTACATATATCGGCCAATACCAATATGGTTGGCCGATATATCGTGCATCCCTAGAATTCAGGCATCAAAATCCATAAAAGTTGCATTCATTTGTGAAGATGATCATGATGAAATGTAAGAATCATAAACGTTTGTTATTCAGAGCTTACTTTCTGCAATAATCCAAAATCCAATGGAAAAATACTATTGGGTTTTTGTCAAGTGAACCAGGGTGATGCTAATTTCTGCATTGTCAAATACTTCATCACTGCAGCTCTATTTAGGTTCAGTTTCTGTAAACGGTAACGCTTGCCTTTTTTATCTGATTGGCCATCTCAATCATTTTGATACTGTCGGTCGTTTGGAAACATTTATTTGTCATCCTAACAACAAAACAAGACTCAATGCAACATCAATAATATCAAACATTGGTGTTGTATTGCAAGTGGGCAGTAAGGGTTTTTTTTGTTTGTTTTTTTTTCACTGCAAGAAAACCTCTGCAACTATTGAATCATAGAGACAGATACTCAGATTTTCAAACACACCAAAGCCAACAATAAAAGTCAATATGAATCAAATGTTTCTCCTCAAATTCCTCCAAATCCAAATGATCTGATGTGCTACACATCAACTGTACAGCTCCATACTCTTACTGTAAACATCAGACTCATTTATGTCTGTTTTTATATTTTTCTAAAGTAATCTTCAAAATAACGTTTCTCTGGGTCAAATGAGTGTTGGATTGATTACCAAAATAGAACCATAATGTTGGGAAACAAACAGCAGTTCATACCACTTTCTCTTGTGTGTTATACAGCACGCAGCAACTAGCATGTTCTCAGGAGCGACATGTCCTTGCAGAAACAGTTACTTACAATACTATCAAAAGACAATGGACAACTCAAAGAGAACTTTGATGCATGTATGTAAAGAATATCTTCAAAGAGAAAACTGATGTTATGATTTGAAGCATGATGCGAAACGATACAAATGAATAAAGATGAATGCTTTGATCAGGGAGAGTTCTGCAAGAGTATGCAGACAAGCTATGTGCAAAATATGTATACTGTGAAACTCATGAAACTATTCCGAGCAGCTGATTGGTTCTCTTAAAGCTGATTGTTCTTTTTTCCTAGCCCTCCACCTTCCCCAGCACCACCTGCCTAGATCTGCCAAGGGGGTTCACTCTACTTTCCTTGCAGCAGCTTGAATTCTATACGCTGATTTCACGCAGCCGTTATTTTGAAATCGAAAGCGAGGCTCCGGTGGGAAGAAAACCGGAAGTGTCGCCTTTAATCACAGGAGAGTCGTGAATGTGATAGCGTATTGTTGTGTTAAATGATGTTGTGTCAATTCTAAAAATGTACAAACATTTCTTTCATACTTTAGACTATATACAGTGAAATTCATTTATAAATAAAATAAATTTTTTATATATAATTCAGAATGTAAAAAAAGAAGCAGGAATGAACTATATACATATCCTATATTGGATATTAACATCCAATAGTGTAAATCGCGGCAGCAGCTTCAGGTTGGTAATCCAAGGCATTGTTTTTTATCTTTACTTCCGGGGTTCTTCCACCAGAGCCTCATTTCGATTTCAAAATGGCGGCTGCGTGAAATCAGCGTATTCACCGTATTCATGTGCATCTTTTGGCAGAATCCTTCACTCATGCAGCAGGAGCAGCAATGTAGCAGTTCTAGTCTGCCAAGATTAAGCCTAAATACATTCCATGCTTATTAATAAATGCTGTTTTAAATATATTCTCAGAGCTGTCATGATTCAAATTTTTATTTATTCTTATTTGTTGTCCATGCTGCCTGCAAAACATGTTCTTTTTTTAAATGTTGTTTCACTATGCTGATATTGCAGAATAACATACTAAATGTCTAATTTTGAACTGTTGTTTCTTGGAGCCCAGCCGAAGAGCAGTGCAGTATACAACAAAGATAAAGAGCAGGATAAAGTCTAGACCAGCTGTGAATGAAGAAAATACATCTTTGTTCTAGTTCCCACATCAGATCTGTGTATGAGGAATAAGGCCTAAATCGGAAGAGCGCATGCAAAACACTGACAAATTCAGCCCATCAATGCAAACTAAGGAGTGAGATAATGTAAATACAGACACGTCATGTTTTAGACAGGGCTGTGTGTGCCATTCAGAAATTAACTGAGAATGTCTTTACCATTGCTAACTTTAAACTGCAGCTCTATTATGGAATGGATGATGACATCCATTTGAGATTATTTCATAATTGATGAACACACAACATTTGAAGTATTTACAGAAATGTGCTCATAAAAATTTGAGTTAAACTGAATAAATTAACATTTATATGAACGTTTGCTGAAAAATAACGAAGATGCAATTTAGTCAATTCCTCTTCCTGCCATTCCAATTCTGTAGGACGTGGACAAATCAATCACACTCAAGAACTGAAAAAAAAAGAGAACATTTGTTTCTGTATTTCTCTTTTGTAACGTCAGCATCTGGTAATTGGAATAGCCAGAATGTACTGCTGAGTCAGATGTACTGGAAACCAACATAGTTGGGTTTAAAAGAGCAGAAAGAGAAAGGAAAACATGTAATCTTGACGGTACAATGTGTTTTGTCTGTTGGCAGATACATTTCTGCACAACATTTTTGCTCACAGATGAGCTCTAAATTTTCCTGACCTACATTGAAAAGTCCTATATAAAATGTTTCTCTGAAACCTAGTTGTGAGCAAATGGAGATATTTGCAAAAGTCCTCTACTTCTCAGATGCACATTCTGAAGAAAAAGGACTCAAGTAATCTCGCATGAATCTCTTTCAGAAGAAATCTCAAAAAGATTTGCCAAGATATCAAAGAGTTTTCACAATTTACACAAAAATTTCTCTTCAAATGTTTGGTTCTTCCAAAAGACCAAACAAATCTGAGCTATGACATCCACATGAATTGTATAGGTCTATAATGTGAATACATTTTAGGAGAAACATCTAAGACAATGTTGATACTAACTTCATTGAGAACTCCAAAGCAATCTGAGCAAAACTGTTTCCACTGTGATGCTGCATTCTTTCAGACTATATGACATCTGCTACCAGCATTGGCTTCTCTTTCAGAACATTTCATGTATGATCGCAGCTGTACACTAAACGCTTACCAGAATTTGACTCTCGCAGCTTGTGTGCTGCAGAAGGGTTCACAACATGTTTGGAAATATGATAATCAGTGGAATGTTGTTGTTCAGTGGGAGAAATGTGTTTGTGTTTAAGAGTAAGTACTTTACGAAAGTATTCAAAGGCAGACATGAGTGCTAGACCGATGTATTGCAAGTGGTCAGTCACGTTTTTTCGTTTCTGAAGCAGTAACAACCTCAGTACTGAAGGGGAGGCAAATGAATTACAAACTGAAGAGGATGTGTAATTATTCAGGTAACAAGCTATAAACGATGTCAACAAGTGTTGACCTGGGTGCAGTGCTGGGTAGTAGCTGAATGTAATCTCGATTACGTAATCAGATTCCAAAAATTAAGTACTTGTAATTATATAATATTTTAAAATACCCGTAATCAGACTACAGTTACTTTTTTATTGATTACATGTAGGGTTGGGAATCAAAAATCGATTCCAATTCCATAAAATTGTAATTTGATTCTGCTTATCATCTCCTGTGTGCATTTTAATGTGATTTCAAAGCGTTTTCAAACACAAGACGCGAAAGAGAACTCAGTTTGTTTTATATTAGTTAGTCAAGTTGTTTTTGCTGAGGTATTTGTGTTAAAACCATTGGAAAATGTCTGTGTTCTTTAGGCTGCTGATTTTTTTCATGGAAATCAACTCTTGCGGTACTTTGACCTCATACACGTCACCGATCGGTCTGCACAGCGCTGCATCAACTCGAAAACACCTAACCTGTTCTGGTTTCAGGGTTAGTTTACATCAGAGGTATTCAGTGCTTGCATGTGTGCCCTATTTATGAAGCTTCAGTGAGTGACATTTTTCCTTCATTTTAAAGCACTGTTGCAAATTTGTACAATAAAAAACTACATGTGATACATCTCACAAGAAAAATGACTAAAAACATTAATACTTTCACAACCATATTTGCGAGCACAGTTTTAGAATTTCAAAACAATATAATTCTTGTTTACTAAAGATTAAAAAACTGATTATATATATAGTCCAGTCATTTTAAGGCAAAATGGGGGTCAACCTTTTTGTAACAGAAGCAAACTCAACTGATTTTGTATCCTCAATATGTCCTAAGTAAGGAAAATTCCCCGAAGAATCCCATTAGGGGAAAGTTTCGAAAAAGACCCAAATATATCCTATTCATACGCCTATTCATTCTTTTCTCAGGTGAATAGGGTAAAACAATTTAACCTTTAGATATCACCATGAAAATTACTAAGTTGATTACTTACATCTTTTAAATAGTTTGTTAACATGGACAAACATAATCTAATTACTTATGTGCTAATTTGCATAAATACCACAACAGATCTAAACATTGGGTATAGCCAGGTGAAAATGTGTTGTTGAATCTTGTTGATATATAACTGTAAAATACTTAATGTTAAGGTCTGAATGCAACCCATTACGGCTACCCATGAGCATTAATACATAGAGGCAGGAAGAAGTACTTTAAACCAGCCTTATTAATTATTATGCAGAGATGGGGTTTGGGGCTGGGTCCGTGGGACTGTTTCTGGGGGTTAACTTTTTATTTTACCTTCCTTTTGTCTTCTGCATTCTCCTTACCATTGTCTCCTGTTCTTCCCTCAGACCCAGCCCCAAACCCCATCTCTTAAAAATTAATAAAGGCTGGTTTCAAAAGTACTTCTTCCTGCCTCTATATATTAATTCTCATGGGTAGCCGTAATGGGTTCCATTCAGACCTTAACATTACGTATTTTACCGTTATATGTCAACAAGATTCAACAACACATTTTCACCTGGCTATACCCAATGTTTAGATCTGTTGTGGTATTTATGCAAATTAGTACATAAGTAGATTACGCACCGTTTGTCCATGGTAACAAACTATTTCAAAAAACTTGTAATACATTTTTTGTTTGTCTTGATGCAAGTAATCAACCCAGTAATTTTCATGGTGATATCTAAAGGTTAAATTGTTTTACCCTATTCACGTGAGAAAAAGAATGAATAGGGTATATTTGGGTCTTTTTCGAAACTTTCCCCTATTGGGATTCTTCGGGGCTTTTTTTTATGAACCTTTTTCATAAAATGACTGGACTAATGTATGTATGCATGTATGAATGTAATGATACAAATGATACAAATGTAAACATATTCAAGTTGAAACCCAAAATGTACATTTAAACGTGTAATCGGGCAATTGCTCTCATAAAATATTCGTCTCTGATGCGCGATGAATTTTGGGATAGGGTAGGATGTAAAGGATCGATCTATTGTATCCTTCATTTCACAGGAAAGGAAGGATGCATTTCGAGGCCGCATTTGAAGGAGCCTTCGAGTTGGGACAGCCTTCGTTGCGCCGCGGTGACACAATCGGCCTTCGAAGAACGCAGCCTCTGAATTGGGATGCAGATTTTGTATGTCTCCTTTGTCTGACACACTCAATTCAGTTCATGTAGCTCTTTTCTAACAAGTTGATAATCTGAATCAGTTGTTAAATGAAGACGACATACAAAATGTCAGAACCAAGGTCCCCAGGGCCAGAGTTAAGAACTGCTGGTTTGATTTGAATTGTGCTCTGAAATTTTAGGGCACTTACACAGAGGAGCAATCAGAAACACACAATATTCGACATCTGATACAGTCTTCACAGTAAAATTATTTTATTAAGAAAGAAGTCAATAAATAAAACAATGCAAAAATATAATGTTTTGTCAATTGTTGGGAATTGCCTAAATAGTAATAATTTGTTCTTAAGAGGTAAATAAATAAATTTACAACGTAAACTTACAAGTGGGCAGAATATCACATCCTTGGAATTGAAGCTAGCACCTTTAAAACAAACAATTTCCAGGATGAAACAGAGACATTGGAAAGGTGTAAATGATCAAATGTAAACCACTAGTAAAGGCAAAAAGTGGTCCAAAAAAAAGAAAAGAAAAAAGACTCATGAATAACTCTGTCATTACAAAATATTTGCACTTTGTCTCTTTTGCGTTCCAATGGTTTCTGACACAACTGCGATCGGTGAAGCGTCATGTTTTTGGGTGGAGAGAAACATTACAAACAATAAACTGTGGTTTCATATCATTTTCACAAAATAAACTGTAAATACTAACTAAACTAACAAGATTTACACAAGGACAAGTGACAAAAGCAATTATAAAATAAAAAGCACCATGTTAGATATGCAAAGAATTAGAACTTCCATCTTTTTTCTCCAGAAGGCCATGTGAAGAGTGTACAATCAACAACAGGAATGACTGTTTGCTGTAATTACAGGCAAGGACATGGAACGAAGTGTGCAAAAACATTCGGCTGAGAACGCAAAGATCAGTTAAGAATGGTTTTGACTTGACCATATGACAGAAAACAGAGAGCAGGTGTGTTGTGTGTGAAAGAGAAAAAGAGCGAGAGAATCTAAAATCATCAGCGTACTAAGAGAAAGGTTAGACCAGCTAAACCCACTCCTGCTGCTGCAAACAGTGCCGTCTTCATCGAGGACTCTTGGTTCAGCTGTTTTGCGTTGTGGAAAAACCTGCGAACCCGTCTACAAAAGACAGGACAAATCAAGATAAGAGTCACATTTTGTTCCCTACGCCCATTTGATTCAGTTAGAGCAGTATTTCAGACCTTATTAGTCATAGTAGCTAAAATATCAAGAATGAACAAAGGTATTACATAATAGCACAGCCTACTTACTTACTCACTCTAAACATATGAGAGGATTACATAACCCTGCCCTCAAGAGGAACGGCACATACATCTTTAACAAAAACTCAAATGAAATAATCCTCTGAGCTGTGGAGTAATGGATAACGTATGCTTGATACTCATGTTTGCTCTGCTCAAAATCTAAGGAGCTGCCAACCAAGAAAGCATATAGTTTGGGCCAAATTCTGAGTTGATTTAGAGTATTTCTGATAAGCTGTTCGATCCAATTAAAAGTAGAGTTAATATAATTAGAAATCAAACTTTTCTTAATCTTTTGACATAAGATGTTTTGTACCATTCAAAAATGGCTTGTTTGGATATTTTGTGATCATCGACGAATCGCTTAATCACAACACTAGCATTCATTCAACACCCCGGCCAATAGCATTCAGTTGCTTAACGGCTACCATCAGTCTAAAAGTGAATACAGTATACAGCCGCCTTTTCTGACATACTCCATATGCTTGAGCTACTCCTGACTACAGGACAAATAGAGGAGTATAATTTTTCGTGTTCAGCCTTCAGAAGGAACAAATGGATGGTTATTTTTAAAGGCGTCCCAGATCACATTGGATGATTATGTTTGTTTGGAGCATTTGACTGCAGATTGTTTTGTAAACGAGGCACAGTAATATAGAGTTAAAGAAACTTTTGTTGAAAGATGAAGCAGCCAACTGTATCGGACCTGACAGCAGAAAACATTAAGTAAACAATTTTATAATGCTTTGTCTGTAAATGGCGATTTTATATGGATGTTTTCAAAACACTTGCAGTAGTAGCGAGGGGGCACTGATAGTTTTTCCTCTACAATAAATGACGTTAGCCAATCATAACAGTGGCCGTTTACGGAAACCCTTAAGAAGCTGGCCCCTTAAAACCGAATCATTTTAGACGGAGGGTCAAAATGAGGGTTGAAAATAAATATAAAAATGATATATACATATATGTATGAATTTTTGTGCCTAAAACTTTATTAACATAAGTCAACCTTGAAGACTATATTAAAATAATGCCATGACCCCTTTAAAAGTGTGCAGGTTTCAGGATCTAACTGACATTTTAAGGGTTAAATGTAGATATGCCAATTTCAGAAGCAGCAGGCAAAGGCACAGGCAGCCGTAACCGCCGAGGACCCGAACAAACAGCAGAAGGCTTGAGGAGTCGGGCAGAGCAGCTGTCTTCAGACAGACACCTGCTGTACTGGTCAGAGTGAGTCCAGGTGCTCTAGCCCACAATCATATGCTGCACAAACTCTGAGTGAAGCATAGAGATCAACCGTGTGGTAAACACAATAGACTAAATGGCTGACTGGCCCTCGGCTCTGCTTTCAACAGCTGCCAAATAAAAGAGAAAGAGAAAACAGGGAGAGAGAAAAGACTGCAGCAGGCCTCTCAAACTCTTTATTCATGCAAATACAAGCTGCTATTTGCCTCAAGCCAGAAGTGACCGGATTTTCGATTTTAAAACTTAGCAATAATGGCACTAATGATGTTGTAAAAGTGTAAATTAGACAAGTTCTTTTCAATTCTGGTCCTGGGGACTCACCACTCTGCACATTTTCTATGTCTCTCTAATCCGACACTCTCAGTTCAGTTCATGGAGCTCTTTCGTAACCAGCTGATGATCAGAATCAGGTGTGTTAAATAAAGGACACATACAAAATTTACAAAGCGTTGGGTCACGAGGAACAAAATTGAAAACCACTGAATTAGACCAACATGAAACTAACTGGTTTCAAGGGCCAGTTCATCCTTTGTCATTTACTCGCCATTATGACGTTCCAAATCCATGTGACTTTCCTTTGCTGAACACAAAAGGAGAAGTCCAGCAGGTACTTCTTTTTCGACAGTCTGATTTACTTGGATGTACGATCAATTGAAAAAGATCTGTAATTACTTCAGTTTGGTCTTTTGGAAGTACATTCATTAGAAATGCATCTTTTAAACAAAAGTTCAGTGATGAAGGCCTGGTCACAATTCAGTGGGAGCTACAGCTAAAACATTTGCATTTGACTGTTGACTAACATGTTCCTCAAAATCCCGTGTGTAATTACAGCAGATATCAGTCTGCATAAGTAAACAATGTCTCCTGGGGTTACTTAGGGTTTTTAGAGTTGGAAAAAGTATTGCTTTCATAGGTCATTGCCTGGGAGACTGAAAAACTGGATGCCCACACAGAAAAAGTCCTTGGTGAGACATTTGAGAGCCTGTTTAAAAGCGTTTTCCCCACAAGCATTCCTAGGATTCTTTGGCTTGTGTCACTCTCTAATTGACAAAAATAGGGCAGCCACAAGAAGGTATACGCTGCTCTACTCCAAAAACTAGACCAGCATATCCCTGCAGTATGTACCTTCCAATTACACTTCAAAATGTGCACATTGAAGTATACAGGTAGGAAAGACTCAAAGAGATTGAGGCATCAAACACTGTGCCAAAATAGGCTGGCTTTCTGAGAGCACACATGAAGGATCAAACACAATGTACTTTGAGCACCCACGCAGTTTCACATCAACCAGAACTGAAAAACCCCTCACTTAACACTCAAGTTGAAACCTGACGATTAAAAAAAGGTGCTCCTACTACTACACGTCAAGGGTCTACCGCACAATCACAATGGCTATAAAACCATCATTCACAAGCCCGCAGCACATATTTAGATATTCATCTAATCATCGCTTCCCAAAAAACGGCAATGCTGCGGAGATGTTCGCTAACAGTATACTGCAGCAAAAGTATTTCGAACTTCTTTTTACCCCTAAACGAAGAACGAAAAAGTACTTTGTAATACTTTTGTAGTATATCAGGGCCTTAAATGTCATCTGTACCAGTCTGCATTGCCAATGCTTACCCATCCTCCATTTTCCACCAGCCAATCTTGCTTTTCCCCTCCTAGGTGTCAGCATGGTCTCAGCCAGTCTCTTGGGGCACTCAGAGTTCTCTCCTCTGGACAGTAGCTCACTGGTCAGCACTCCAGTGAAAGTAAAGATGGAGACCACCCTTCCCCAGTTCAGTTTTCCATCTCCAACCAGTTCCCTCATGACGCTCTGCAGACACTTGCTGGGATCTGATCTACAGGTGTCCAGAAACTCCTGGGAGAGGGATCGGAATTTGGTTCTGTGCTGTTGTTCCATCTCTTTGGCCAGGTATCTCATGGCCTCTGCTGACTCGCTGGGAGGCGTCTGTTGGATCCCGCTGCAGAAACTGATGTAATCTTCTGCCAGCAACAAAGTCTGTTCCCTCAACCAACAGGACATTTTCTAAATGAAAAAGTCAAGGTCAAAATACATTAGAGGGTTTATATATAAAATCAACTTATCTAATTCTTGTTTAATTATTATCATTATTAAATCTTTGCCTGCCATTGACGTAAATTTCTGTCATTTATGAGACCACGCTTCCTCGCATTTTTCTCAGCTTTTTGCTCAAAATATTGCTTTTTTTTTTAAATTAAACTTACCCACATTCAAGTATTGATAAAAAAAAAGAATGCATGAATGCATATTAAAAGCAGAGGCTCTGTTCTTTCTTTTCATATATTGCACGTTCAGATATTCATACAACAAAATATTCTGGGGGCCATGAAAATTGTGAAAATGACCAAAAAGGACTTTTTAAAAAAAACGCTGGCAGGAAAGAGTTAAGAAACTATATATAATAGAATATTTGCGTTTTTGAAATAAATTTGTCACACTGCATTATTTAAATGAACTGCAAAGCTAAAGCTAAATTAAGAAAATGTAACATCTAAAATAATCATTAGCATTCTAACCTATAGACAAATAAAAGTTTTATTTTTTGTCCATGTTTTGATTAACTATCATGGTTTGATGTAACGTTAATCATCCCTAAAAATAAAAACCATAGTAGCAGCTATTTCCAACTAAATATGCTGTCAAAATCATAATTAATACATTGATTTTTATTTATCATTCAGGGTAATGAGATCTCGGTATGTGTTAATTTGTATTTTCTTGTGAAGTCAGATACAAGTAAAATCAAGTTACCACCGTTTTTATTATCCATATCTCAACTGTATGGTATTTTAGGCTAGTTCAAGCAAGCGTCTGTGTTGTATGTCTATGCAGCATTAACACAGAACTGAACGCAGATCAGTCCATAAATGGGTTAATGATTCATAACGGCTTGTTATAATCAGCGGCTGTTTCTCTAGGTTCAGGCCTTATATTAAATAATGCCATTCAGATTCAACAATGTCGAGCGTCAACCTGCTTAAGTCTATTTTGCGGGTAGTATTATCATATGGTCCAGATATGAATGAGCTTCTTAGGATAAAACAGAGCAGCATAGAGAAATGAAAGCGAGTGTAAGCTATGCTGCGAAACACAAAGCCGGTTGCGCCATTGCTCAGGAGAACACAAAGACGCGAACCAACCGCACGCGTTTCAAATATACGTATTCTTCAATATACATATCTAAAAATAGGATTTGACAGCGATTTTAGAATAAAATGAACAGTTTCTAAACATAAAAGTGAAAATAATAAAGCAACTCACCCTCCCAGCGATGTCAGACTGCGCTCTCCACCGACAGTTGCGAAAACAGCAGTCAGTAATATATCTCTCGTAGCAGACCTATCTTCCGTCACTCCTTATCAACGTAAAGCACGCTACACGCCCCTTCACTAACCACGCCTCCTGCGTCATGACGCCTTAGCATTGTGTGTAATTTTTCTAACAAAAAGCCCCCTTTTATCAGTATTCCTTAAATAATAAAAAAAATACTTTTCTACTATTCAATCTAGCAGTAATGGAAAAACTATTAAGACTGTTCATTTGTGCACTGTCTTCAAAATCTTTGATTGATACAAAGGTTTTGTCTTTTTGTGAATTATTATATATAGTTTTAAGGACTGGAAAAAGAAACAATTCTGCATTTACTTTATCATTGTATTTGCTCAAGATTATTTTATAAGGAGTAGAATTTGTGTTAATAGAAAACTGGGAGGTGTGATAGATAGTTTGATAGCATTTGTTGTTGTTGTTGTTTTGTTGTTTTTTTCAAAATAACTTTTTGGAATGTAAAAATCAATACATTATGCAACTATTTATTTTAAATATAATATATATAAAAAGTGGGCTTCTTGAAAACCAAATTTCTTACATTTTATAAATGATTTAAAATTATATATAAACTTCTAGGAACCAGCTAAAAACCAAAAAGCACTGAAAATATGTAATGTTGTATAAGCACTTACAATTATGTAAATAATTTATCTTCTTTTTCTTGCAGCATTAATATTAATGTGACTGTTTAACACCTCTCGTTTTTGTGGCATTGAATGATAATAATACAAAAGTGGATCAGTTGAATCAAAATGGATCATAATACTCAAATAATAATAATAATTAGATTTATAAATAAGAGTAATAATCAGATTTACATTTTTCACTAGATTTTCTAGTTGTTTTGATGTATTTTTTATGTATTTAAAATGCATATAGAATATGTAGGTCTGTTGAAGATTTTCTAGTTGTTTTGATATATTTTTTTATGTATACATGTATTTTATTTTATTTTATTTTTTTTAAACGGTTGTTCATACATTTTGACAGTTTTTGATATTTTTTTATGTATACATGTTTTTTTTTTTGTTTTTGTTTTTTTTTTTAAACAGTTGTTCATACATTTTGACATTTTAACCACCTCTACCACACAGTATAAACACAAAGACAGGAAATTACCTTTAATTCTCCTAAATAAAGAGACAATCAACAGTAAACAGAGTGTATATTAATGTACAATACTGATGTGGACAGACAAAGAAATCAGCAAATTGTGATCAATGGCTGATTTGATCAACTATTACACTTGAGATGAAAAACACTTAGGCTACATTAAACACTTGTCTACATTTTTGACATTCTAGTGCAAGCAAAACTCATTCATGATAATATATATATATATTATAAATAAATTTCAAATTTCTAGATATATACCTGTTTGATAAGCCAGATGCACAAGCAATGAAGTCAACTCTGTTCAAATATATACCTACAAAAGTATGGATAATTATATTAAAACTTAGGATTTTAATATTAAAAAAATATTTTACAAACTAATACTTGAACAGCAATCCTTTTCAAATTGTATATTTTATATATTATTATTGTATATATTTTGGTGAGAAGCCAAGAAAGAGAGACATTTAATTGCGCTAAGATAATAGAAAAGTCAGGACATCTAGATAAGAATCCCTACAGTCCCGCTGTGTGCTGTGATATTAAGAAGCAGAAGTATAAATATATCTTCTCATACTGGTACAGGACAACTCCTCAAGCCCAGATCTGCAACAAAGAAATGAGATGAAATTACGAGATAAAAGAGTTCTTTATTTATTCAAAATACAAACCAAGATGATCCTCACAACATATGCGAATTCACAAAAGAGGAACAAAAGAAGTTTCTTATCTTTACTTCTTATTAAGGATAGAAAGAGTACAGACCACAAGAAACCTATAACCTTTGTTGTGTAATTCCCCTGTTCCTCTCAAGGGACAGACCCCACAGAATGATGTGAAACACCTATAACCACCACTGCCAGTCGCTTTACTATAATCTAAATCTAAATCTGATGCCAGTAAAGGGCAAAACCAAAAAAGTCACTTTCCCTAAATTACCTGAAGCGGACACTTACCCGCAAAGTGTTATCCCATGATCCTGAGCAGAACGCGGTGCCATCTGGGGACACTCTGACAGTGCTGACCCGGTTTTCATGGCCAAAGAGAATTGCCACTCTGGTACCTTTCAGGACATCCCAGACATTAATGGTATAGTCATTGTGTCCTGCAAACAGCAATCGCCCTGTGGAAAAGAGTGAAATATGGATAAGATTATTGTTTGGTATAGTATTATGAAGTCAAGTCTAGTCACCTTTGTTTATATAGTGCTTTATACATTACAGATCGATTCATAGCAGCTTCACAGTAATAAACAGGTAACAAAATTAATCAATTATGGAAATAATTCAATTTCAGCTGTCTTTCATTTATTTAATTTTGTATTTAGTATAATGTTGTTCAGTATAAATGGATGCTTAACTACTGAGATCACAGATAGTTTTAATCTTATTTTAATCACTCTTGTTTGTTATTCGAAAGCTACAACACAGGGGAATTTTGTCAGTAAATCAGAGTGAAATGCGTCTAATTTTGGTTGTCACTGTCCATCCCCTTTCACTGGATGGAAAAAAAAGGAGATTTGGCTAAACTTCTCCCTTTGGGTTCCACAGAAGAAAGAAATACAGGTTTGGAACAACATGATGACACAATTGTCATATTCAAATCTTCATTTATGAACATTAAGCTGTGTCAGCAACACTAAACACTATCTAGTAAACTTATCCAGTATAGGCCTATAGAACATTATCAATAATACTAATCTTTAGCAATGTAATACACAGGTCTGTATTCACTAGTGATGCACAAGCTATCATGGTAAGTGTGGGCGTCACAGCTGTGACATTTGCCTGTTCTGTCATCTGATTCCTTTAACCCTGTGTTTAATTACAACAGATATCTGTCAGTATTAACCATGTGGCCTGTGCACCAAAATAAGAAACGAAACTTCTGTCATCATTTACTCACCCTCATGCTGTTTCAAACCAGCACGACTTTCTTTCATGAATCATAAAAGGAGAATTGTGGCTCTCTGAAAATAAATACCATTTCTAGCTTTAAAAAAGCACAAGAAGTACATGAATCAGTTGAGTATAGGCCCTATATAAGTATTATGGTGACATATTATAGCTTTCAAATCTTATTCTCAGAAATTCAATCATGTTTGGCATCAATGGCGAAACACTCAAAAACCAACAACAATGTCTGACATCAAACCTGGCGTGACATTTTAAACAGATAGTTTACTTCCTTTATGATTTTCTTCTGTGGAACACAAATATTTTGAGGAACTGTTTTTGCCTACTGTATACAATGGAAGTCAATGGGGTCCAAAACAATATGGTATCCCACTGACTTGTATGGGGGACAAAAGCATTATTTTTCATCTTTCATCTCATCTGTATTCAAAGAAAGGCATACAGGTTTGGATTGAATGGTGCGTAATATGACAAAACTTTCATTTTTGTGTGAACTATCCCTTTAACGCATCATATTTAAAAGTACACATCCACAAATGAGATTTGAGAGTTGTAAAGATTGAGATGTAAAGATTTTGATTTAATAATTATCTAGTTTTGGTCTGTCACCACACAAAGCAAAGATATGGCTTTAAAGGGCATGGAATATATCAAAGAGCACATTTATGATGCTTCTGTGGTTTATTTTTTTATGGTGAAGTACACATTTACTTTCATTGTATGGAAAAGAACACATGGGACATTCTACTGAATGTCTCCTTTTATGTTCAGTGGAGAAAAAAAAGAAAATTGGAAAGACATGCTAATATTTGACAAATGATTACATTTATTGATATATATTTTCATCACTCTGCTTGAAGGCTCAAAGTCTACTTTCTTACCACTGAGGGAAAAGTCCACACTAGAGGCTCCAAAAATGATACTTTCTTTGGAATAAATGGCCACCTCACGGTCTGCTCGCAGGTCAAACAGACGACACTGAAATAACAAGAAAGGTCACGGTGAGATGGAGTTCAGTATGGCCTCACAGAGTTTGACACATCGCATTTCATTGATCAATGGGTGATTTGAAGACAAAGACACATTGCATGGACCTTGACCAGGAATAAACATTAACAACATTAGATAAACTAAATACACACATACACTTAAATTCTAATATACTCTCACACATAATCAGCCAACTGAGCTAACTAAACCTAATTTCATCAACTCAACATTATTAAAACATCATTAACTCAAGAGGGTGTAAGTGTTTTTGAAGGGGAGTATTAATCAGGGCAACAGGTTTTACATTATTGATTGTGACTCTATTGGCAATCCTTTGACTATTTTGAAATAATATGGGGTAACTGGTGTGTTGTAATGTGGAAAAACTTACTGTAGCATCATCAGATCCAGATGCAAAAGCATCTCCGCTGGGGTAATACCTGCATTCAGATATAAGGTTAAAATTTCCATACACACTTCAAACATATAGACATTACTGGTTACGTTCACAGAGCAAATTCAAATTCCAACTCTCTGTTAAGATATGATTTGTTTGTGTGGTCACATAACATTTTACCATTTTATCATCAAAGTATATACTGTCCATACATGGCCAAAATTATGTGGCCATTCCTTTCCAATAAACAGGTTTGACTATTTCAGCTTCGAAGATTTTTAAAAGGTGCATAATATCAGGCATATAGTCATATCCTCTCCCAATACAAGCATTTTAATTACAATTGGAACATATTGTGTTCCAGTATGACATTGGTCAGCTGACATGTCCTCAATAAGGGAGCTCGATTAAAAAATTCGGTAAGAATTTACAAAAAGGTCCCATTTATTTATTAGTAATGTTAGTAAAAAAAAAAAAATTCAACTGTTCATTTTTACTTCATGTTAGCTCAAGTCCATTAAATAATAACAGATACAACTTTTGATTTTAATAATGTAAATGTTGAAAATAACATTCACTAAGTATTTATTTATATATTTCTTTCTTTCTGAACACAGCCACTGTAACGGTCACCAGCTGACTATGGTCATTCCCTCACAAACTACATTTCCCATAACTCACTGCCTGGACTCATCATCCCTGATTGCATCCACCTGAGTCTCATTATCTTGTCAGTCTCAGCCTATTTAAACCATGTACACTTATTCATTCCCTGTGAAGTCTTGTATGTCTCTGTGTCCATGTATGTCTCTGTGTCCATGTATTTTGTTTTTTTGACTCTCTGCCTGCCTTTGGATTACCCGTTTGCCTTGTTCCCAACCTTGTGTGTTTTGTTTGTTTGGACCTGTTGCCTGTGCATTGGATTACGTGTCTGGATTGCCCCATTATTAAAAGCTGCATTTGGATCTCAACCTTGTCTCAGAGCAGTTTGTAACAGCTAGTGATGGCAAAATGAGGCTTCCTGAACCACTGATACCTCGCAGCCCATTGCTTCAGCCAAAGGTTCATTACTCGAAGCTTCATTCAGCATTGCTCACTAGTGACACCTAGCTACTGTGCAAAGAAATAGCAGACAAATTCATTCATTCTGAACCAGTGTCAAACCCCCCCCAAATTTTATACAAAATATATTTGTTATAAAAAAATATATATTTTAGAAAAGTATTTGTATAAATACAAATATTTATTTATTTATTTTGTACTCGCTGTTGATGTATGTAACCTTTCATTTGCAATAATAAAAAGACATGAGCAGACATTTGTCCATTACTGTGTATAATATAAAATATGTATCTTTCTCTGTCTGAATTTACTTGTGCAGAGTCACACACACAGTTAATTAAATATTCATTAATTGTTTGGATAGTGACAGTATGAACAACAACAGTGACACTGTGTTGAGTGCAGTGCTTATGTTGGAGGGAGTGTAATAATAATAATTCGTTACATTTATATAGCGCTTTTTCTGAGACCTCAAAGCGCTTTACATAGATGGGGGAATCTCCTCAACCACCACCAATGTGCAGCATCCACTTGGATGATGCGACAGCAGCCATATTGCGCCAGAACGCCCACCACACACCAGCTTACTGGAGGAGAGGAGACAGTGATGAAGCCAATCAGTATATAAAGTAAACTGCAACAGAATAGTCTGGAAGGAAGGATTACAATAGATCTTTATTGAGAAACAGAATTATTTCAAGTGTGTTGGGGTAACACACTTATTTAAAAAATGCCAGTGCCAGCTGGTATAAATGAGGATACTGATGCTTCTGTTGAGCCCAGACAGGGGAGGATTCCCTCTTTCTTGCTGTCTCCATTACCAAGAAAAAGGAAGAGTCACAAAAAGCAAACAAATCCAAAAGCACAATCCAAATAAAAAAATCCAGAGCAATCCAAATAATCTTATCTAATTAATATAACAAGACTATAATATAGCTAAGCCTACTATAATTAATAATAACAATATACTATAACTATTCTAACCTGATAATGTAAAAATATACAGCCCTTACACATATATGACACAATAAGGACAATGACAATGATAGTTATTTAACTCTCTGACTCTTTAACACTACTACAACTGCTTTTTACTACTGCTGACAACACCCACAAGGTGGCGCGAGTTTCGAACCGCCTTTTATCCAGAAGCGACACTCAGACCGAACCGATGACGTATCCACACAAACCGAGGCCTAGTTTGTCATCAGTCTCGTGGTTTTCACGTTAACAACACAAGCCTCGAATCGCGGCTTCATCTGGCACGCCCATTTTTTCTCGACACACGCTCCGACGCCTCGGTTCAAATGTCACATCACTAGCTATCATGGATTTTGAACCTTGCCTGGATGACTACGAGATGGATTACACTTTATTAAACAACTACTGCCATACTGCATTTGGATCTACGTACTTTCCTGTGTGTCCCCGTGACAGAATGACTCCGTCTCCATATAGATCCAGCGGTATGAGTTTTCGTGATTTTTCCTCAATCACAAAGAGGGAGAGGAAACAGCGGAATGGGAATCATCAAGCTGAAGAGGAGGAGCCACGCATGA
>FLSR01004882.1:4480229-4508764 GCA_900092035.1 Leuciscus waleckii
GTCTGCGTACACGTCAGATCAGATCACTTCGACATGGCTGCGTATAAGAGGTAAAAACGATATAAATACTGTTAGTTTTCTCACACAAACCGTTCGTTTCGTGTCTTAGGCCATCAATGTGCCCTTTAAGCAGCACAACTGTTTTCAACATTGATAATAATAAGAAATGTTTTCTGAGCAACAAGTCAGCATTTTAGAATGATTTCTGAAGGATCATGTGACACTAAGACCGGAGTAGTGATGATGAAAATTCAGCTTTTGCAACCTTGCTGAGCATAACAGACTTCTTAAAAAACTTTATAGCTTTCCTGTAGCTCAAACAGTAGAGCGTTGGCGCTTGCAACGTCAAGGTCATAGGCTCGATTCCCAGGGAAAGCAGGAACTGATAAGAATGTAAATGTTTACCTTGAAATGCAATGTAAGTTGCTTTGGATAAAAGTGTCTGCCAAATGCATAAATGTAAAACCTTTGACCGGTCCGGTAGTGTACATATAACAACTCAACATCACGGCCAATGGCTGCCTCTGTTGTCCTTAAGCTTCATGCTAAGTGAGCAATTATAATAAATGTCATTAGATTGACAAAAATCATGTGGACTCCAACCTGACTGTATACACTGAAGTCAGATTGTCAACATTTTTACATTTTTGATGTTCACAATGTCATGCAGTGAGGGAAAAGAATTGAATTTTGGCAACATTCAACTGTATTGTGAACGTAACTTCATTATCAGCAAATGCCAGGCTGTGGCTCACTCACTTCACACTGTTGATGTCAGACTCATGGGTCTCAAAGGACTGAACATTCTGTCCCGAGCGCATGTCCCACACATTCGCCTTCTTATCACAGCCCTGAAACACACACACACACACACAGCACTTTAGAGACCTGCGGAACAATACTCGCTTACAACAGGGTAAATCTCAGGAGAATGATGTCCTAAAAATAGCTGCACATAACCCAAACTGACATTGTGACTGAACAACATCCTAACAGGTCAAATCAATCAACATGAGTAATGACTTTAGGAAATTATGTTTTAATCCAGTGCTTTCTTTCACCTTTATAAAATGAAATGAGTATTTCGCTGATTCAGCTGTAATGATAGTAATCTCACATGTGTTACAGTGAACACGAGAGTTAGGTTGGGATGTGTGCCTGTCAAATTGGTGAGTATATGTGGAAATGATGTTTTGAGGATCTGACCCCTGATACAAAGGTGTTTCCCGTCTCAGAGGGGGCGAGGTCCAATGTGAGAACATCAGCCGAGTGACCATGGAAACTCTGCAGCAGCTGCCCACTCTCAACATCCCATAATGCACATGTCCCATCACCACTTGATGTCAGAATCTGAAACACACACACACACATAAAGGTTTCAAAAGAGGGGTTTTGCAGAAATGCCATAAATGAACCTTTTTTGGGGGGGGGGCTCCCCAAAAAACTATGAAATTAATGATTTTTTACATTTAAAAAACCTTTTTCCACAATAAAGAAATGTTTGTTTGTTTTTAAGAGAATAACCAAGTACAAATCACTTTAAATTCCCAGACATTTTACATTGACCTAGAAGACTGGTAAAATATAGAGAAATATAACACCTGTATCACCCTCTAGTGGAGATATTGATCATTAGCTCATTATCACAAACACATGCAGCAATACTATGAAAGTAAAGTAATGCCAAATGTTTTTGAAACAAAAATGAATTGCACTAATTGAAAAAAATATGCATTGCATTAAACGTGCTTGCATTTTAATGCATTGTATTTTTAGGGCTTGCATTTTTATGGGCTGAAATTCAACATGGTTGGACATTTAAGCTGTGAATACTTCAATTCAAAACATTTCACACACATATTCATTATTAAAAATTCAATAATCCATATTCACCTTTCAGATTTCACTTCCAAAATGTTAATTCTGTTTAAAAAAGCTGAGTTTACACTACATTAAGTCGTCACGGTTGTTTGTACATGTAAGCAGCCATCTCTGCCGTGAACGAGATTATAATGTTATTCCCCGATGCTGACGTACAGATCATCAAACATTAAATTTGTACCACAGAATTTTCACTTTCCATGCTCTATTAATAGATGTGTTGAATCCCCTGCCTTGACGTAACAAAATCTTTCACTTCATCTTTTTCAATCTTTATTGTTACTGACAGGAACATAATCAAGAAAGAGGAACAATCTGTGATGTGATGGAGCAGAGAGAGAAAACCCCAACCCTTTTCTCAAAACACACTAATGATACACACAAACCCAAACCCATAACTGTAGAGATTATTAAAAAAAATAAAATAAAAATATTACTGACTGTTACACTCACAGAACAGACCAATACACAGGATTCATTCTGAAAAGGCACACAAATATGCATTCAATAAAAAAAGCTTTTGTACAACAAGGTTATTTTTAAAAGCATAAATCCCATCAGGGGAACTTCAGGGGGACTGCTGTGATATTTGCTCACGAGTAATGTGTGTGTGTTCTATAAATATCAGCCGAATCATTACAGATTCATCACTGCCACAGACACACTGAATTAATAAACTATGAATTATCAATTTGACCATCTCCACACAGCGCACTGCAGTGTCTACACTCAGCTGTACTGATCCCAGCAGATAAAATAATGTCACAGTGTGTGATGCCAATGCAGAAACAGTCTGTTTAGCACTAAAATTAATGCATTAGGAATGAACACAGCACTCACTATAAATAGAAATTATTTATGTTGTATATTTCCTACATAGATGATGGTAAGTTCTGACCAGGTTTGGATCCAAATACCATAATTGAGCTGTCTAGTATACATGATATACTGATATTATGTACATATGATGTACTGATATATACTGATATATTTTTATATTTTCTGGAGAAAAGAATCTTAAAAATAAACAAGTAGCTGAAATAAAATAAGTTGAAAATTTTGTATATTGTATTTTGGTTAACGTTCACACACACTGTATAGTTGCAATAGTAATCAGGATATTTGTTAAACTAGTTTTAAAAATAGTGAGGTACACTTCAAATTTCCTCACAGGTTGGTGTTCGAAATGTTTTCCTATATTTGCGAGGGTTTTTCTAAATCTAAGTCTTCTCGAGCATAACCAAACCTGCACACAGACGCACACACACGCACACGCACACACACACCTGCATATCAGAGTTGGTGAAGCTGCAGGAAGACACATAATTGGTGTGCATGGCCACAGATTTCCACACGCACACGCACACACACACCTGCATATCAGAGTTGGTGAAGCTGCAGGAAGACACATAATTGGTGTGCATGGCCACAGATTTCTTCTTAGATGACAAGTTCTCATTTTTATCCAAAGAGAGTGGATAGACGGAGCATTTGTTATCCAAACCACTGAATGGAAGACAAAGAGAGATTTGACCACTTTGCACAAATGCACAGCAAATAATAAGTTATATTTTGACTAGATATATACATTTCATTACAATCTCAGAGCTGCACTTTAGTTGCTTTTAATTATTACCTGAAGAGAGGGCTCTGTTTAGGACTCTCATATAATACAATATACAATAATACAATAAATCCTCAGTTAAGACAAGTTGACCAATAATTATTACACTGATGAAACTCTCATGACTTACCCACAAGCCACAGCACAGCCAGAGGGGGCATAAGCACAGGCCATGACCCAAGTGCAGGGCATAGTGACCGCATGCTCCTGCACAGTACACAACACATCACCCCGGCTCCCGCCACAAACAAAAAACAAAAAAAAAAAAAAAAAAAAAAAATCATTACAAATCTGACCAAGACAAAAAATTGAGGATGCATTAATCTGCCACTTGAATATAGTGAACTCATTGTCATGTTAAATAAACCAGTTTGAGATGATCTGAGCTTTGTGACATGGCGTGTTATCCTGCTAGTCATCAAATGTCCACTGTGGTCATAAAGGGTTGGACATGGTCAGCAACAATATTCAGGTAGGCTGTGGCGTTTAAACAAAACTCAATTGGTACTAGGGGCCCAAAGTGTGCCAAGAAAATATCCCCAACATCATTCCACCACCAGCAGCAGCCTGAACCGTTGATAAAAGGCAGGATGGATCCATGCTTTCATGTTGTTATTGTCAAATTCTGACCCTACCATCTGAATGTCGCAGCAGAAATCGAGACTCATCAGACCAGGCAACATTTTTCCAATCTCATTTTGTCTAATTTTGGTGAGCCTATGCAATATTTAGCCTGTTTCTTGTTTTCAGCTGACAGGAGTGGCACTCGGTTGGAAGTGTTCTGCGTTCAGAGATGCTCTTCTGCAGACTTCGGTTGTAATGAGTGGTGATTTGAGTTGCCGTTGCCTTTCTATCAGCTCCAACCAGTCTGGCTGTTCTCCTTTGACCTCTGGCATCAACAAAGCATTTTCACCCACATAACTGCCATTTTCTTTGTCTGACAGTTCTCTGTAAACACTATAGATGGTTGTGCTTTAAAATCCTAGTAGAATTGCAGTTTCTGAAATACTCAGACCAGCCCGTCTGGCACCAACAACCATGCCATGTTCAAAGTCACTTAAATCCCATTTCTTCCCCATTCTGATGCTCAGTTTGATCTTCAGCAAATCATCTTAACTACTGTATGTGTGCGTCTCAACAGTCCATAGGTTGTGACACTGGGGCACATTGGGACACTGACGGTGACATGACAACGTCCTATTTATGAACAATAGCATAACAAATATTTTTCTGACATTTCTTTTTTATGTTATTTAAAGTATATTATAATAAATACTTTGATTATTACATATACCAGCAACATTTAAATTGTAAATTAATTATAAGTGTTAGCTAGATTATGTTCAGTACCCCTCTAAAAATGTATTTCTATGTTGAAATATAACATAGACATACATCATTTGAATGGGTGCCCCTTTACAAAGTTTTGCTAAGGGCCCCCAGAAGTGTAGCCTGACTACGTCAGACTTCCTACTTCCGCTAATTTCATTTCGCTCCTGTAGTCAGTCTGAGATAGCAGCCTATCTTTCAGTTTTCCACCGGCCTGAAAACAGCCGGGCCAATCAACGAACAGAGGGCGGGCTGAGAGCTGTGACGTAGACGCTGATTGTACCGTGGATGCCTAGATTTACTTCACATAATCTGCAAAAGTCCTTCACAGCCATGTTCACTCCGGTATTTCGCTCGATGGTTTAGTTTTTGCATCATACATGCGTTTACAGTGGAAGTTAGATGCGGCTGAGCATGCGCATAACACACGCCATAACCAAACGTTATGTGATTGGCTTACGGGTAACCAATGATTTTAAACTTCAGACAAGCGCCCCCCCGCGAGAGAGAAAACACTTCTCTATTATGCCATTCCAGACTCTGTCTACGAAGCAAAGTGAAGTAGCAGAGTCTGGTATTACCAGGCTACCAGAAGTGTAGGACCGGCATCGCATTCACCACACTCATACACACAAACATGCTATGAAAATGCAGGTTATCAAAACACACACACACGTTTGATTATTTAAATTGAACACAGAAGAACACATTCTGCATGGCTGATGTGTTAATGTGTGTGTTTATGTTGCTGTCGGATTAGTTTGTCACTAATACTCTGGGTTTCCATTTAAGTGCATTACAACTGTAAAACATGAGGATTATTATTTAAATGCTGTAGCACTGAAAAAAATCTGGCTAGAAAACCATTTGACACAGATAGAAAGATTTACCTTATTGGTTGTATATGCATCCCACACAATGACTTTTCCATCCTATAGGAGAGATTCAACATTTCAGTATTATTAATATAATAAAGATTGTGTATAACTGATCTATTTCAGCTTCTAACTCTTTAGGACAACAGATGACATTTACAAAAAAAATAATTATCTATTTTTTACAGCAGTGGTTAGAAACAGTGATGATACGTCCTGTTACCTGAGAGGAGCTGACGATTCTTCTCTTGTCCCGGCACCAGTCCATGCACAGCACTTTATTTCCATGTCCTTTTAAAGTTCTCCGGGTTTTCATGACAAACTGACCCAGAGCTTCCATCTTCTCCGCCACCTGATGCACTGCAGTCAGAAAGACAAATCTGCATGAACCACACGACCACCTGAAGAACTTGAAACTGAACCAGAACTGAAAACACATCTCAGCATCAGGAAGATGTAACATGATTGATGATGAGCTCTATTATATTTGAAACAGATATGACTGTATCAAATTGCCATTTTTTTTATTTATTTAACAATACAATTACATTTACAACAGTAATTATTATAAGTAAACAATATAATCCTCCATTGCAAATGTAATATTTTACTATTACAGCATACATTGCAGCATGATTCAATTACATTTTTACTACTTGCTGGTAATCGGTGATGTATATCTGTGTCTTAGTTCCTGCTTTTTAACTGCTGTGAAAGAAACATAGCCCCTAGAACATAACATCATACTGTAATTTTACAAATACAGGCCATGCTACTGTAAAATGTACTGTAAAATTTGTCACAGTGTGACATTTTTACTGACACATTTTATAATAACACAAATCACAAATACATATAACCAAACTTCATTGCGATGTTGGATCCTACTATAGTGAAATACCCATAATCCTTTGTGCTTTAAAAAAATGCTTGGGCAAACATGGGGATCATTTAATATTGAGTGTTCCTGTGGTCAACGGCAGAGCATCATGCTAACAATGCTCAAGGGGGGTCTCAGGGGGGACTGAATCCAGGAAGTGAATTTTAAGGGGGGACAGAGAGAGTTCCAGTTCAAAATGTAGAGGATCACAGCAGTCATCCAGTTCCAACAAAGCATTAAATCAGAGGGCTAATATCAGGATAGAAAATGTACTTTATTCCAAATTAGACAATATTAGGTGTAAAAATCATAAGTGCACCGCAGGAAACATTATAAAATAATATATTTAAAAAAAATGCAGAATGCAGTCCATGGTCCCTTTAATATGGCATATTAGTTTATTTCATAAAATATGTATTAGTAACTACATCATTTTCATTTACTGGTTACAAGTTCTTAACCTTCCACGAATTAAGAACTTCATGACTTGGCTGTACATTTTGTCACAAACTTCTATAAATTACTGGACAGCAGTTTCAAGATTTTTTCAAACAATACTAAATTATTTTAAATGTTTAATATAGTCTATTTGTATACAGGCCTAAGTGTAGTTAAAATCTAAAGGTTAAACTTAAATCAAAATCTTGACTTATCCTGGGCCATAATATTAAAAGCGTCCACCTGGTTTCGTGCATGTTACGTGAACATATTTTGATCGCTATAGAAGACATCGAAGAAATGTATTAATCTCTTACATTTAGGTCGTGTTTGGCAGATATTGGTATATTTCAAATCGAGCTGCCTACAGATACGGCATGTTTTGGCATCTCGCGCATTACCTGTGATGTCCATCAATGCAGTCTAGCTAGGCAGCTCGCTAGGTTTTGACACACAACCACTGAGTGTTTTACTCACGCTCGACGTCGTGTAGTTTGGCTCTCTCCTCTTCTAGTTTGGCTTTCAAAGACTCAGACTCCGCTTTCAGTGAATGGATGGTTTCGCCCTTCGTAAGTCCCTGACAGGCCATCTTTAATAAAACACAGATGGATGACGGATGGGTCAGAAAATATGCTCTTTATCATGAGCCGAGACTGATACTGCACAGTCTGCACAGTGATGAGCTCTGACGTTAGCGCAAACGTCACGTGACACATCACCACCATCAGCATCACATTTATTTCTGGTGCTCACCGACTGAAGCCCAAAATCACATTTATATCTGATTTATATAGTTTCACCCAGTCTTGAAAATGTATGTTTCTAAATCACGTATAGTCTTCCATCAAAGTAATTTCAAATTTAAATCGTCAGTTGTCATTTTTATGTAACTTCTGACTGAGTGCGTTCGTGCTGGTATTTTTGTAGCCTATTTGATTTGGTTTTTGGTGACTTTTGTAATAGAACACAAATACATGTTGGTATTGTGGTGGTCTAAATAACAGTGCTGTTCTCTCAGAGCCTGTGTGTTTTCAGAGAGCTCTAGATAAAGCACTTTACACACGTGCTATGTTTAAGTGATGACATGAGAATGTGTTTTGGAGTATCCTTCACCTCTGTGAAACAAATACTCCGAGCCATTAAATCTACAGGACAAAGGTATCACAGCGAAAATAACAATGTAACATTTAAACAGTTAAAAATTCATCTTAGATCAAACAAATATGCTGAAGCAATAAATACATTTTTACCTTCAACTGTATGTTACCAAAACAATGTTGCCATAAAATTCTCTAAAAATGCTGGGTTGTTTTAATGGACAAAGCCAAACGTTGGGTTAAAAATGTAATGTAAATTTTAACCCAATGGCTGGGTTCGTCCATATTTGGCCCAAACTAGGGTTTAAACAACCCAGCATTTTACTAACTACTCTTCACAAATCCCTCATAAAAATAAATAAATAAACTCCATAAAAATAAATATAAAAAAATCCACAGATCAGTATTATCAACTGACAAAAAAAAACTGTCCAGATTGATAAATCTCACAAATGTTAATGTTCCGATAAAAAGTAAAGATTAATAAGAGCATACACATTCAATAAACGTGTGACATCTAAAAGAAAATGACATTTCTCCAGAAGTAATGCATCTTGATACAGTTTTACTTTATTATAACACAATCAATGATTTTTAAGTAATGCAAAAGCATTGCAGTTGTGTTGGATTTATGGATTTAAAAAATAAATAATTTAAATAGGTCTGACTGTGGGAAAAATGGGTTTGTGTTTTCACACTTGGTCCGTTTCAAGGGACTGAGCGCAGTTCATGTGATTTTTGGCCCATATGTGTCACAGTGTCTGGTTGTGTTTCCCTGGGGTTCACTAGAGGTCCTCGTTCTCACGGTGTCATTCACATTAGACTACAATTCCCAGCATTCTGTTCTGTCACTTATCTGATTATTGCACTCAGCTGGTTCCCATCACCTTGTTAGTTCTGTGTGTATATATGCCCTGTTTCAGTTATTTATAAACATGTTAATGGCAAATGTGTAAATTCACTCTATATAGCACAAACAGGGCTACCAAAATATGTGATCACCATGCATGTATATTTTTTAATTTTTAAGAGAATAATGTTTATGCGTGGTTATTGAAAAAAATAAAAATGAAAGTTGCTGAAATATGACCACAAAACTCATAATAAATATGTGTCAATAAGACTTTTGACTAATGGATGTTGTCGCCTTTAGTTTTTTCTTCCAAATTATGTGAAAATAGTCTTGCTTTATCGTTCACATAAAACTATACATTGATTTAAATTGATGTAAAACAGGTTTTGCTTGGAAAGCCAATATGCGAGGGGGGCGTGAACGAGGAGTGGTTTACACCTTAGAATACAATGTCCCACCCACTCTGCATAATGATGAGCCATTCACTCAGGTGTGACACAGTGACTGAGCCACAATGCAAGGACAAAATATATATTTAGAAGAAGACTTATATTGATCATTTAAGATTTTGCTTACATCTATCTTGTAAATATGTTTTGCTATTTTATTAAAAAGGTTACAATTACAACAATAATTACAATTTCAGCAATATTTCTGCAAAAAAGTACTCTTTCTTTGTAAAAAAAAAAAAAAAAGATTATAGGCCTACATTTTATCATATGTATTCATTAGTTTGAATATAGCCAACATTGGAACATCTTAGTCTATGACTTTATTTTTGACAAAATAGTATTTTATATATATGAGCAGAAAAGCTTATTTGATGTGACAGTATATTCTACTGTAAAAACTGTACCCAAATCTAGTCAACAAAATGTTTTCTTTCATACTTCGCCTGACTGTAACGCAGTAACTGTAACTGTAAAAGCAGTTTATTCTTTCACACACAGACGCGCGATTCATATTTAGGCTAAACACTCTTTACAAATATGTACCCTTCATTCATTCACAGAAACGCGATTCATATTATAGAAACGCGATTCATCTTTTTGTTTACATAAGCCTACAACTTTATTCCATAACGTTATTCCACATTAACACTTGAGAAAGGATAACTTAGCCTACCTCACTCCTCAGCGGGATGTGCTCCTCATATCAGCACGGAAAATTTTCTCCATAAGGTAGGCTATATTATGCCTCTTTGTTTACAGCTGATGTGGGGGCGTTTCACAGACTGAAATGGTTCTCAGAATTTGCGTTTGAATAGCCTGCGCTCTCCGGGGCGTGGTCAAATTACTTTTGAATGGCTCGTAATCAGCTCGACTGGGGTCGCTCTCTTTTTATACAGATTACAGAAGCTGATAATATTTGTTTTTTATATAAATTACTTCATTTAAAAGAAGAGATTTCAAGCTTCATGCCTGTGTGTCTGTATGCCTGTTTGACTGAGTATTCGCTGAGTTATTGTTCATTTTCGGACGCGTTTCAGAATGGACTTCACTGGCAGAGAGAGGGCAGAACTCGCTTCTTGTTTATTTTTCTTTATTTGGCAAAAAGCACAACACTTTGTTTTTATTGTGAGTATACACAAAAATAATACACATTTAACAGAATCGATTGATGTATGAAACGTGTTTGTAATATCAAAGTCAACAGAGCAAAATTAATCTCTTTTGAACTGATAAAAAAAAAAGCGAGCTGGTATCGCCGGCGATACCGCCGACCCCAGTGGGTTAACAGCACTGCACATCTGCACTCCCTGATCCTTTTGATGACCTGTGGTAGCATCGTGACAGGAGGGAATGCGTACAGAGGGTGGCCGGCCTGTTCTTTGTAAAAAATATTTGGCAGTGAGCGTTGTCTTCTGAGACGAAGAGGTCGACCTCCGCCCTGCCAAAGACATCCCACAGCAGTTGAACCGTTTGTGGGTGAAGAGACCATTTCCCTGGGAGAACATTGCGTCTGGATAGCATATCCGCACCCTGGTTAAGAACGCCTGGCACATGAGCTGCCCTCAGCGAGCGCAGGTTGTGCTGGGACCAGAGTAAAAGATTCTCGGCCATGCTGTGCAGGTTGTGTGACCTGAGACCACCCTGGTGGTTTATGTACGACACCACTGCCCTGTTGTCCATCCGGACCAGGACGTGGTGGTCTCTTAAGTATGGGAGAAAGGCTTTTAAGGCTACCGCCTTCATCTCTAGACAGTTTATGTGTAGGCATTTCTCTGGGTCTGACCACAGACCAGAGACGGGCCTGCCCTCGTAAAGGGCCCCCCAGCCTAAGCTGGAGGCATCTGTCGAGATTGTTTGTTTTTCTCCTCGAGATCACACCCAATCTCACGCGGACCGATACCAGTCGGTCGCTTTCCAGAGGGTCAGGGCTCTAATGCAGCAGTGACTCGCTCTGATTTGTAAGTGACCAGATTGCCATGCGTGAGCTGGGACCCGTGGTTTTAGCCTGCGCTGAAGAGGACGCATTCGCAGCAGTCCCAGTTGGAGTACTGGTGAGGCCGGAGCCATGAGACCCAGCATCTTCTAGAATCTCTTGAGGGGAACGCGGGTGCCCTTCCTGAAAGATGTCGCCAGGCACCAAATAGAAAGCGTGCGCGCTTCGGTGAGGCGCGCTCTCATGCGCACCGAGTCTATTTCTATACCCAGGAAGGAGATGTTCCGGCTGGGAGATAGTGTGCTTTTGGAGAAATTGATCCTGAGGCCCAGGCATTCTAAGTGGTTGAGGAGCCAGGCTCTGTGAGTTTTTAATAGCTCCTCCGATTGGGCTATGATGAGCCAATCTTGTAGGTAGTTTAACACTCGCACTCCCCACTGTCTCAAGGGGACAAGCGCTCGTCCATACACTTCGTGAAGGTACGGGGCGCTAGAGACAGGCCGAATGGTAGTACTGTGTACTGATAAGCCTGCCCTTCGAATGCAAACCTCAGGAATGGTCTGTGATGGGGCGCTATCTGGATATGAAAATAGGCGTCTTTCAGATCCACTGAGAAAAACTAATCTCCCGGGCGAATATGCGTGAGAATTTGTTTGGTTTTCAACATCCTGAAGGGACGCGTTATAAGCGCTTTGTTCAGGTGTCTGAGATCTAGAATGGGTCTGAGACCGCCATCCTTTTTGGGAACAAGGACGTAGCGGCTGTAAAAGTCTGGCTCGCTCTGTGACATAGGAACTGATGCGACAGCCCCCTTTTCCAACAGTTTTGACACTTCGGTACGGAGAATGTGGGCCACGCCCTCTTCGACCATTGTCTCGACCTTGGCTCGAAGCGCGGAGGTCTGCGAGCAAACTGGAGCGAGTAATCTCGTTTTATTATGTTCAACACCCATTTCGATATTTCGAGGATAGTCTCCCAGCTTCGGCCCTCATAGCTAGGGGTTGGATGAATACAGGACCCGGGTTGCTGTGAGATAGGGGCCCGGACGTCCGGCTGTCTAGTGTTCCACTCCCGTGCGAGCAGCGCTCATGCACAGGGGCGCGCGCCTCAGGGAGCGCGAGCCCTCTATAGCAGTGGTTCTCAACTCCAGTCCTCGGGACCCGCTGCTCTGCACATTTCGGCGTGGGCTCGTTCGTTTGGTGCAGAAGCACAGGAGGAAAAAAGTCTCCCTGTAAAACGTGAGTCACGCGGGGGGCGGGGCCGGCGTGAAACCACTTGTTTTTGAACGCTCAATAATGTTCGAACCCCACCATTATGAACGGGAGGGCGCAAGGCGCGGGGTCGCTTTCTGTATCGTAAGGAAGCTGGCCACGAGCGCAACGAAGAACAGCATAAATTTCACCTGCTGCCAGAGCCGGGATTCGAACACGGGTCTCTGGCGTGATAGCCTTAAGATTCCACCATTGAGCCACAGGGGGGAATGGCGTAAGACAGATAGTGCGAGCAGAGAACAGAAAGGTTCCCTCACAAATTTTGTCAAGTGTAGAAATGGCGTTTGTTTGCAGGTGAGCATGTTTTATAACAGGCTTGTTTGCTGCAATATTGACATTTCCAGCTGCCCTAACTGAAGAGGGGGCTGGGAAATGTGTGAGAAATTGAAGTTGGTCCGGCCTCGGCGGGACTCAAACAGTCTCTTTCTTCCTTTCACCGATGTGAGAGATGAAGTTTCAGCGAGCGTCGTGAAACTGTCCGTCTGGGTCATGCAGAGAGCTCGAGAGGGCTCAGCCGGATGGCACAGCGAAACAGCGTGCTGAAGGTGGCGAATGAAGCCGGCGCTTCGACGGCGGCGAGTGCTTCTTATTCCGGAGGTCAGCGAAGTGGAGAAGTCGCTGAAGGAGTACAAATCTGGAGCACCTAGGTGAGACACGCCAATATATAGCCTCTGACCACGCACATACTGGCGGGCTCTGTCGCGCCAGACGCCCTGATTGGTCCTCGCCCAAAGCCGCCTCGCCATAGGTTTGTGCAGTTGCCGCAGCCAATGACCGCTCTCACGCTCAGTTGTGCTCGCTGTGCAGCTGCACTGCGTTTAAAAAAGTTTGCTTCAATATTCTTGAGAAAAGGAGGTTTTCCCATAGCGTAAGCTAGCCTTACGCAATACGAGAGACCTCTCGAAAGGGAACACATAATTTACCACTTATAATGCGCGTTCAACAACGTCTGCTCTCACACGCATGCCTCTCTCTCTCTCTCTCTCTCTCTCGTCACACATAGAAAGTGAAAGTAAGTTTTCCTGTCGCCATTTTAAGCAGGAAAAATGCGAAATATGACACGGAAACAAACAGAGCATCAAAGTGTTTATCAACGTTCAAGAAGATGTTAAAGCTGGAGGATTTGAGATCCTGTATCTTGTAAAAGTTTGATCAAGGTGAGTGTTCATGTGTGACTTCCTCATATTAATATGAATGTCTGGAGGACATTTTACATGATTGTTTGATATGAACCTTAAATAAAGGGTTTCTTTCACTTCAATGTTTCCTTTGTGTTTCGTGATGTTTGTGATTCTTCAGAAGTTTAGCTCATGTGTAAACATTCATAGGCCAATTCACACAAATGTCGACAAACACGTTTAAAAAAAACATATTATATCGAATCAGTGTGTGTCGATGTGGGTCGGGGTTTGTTTTCTTTTTCACCCGAACATGTTCAATCAGCGTTTCTCTGTGTTAGTTATTTTTCATAAAATTCTAAATCCAACGGGTTTGTGTGTGTGAAAAGGCTCAATGAGCTTGAGTTAACACAGTCACATGATCCCTTTCTCCTACACTCCAGATATAAATTATGAAGGTTGTTTAACCTTTTCTGATTTAGTGTCTGAATGTTTCTTCATTCAGAGTCAGTGGAGGAGATCAAACTCATCAGATTCTCCTGCAGCTTCATCATGGCTGATTCACAAGGATCCAGAGATGGAGATTCTTCTCCAGGATGCAGGTACTTTCAAAAACATTGTTAAATATTGTGTTACATCACAGAACCTAGAGAAAGTTTACATAAAAAAAAATTAACAAAAATTGCCTGTTTTTATTTTGAAACTAACATAAATGTTAGATAAAAAGATTATAAAGTGCTTTTAGTTGAAAGATGAATGTGTTTATATTAATATGGTTCCTCTCATAATGATTGAACACAGTAATCTAAGGGATTAAACTGAATCTGTTCTCTGTTCCAGTTCAGTACATCAGAAGAGCTCAAACCCAGAGTCCAGCTGTGTGTCTGTGAAGAGTAACTGCTCTATGGATCCGCCAATGAAGTTTAAGAGTGGAGACAAACGGCCTCCTGATCTCAGGTATATCACCTCTATAAAAGTTATTCTTATAGTATTTGATTTTGATGAAATTGTTATTAATATACAGCAGTTAATTATCTAAATTGGAACCGAATAATTCTAAGTTCAAATCCTATAAGTTTCAGTCTATTAATGATTATCATTGTGCTCTTGCCAATCAGAATCCATTCTAATTTAAAGGGCTTGCGATTTAAAATTGTGGAGAAGTTAATCGCCGAGGTACAGAAAAATCCACCACTGTTTGACAAGTCAAGCCCCTTTTCGAGGATATGTCAAAAAATGGATATATGGAAAGCAATCGGTCGTACCCTTGGAATAAATGGCGAGAAGTATTAACGGTAAGATCATTATGCAGGCTAGCAGCAAATAGTGTAACAAAATGACCTCAGGTATCTAGTTTCGACAACACTGTATTGCTTCCTTTGAAGTTTCAGTGAAAAAGGCATTGTGTGTGTATATATATATATAAAGGTGTTGACTAGGTGTTGTTTTTATTCCACTATTGACTTCGTCAGCTAAATTCACTGTTAGATTAGTCTGCACTAGACTAGCTAGATTCACTAGATGCGCTCGGAGCGTAGCATGCTGAGGACATCTGCTGGTAAAAGACGTGTAAATGCAGCAAACTGATATTGATTCATTCCAAAGTATGAATAAAATTTGTCTTCAAAAGACGACGGACTCCTCTCGTCTTTTAAGGATATAGGTACCCAAAAGCGCCTGTTTTTCTTTTTCAGTTTGTGTGACGTAAAGCAGAAGCAGGTCATCCATTTTCACTACTTTGAAATTGCAGCGCGGGCGCGCGCGTGCTTAGAGTGAAAAGACCGTTATCGTTCGTTGGTGTGGACGCAAAAATAGTTATAGTTATAGTTCTCTTTATAGTTATCGTTCTTGGTGTGAACGGGCCTTAATACTAGCAATGACATCAAGTAAGTGTAAGCTGAGATTTTTTCCACCTTTATATAGTGGAGTAGGTGTAAAATATAGTGGATTTTTCTAACCGCTGGTTCAGATTTGTTGAAAGCTTCACAGTGTCTTGTCAGAACAGTGATGTTTCACAGCAAGAGTACCGTTACAAGAGTACAGTACAGTAAGGTGGTTTATCTTTAAAGGGGAAATGAAGCAGTCAATCAAGTTTACATGATTTACAAAATGGATTTCCACTATAATCAACAATTATATAAGAAACATGACAAATGTAAACATATAAAGAAAAAAGAAAATAATATGCTTATTTCGCTTTCGCGGCCAGGGCACCACCATTGTGCAGTATTCTAACATGTGACGTCACGGGGTTGGTTGGCTTTAATAAACCTGGCTGAATGTAGGAATATCCCGACATCAAACTGTCTACACCACGGTGTTTTGACTGCGAACAACTAACGTTAGGTACAGTCATTATTAGCTAACAGCTGTAAGCATGAACTAGCGAACGCTAACTTAGTGTTTTGCTAACTTAGTGAAGTTTATTAGTACCAGACAAAAAGACGACGTCTAACGTTATATGTTAATGTGATAAAGTCACATTAGCTGCCACCGCTGGGGAAGCAGCACTGGCACAAACACATACACGCATATATACGCACATACATACGGACCTCATTCATCAACATCTCGTTCCTCCCTGCCATAGACGCTATCATAGGAGCGGGTGCACACGCGATGATGATAGCACCTGGACATTCATCCATTTCTCCACTCTCCCTTCCATATTCATTCACCGGTCATTCATACACTTACATTGCACTGTCTGGTTGTTTCGTTCGTGTTGTTTGTCTGTGTGGGCGTAGTCAGTCTTCCGGCGCCATCGGCCGAAGCGAACGATCGAGCGGCGGCCGTTTATGACGTCATGGCGGGGTCGCGTCGGCGCATCGAAACCGGAAGTGGACAAAACCATTGTCTAGTGTGAATAGGTGTGTAGTCAAATGGAAAAATTATGTGTTAAGTGTATTATGTGTGAATGTATTATGTGTTTTATTTGAGTATATGTGTATTATTAATATATATAATATATTGGGAATGGATAATCAAATAGATGAAGTATTTGTATGTGTATTAATTGTTATATGTTTCGGGAATTGGTGTGTCCCAAAAAGGGGCGGAGTTTGGCCTATTTAAGCCAAGGCCAAACCTAAAGTCAGGACTTGTTAACCAAGTCGGAAAGCGAGAGTGCAATTGTGGTGCCTCAAGCAAGCCAAAACTTTGTGAACTGGTGTACGGTAGATACGTTTTTTTGTTGAAGAGTGGTGTACGGTAGATACGTTTTTTTTGTTGAAGAGTTTTTTTTTTTTTTTGTATTTTTAGAGTTTTTTTTCTTTTCTTTTTGGGTGCACCTGTACATATACTTCACTGTGGACTGTCTTCTTATTGGCACTGTAAACAAATTCCTCCTTGCACGAAGTGCTTCTGCGTGTGCGCCATCCTTTTACATCCATATACGGACTCACATTCTACCCCGAAGACGAGCTGGTAGGCTCGTCTTCATCACAGTTAACAAACTGCACATGGAAACATTGTTCGCGATGTCTGCCATCAGATTCCTGTCTCTTGTCAACACCATGTAAGTTAGCATGTATTAATATATGCATTTGATCTGATACGGCGTGGGAACCGAGCAGTGGTACGTCGTTATGTCGAACAGCCAGTGGTGGTTTAGGGCGAAGAGCGGGTTGGCAACGCTACCTGGTGTCATTGTGGCTGTTGTACTGCGATCGACTGCGATGCCCACCGTGTCAGAGTCCATCTGCTGTATATAACATATAACGTTAGACGTCGTTAGTTGTTGCGGTCAAAACACTGTGGTGTAGACAGTTTGATGTCGGGATATTCCTACATTCAGCCAGGTTTATTAAAGCCAACCAACCCCGTGACGTCACATCTTAGAATACTGCACAATGGTGGTGCCCTGGCCGTGGAAGATATAACGGTTTTTCTTTTTTCTTTTATATGTTTACATTTGTCATGTTTCTTATATAATTGTTGATTATAGTGGAAATCCATCTTGTAAATCATATAAACTTGATTGACTGCTTCATTTCCCCTTTAAAGGTCAGCTAAACATTGATCTCTTTAGTCGGTTGAGCCTTCGTCCTCCATTGTGCCTTTGAGAAGAGTCATGTGATCGGGGTTGATGTTCACCTGAGTTGAATCATTCTAAAACTCTATGTTTCAATTTGTTTGTTTTGAATTCATAATTCCGAATATTATCGGTCGGTTTAATAAAATGTTTTAATCATGCATAACATTTTGCAAACCAGTGAGTTCATTTCTCAAAATAATTGTAATCAAATTTGAAACACAGTGCAAAACACGACTGAGTTTACAGACATTAAAGCAAAAGTGTTACAACACTCCCTGGTCTTTCCTAAGACAGAAGATTCCAGTAAAAATGCACAACATTTATAAGTCTGTATGCTTTTTATTTTACTTAGTTTGAAAACCAGTTCAGTCCAGCAGAAGAGCTCAAACCCAGAGTCCAGCTGTGTGTCTATGAAGAGTAACTTCTCTATGGATCAGCCAATGAAGTTTAAGAGTGGAGACAAATTGCCTGATCACAGGTATATCACTTCTATAAAAGTTATTCTTATAGTATTTGATTCTTATAAAATTGTTATTAGTATACAGCAGTTTAATGATCTAGATTGGAACCGAATCATTCTAAGTTCAAATCCTGTGAGTTTGTTTATTAATGATTATCATTGTGCTCTTGTGTAAAGCTCTATGCATTGTACTGTTAATACATTCACACACTGTAAAAGCTGTTGGTCTGTTACTCAGTTAATGACACAATTACATCAATATCAGTGTGTCTGATTCTTTACCCTCTTCATTCTGATTTAAGGTCAAATCTTCTATCCAGACCAGTTAAAAACAAAACTGTGTTCAAGCCTGTGATTCAACCACAAGACTTTAATGAAAGCATGTGTCCTGGTTTCAGGTAAAATGTAGGACTTTTGTTTTTGTTGTTTAATTTTAGGTGTTGCACTTCTCATCACACATCACTCATACACATGATTGAAACATTTCAGAAATCTATTACATAATACAGCAAATATATATATATAAAAAGTATTGTAATTTACAGCTATTTACTTCTCTAACTTGTGTAATAATGTGGTATTTTAATCTTACAGCCGTGACTCTAAACCTGCTGAAGTCCTCAACACATTGAGATCAAATCTGAGACAGAAGTTTGAGTGTTTGTATGAGGGAATATCAAAGCAGGGAAACCCAACACTCCTGAATGAGATCTACACAGAGCTCTACATCACAGAGAGTGGAAGTGGAGAGATCAATAATGAGCATGAGGTGAGACAGATTGAGACACAGTCCAGGAGAGCAGAAACAGAGGACACACCGATCAAATGCAGTGACATCTTTAGACCTTTACCTGGACAAGACAAACCCATCAGAACTGTGCTGACAAAGGGAGTCGCTGGCATTGGAAAAACAGTCTCTGTGCAGAAGTTCATCCTGGACTGGGCTACAGTCTAAAACATTATGAACAAAGAGAAACTAAGAGATCAGAGGTGTTTAAATCACGGGACACAGACTGATTTCTGGGATATTGTACATAATTTGCGGGTGTTTCTCAAACCGTGGCTGTGTCATAGTAAGACTGCATATCTCGACTGCCACGTCATCAAGCGCCTCTGAAGGCCGTCTCAGTTTGAAGGATGTTTTGAAGACAGACTTCATTGTGTGTCTTTAATTCAGCTAATTTTGAAGGATGCATCAAGTAGATCCTTCGTGTTCTTCAATCTCCCACAATCCTTTGCACACATTCTAATTAATGTAAAAGAACTGATGGAAAACGAGTCTGCACTGAGTTTATCTGAGTTCAATATGAAATGTAAGACACAGATAATGTATTCGGAGATGAAGGCATACATGTTATCTTTTGTTCCTGTGTAAATTAATCACTGAACACTAAACTGACAATAATGTAAGACACTGGGAGACACAGACGGCTGTCATTCACTGTATTGCATTAATAAAAAAGCCATTTAATATAAAGTCATTTAATAGGAAGTATTTTTCCTAAATGAAGTTTTAATAGTATTTTGTGGCGTGACCGTGGGCCGGGAACATGTGTGACGTAGCCATGCACACTTAATAGAGCGTCTCATTCTAGTGTTTAATGCTGAGGACTCGAGTCTACAAGCCTCAGAAGGACCCGTGTAACTTCATTTACAGTTGAGTGCGCAAGCCTTTCAAAGTAAACTCATTTGAGCGTTGTGTGCGCACCGTCTGCGCCATCACTAAAATTGGGCTGCAAGCGGATCCTCCTGATGATGATAATCACGTCACGCGGACGCCAAAGTAAACTTGATGAAACAGTTAATGGCCTTGATGCCGTTCCTGGTGGCGTTTATCTCTTTACAGTGGCGTAGGGGACGGGCACGCAGGGCATATTACATTACTGTTGTTATTATTATTAGGCTACTTTTATCATTAATATTACAGTTTATTTGCCCTGCAGTAATTTCATAGTGCATCACCGCATAACTGACGTGCTGTGAGGATAAAAGATTAGATTAGCTTACTTCTCATTTCAAGGACAACTTGTTGAACCAAAACAATTCTTGATTCATGAAAATACAAAAAAATTTCACCAGGGGCCACAAGAGAAGTATTAAGAAAATAAATTAGATTAATGTCTCATCATCATTTTTCTTTATCACCAGTTGCTTGTAACATTTCCTGAGACAATAAAACTAAGTAAATTATTAAATAAACAAGTAGGTAAATAAACAAGAAACAAGCAAACAAACTCGTGTGCTTAATTTCTACGAATAATTTGCTGATGCAGGTAGAAAAAAGAAAAAACAAATCTGTGATGGCTGAATAAGAGGCTTCTACAGTTATAGATATAAAACAACTTTTTCACATGTCCTTTATAAAGCAGTGTTTCATTAAAACAATAGTTGAGGGTATTTAGGAAGGTATAATGTATTATTTACTTATGATATAGCATAATCGATGGAGATAGGCTTCAGTCTATCTGTATATGTTTGGAAAATTACTGTTTATCTATTTCTTAGCCAATCAGAAACTGCAACCTGAAGCAAGGACGTAGCTTAGACCTTGGTGTAGGGTATAACTGCTGTGATCTACGCGGCCTACGAACTCCTGTGTGAGTCTTGAAGCTGAACTTCTGCTGATGAAACTGCAAACTATCTTCGGTAAAACTTTCTTCAATTTATTATAATTCTGACTCCGGGTCTTCTTTCAAACATCTGGTCCTTGGCTCCTAAACTGTTACCCCCTAACCATTCACAAAGAAAGTGCCAAAACTTTTAACAAACAAGATTTGTACCATTCCAATGAAGTAAAAAAACAAAATAAAAAAAAACATAAATATCATTTTTGGTCAAAAATGACCCAAGAGCACCAGAGGGTTAAATTATATTTGAATCCTATATTGTGTTCAGAGACTTTGTGCATAGAAAGTGTGCAAAATGAGCAAACTAACCAAAGAACCCATTTTTTAGCTAGATATAAATTAATATTTCTAGCAGATTTAAAGATAAATCTTGCAAAAATAAAATGTGGTTCTTAGATTAGTTTGCTCATTTTGCACACTTTCTATGCACAAAGTCTCTGAACACAATATAGGATTCAAATATAATTTAACCCTCTGGTGCTCTTGGGTCATTTTTGACCAAAAATGATATTTATGTTTTTTTTTATTTTGTTTTTTTACTTCATTGGAATGGTACAAATCTTGTTTGTTAAAAGTTTTGGCACTTTCTTTGTGAATGGTTAGGGGGTAACAGTTTAGGAGCCAAGGACCAGATGTTTGAAAGAAGACCCGGAGTCAGAATTATAATAAATTGAAGAAAGTTTTACTGAAGATAGTTTGCAGTTTCATCAGCAGAAGTTCAGCTTCAAGACTCACACAGGAGTTTGTTGGTCATTTCAGTAATCACACTGGTGACTTCTATAACAAAGTAAAATCTCCAGAGAAGTCATTCAACTCATCTGATATTTAGTAGGAAAAATATTGATTAATACCTTGATTATAATCACTCATTACATATACATTGAAGCAGCAGTGGATTCCAATCCACCCCCTTCATCATAAAGTATAATCAAAATGGAATAAAATGCAGGGAAATAACTACTATTTCATTAATTACAAGCAAAGCTATTAAAACAACTTGATCAAATTCATCAAATTATTCTTACGTCTGTTCATATGATGTAAGAGAATTCATATTTTTAAAGCGTTTGCTCTATTTCTCCTGCTACTGTGAGTTCATGTGTTTGATCTGTAAATGAGTGAACACATGATCTGCTCCTCATTAAGGTGATTCTGCAGGACTGATAGTCACACTGAAAAACACACTTTGAGAGATGGCAAAAGTACTCACTTCCCGTACTCAAGTAGAAGTACAGATACTTGTGTTAAAAAATACTCTGGTAAAAGTAGAAGTATTGATTTAACTTCTTTACTCAAGTAAAAGTAACAAAATACAGGCACATTTTGGAAATTTACTTAAAGTATAAAAGTAAAAGTAGCCTTGCGAATGACAACCATTAAAGACCGTTCGGTATTTATGGAATGGACCACCGGAGGAAAATAGGAGAGGGTCATGTATTTTTTTTCTTTGTTGAGGGGAGGGCCCATCCAACTTTGTTTAGTCTAGGGGGAGGGTCACCCAACTTTGTTTAGTCTAGGGGGAGGGTCATCCAACTTTGTTTAGTCTAGGGGGAGGGTCACCCAACTTTTGTATTCGTGAAAACAGCTAAATTCAAAGTGGCTTGTTTGGTGCATATTTTTCCATGTATCTCCATGTAGCTCTCTCAGTCTCGCCCCCCCCATCGCTAGCAGATGGGTCTGACCTAACAAAAGTCAGATCGAAAGATCAAGTCCAGTTTGGTGCTGTTTGACAGTGCCCGTGCACTTCGGGCGTACGCGCTCTGAAAAAGTGCATCATGTCAGAACAGAACGCCAATGAAATGTTTTCCCGGCAAAGCTTTAAAGCACGAGCAAATAATGAACTTTTGTGATTGTGAATAAGTGCAGAGTCCTGTTAGTGTAACTCTACCGCTGCGTTAACATGTGATGTGAATGTACGTCGAGATTTACAGTATTGGGACTGAGGTGCCAGAACTGCAGCTGATAGAATGTGCGCTGTAGCGCGATACTACCATATTTCTTCAAAAGCAGATCGTGGGCTGTTTACACCTGGCCACTTCATGCGTTGTCTCAGATCGGATTACTATCTGATTTATCAAAACGATACCATTTACACCTGGTCATGTAAATGTGTTTTTGCAAAATGGATTTAAATCCAATCTTCAATTCCCGGGCTATATGCAGATTTAATGGAGTGCACGTCACCAAAAGCAACAGATGATTTGAGCAGATCTGGTCTCAGATCAGCAGATTAGAGCAGATTCTGGTCTGAGGACAGCAGATTTGAGCAGATTCTGGTCTCAGAACAGCAGATTCTGGTCTCAGATCAGCAGATTTGAGCAGATTCTGGTCTAGTTATTAAAGAGATCGTTAATATAGTCCAAGTGACTACAGTGGCTCAATCTTAAGTATGTCAAGCGACGAGAATACTTTTTGTGCGCAAAAACAAACAAAAATAACGACTTTATTCCACTATTCATTTCCTTCTCTCTGTGCCTCTAGTTGGTTCGCGTAGTGTTTTTGTGCTGCGCGTCACACACATGACCAGCGTCGGCCAATGGTGAGCGTACGTGGTGACGTGTAACACAGACGCGCTGCGCAAAAACACTACGAGGCCCAGAGAGAAGGAAATTAATAGTGGAATAAAGTCGTTATTTTTGTTTGTTTTTGCGTACAAAAAGTATTCTCGTCGCTTGATATACTTAAGATTGAGCCACTGTAGTCACTTGGACTATATTACCGATCTCTTTAATAACTTTTCTGGGCCAGCAAGTTTGGGGCGCCTAGCAGCCTATGGAGAAGTGATCAGCTCTCAGATTTCATCAAAAATATCTTAATTTGTGTTCCGAAGATGAACGAAGGTCTTACGCGGTTGGAACAACATGAGGGTGAGTAATTACTGACAGAATTTTCATTTTTGGGTGAACTAACCCTTTAACATTTAAAGGAATCTACATGTATGTGTGTGTGCTTGAATATGGCTTCTGGAAAGCAAATAAAGGATAAATATGAATTACTAAACAGACATTAATTAAGAAGTTCCCCATACTTTTAGAGTTACAACTAACAACCACTAGATGGCAGCAACATATCAGAAATGAACTGACAGCTAGTAAATCTGTGAACATGGAGTGCTAATGATAATAAATGTAATATGTCAGGCTCACAATTTTTACAATTGAAGTGCTATAAAAGTTGGAGAAATTACAAATTCAATGTGCATTGTATTAAACAAATCTTTACTGATATGCAAATAGACAATAGACATCCAGCAAAAGAAAAATGGCAAGTGATGTATGCCCTCAAATCTGTAGATGTGCATGGATTTGTCCTGAATCCCTTCGGGAGAACTCGGGAGCAACTAGGGTATACACACCTTCTGTATAGTACATAACGTAATTGTGTGTAGGACAGTGAGTGAGTGAAAAAACGTGTGTGTCTGGGATGGACAGGGAGATAGAGGCCGCAAGTTATCAAATGTATTCCTCAAAGGATGATTGGGAATGTCTTGCTGCTTGTCGCCGAATCTCTGGGATCTTCGTTTTCTTCATTTTCAATGATGTCGCCGTCCATACTACTATGTGCTAACGTTACCGCGAATGAATGCCGCCGAATCTGTCGGGTCGTCTTGTAGTGGAAAGTACCGATATTCATGTTAAAAATGTAAGGAGTAAAAGTAAAAAGTCGGCACAAAAATAAATAGGAATGTAAAAATATCAGAAAAATCTACTTGAGTACAGTAACAAAGTATTTGTCCTTCCCATCTCTGACACTTTGACATTGTGATATACATTTAACATGTACATTATACATTAAATTATGTCTTGCTTTTAGGACCAGCGACAAGCATACTAGAGGCACAGCTAGAACGCGCAAGTGCTTTTGCCAGAATACTGTGTTCACCCTGTTATTTCATTGTTGTTTTTAGTCAAGCCTTTGCTCCTAGCAGGTTGGAATTGCCACATTTTCGCGTTATTTACACTTAATTGCCCGACCGAAACAGCATCTGTAAGAATTGCTTTAAATAGAGACATTTCAGATCATTCCAGCAGGACCAGCGACAAGCATACTAGAGGCACAGCTAGAACGCGCAAGTGCTTTTGCCAGAATACTGTGTTCACCCTGTTATTTCATTGTTGTTTTTAGTCAAGGTAAGCCTATCTTCGATCCTATTGTAACTTTGTATTTTTAACTTCACATAATTCTGAATTTTAGAGAGACGGTCTAAACGATCAAATGTACACAAAAGTATGTCAAAATGACCGGCTTGGAGATTCACTAAAAACAGTTTATGTCTTAAATTGATGTAGTTATGGAAATAGTTGGGAGAATATGGTGCATCAGTAGCCTATTAGATCTGCACTCGGTCTTAAAAGATATTGCAGCCTGTTCATTATTACAATAAAATACAGTCAACCAAACATATAAACTCAATTTGAATAGTCTGTAATATAATCTGTGACGTTTAGCGTGACCACCGCCTCACTGTGTTGTTATATGGGAAAGATGATATTTTACGTCAATAATGCCAAGTACAAAGCTTAGCCTACATAATAGGCCTAATAGTTCAGCTTGATTCACAAATAATGAAACATGTGGATTTGTGCCGAATGAGGAATGTAGGCTTTTTCACTTTAAATTAATTCGTTTGGCATCTTATTTAGTTTATTTAAATAAATAAAAAAACTGTTTCTCGCCTTGAATATATATCCATAGAAGCTGGCATGGCATTAAACAAAGAAAAAAAAAGAGATATATTATTAGTAGTAGTATTATAGCCTAAATATAAAAAGTAAAACAAAATAACATTATTAATATATATTTGTTCTAATCAAACCGGTTTCTGAACGTTAATAATACTGAAGAAACGCTGGAACAGAAACGTTAAAATAGGACTGATTCTGCTAGGAGTGAACCGGGGGATTATATTATTATTATTAATCCCTGGAAAAAATATAATACAGATTGTACTTTTAAGTGGCCAATGAACGAACAATATTATTAAATTATCAGAATTATTTGGCGAAGGTTTCTGCTACTTAAACTGTATAAAATAAATGAGAGTGATTTAGAATAAAAAGCATAACGTGTCTGAACAGGTCATGTCTGTGGCAAAGACACATTAAAATGCAATATCATTTTATGTTAGACTTACATAAGTCACATTTTGATCATTGTGTCCTGCAAAAGATCTTTTTTAGGTTATTTAAATGTCAAAGAAATACGTTAAATTCACAGTGTGAATAATTCCATAATGAGGGAATAAGGGTTGCTAAAATGGGACGGGATATTTGCACTTATAAGTTCACTAAAAAGTTATTGTAACACTCTTTTATGCTACAAACGCCCATGACAAGCATGTAAAAACCATTAATAACTGAATCCTTAATATTTTATTTCTATTTGAGCAGTTCATAAACAATATAGTCTACTTAAAAATGTGTTTCTCACACGTTTATGAGCTTGGTCGCTTGCTGTCAATACGCACCACCAGAGAGAGGTTAACACATCGTTGCACATTATTGCCTTCAGTGCACGCTATAACTGAGAAAGAAACAGGACTGCCCCCTACTGGTGATGTACGTCATGTGCCAGAGAACTTCACTATTGGCCGAATCGCCGAATCCCTTTCCCTGTGATGCACATTCTTAATGGACACATCTGTACAACTTTTGATTTAAAATATGTATTAATAAATGTTGAAATAAACATCAACTAAGATTAATAAATGTTGTAGAAGAATATTTTATGGTTTGTTCATGTTAACTAATGTAGTGAACTAGTGTGTAACAAATGAAACCTTATTGTAGTGTAAGCAAATAATCATCTCTGTGAGTCCATGTAATGCAAGTGGATTCAAAAACCACACAAAGTGAACATGACAGTAATCCATAAACCTCAGCTGATGAATCAATGCTTCTGAAGTGAAACAAATATTTAAAACTTTTTACAAGTTTACAGGTCTGCGTTCCTCCGCGTGGATCATTTGCATGTCAATCGCTCGTGTGCGCGTGTTAAATGTCAGCACGTTCTGAAGCTTCAGAATACACTTGTGTCGCTTCACAACGATATCATTAACCCGTGTACGACCATTGGCTGGAAGTGAGTGGAGGTTATCTGCTTACTGACCCTTAAACACACCCGGGTCTGTCACACAACCTGCTTTCTGGAATAACCCCCTGGTTTTCTCCTTCTTGTCTTGACCTCTGGATTTGTTTGTTAGTTTGGACTGATTTTCTGAGCTCTGACCTTCTGCCTGTTTTAAGGACTATGAGTTTGGATTGTCTCTCAATAAACTGTGTTTGGTTCCTCAATCGTTGTGCTCAGTGCTGTCCACAACCAAATCACAACACACACACTGCCGTTCAAAAGTTCTGGATCGGTAAGATTTATAATGTTTTTAAAATAAGTCTCTTCTGCTCATCAAGGCTGCATTTATTTGATTAAAAATACAAAAAAACAGTAATGTTATTAAATATTATGACAATTTAAGATAACTGTTCTTTATTTTAATATATTTTAAAATGTAATTTTTTCCTGTGATTAAAGCTGAATTTCAGCATCATTACTGCAGTCTTCAGTGTCACATGATCCTTCAGAAATCATTCTAATATGATGATTTGATGATCAAGAAACATTCATTATTATTATTATCAATCTTGAAAACAGTCGTGTACAATTTTCTTTCAGGATTCTTTGATGAATAGAAAGTTACACTTTACTATAAAGATCTTTTTTTTAAGATCTATTCTTAAAAAATCTATTCTTTCTATTCACATAGAAAGAGCTGTTTTACATTGGAATAATATTTCACAATATTACTGTTATTATTTAATCAAATAAATGCAGCAGAAGAGACTTCTTTTTAAAACCTTAAAAATATTACCGATCCCAAACATTTGACTGGTAGTGTATATGCATGTATTGTTTTGGGATAATTTTTCGTCTCCACAACTGCATAATTACACCAGCAGTTGTCTGTAATATGATGGTGCAGATAAAAACAACTCAGACTTAATACATAAATCCATGAAGTACAGCAGACACCAATCTAACTTGCCATAAGAAATACTTAATATCTTAATATACAAGATTTTAAGCACTTACCATTGTCATGTGACTCGAATACATCATTTCCAAACTGTTGTGTAAAGTCATTCAAAACATGAGCGTGCGCACAAGAAGCTAGATGGGTGTTTTTTACGTAATTTTGTGTGTATTTGACCATTAAAATGCCACGAAGCGGAACACATTGTCAGGCGGCACAAAAAACCATCTGGCCCCTACTTGCACCCAGCGCAATTGAATTTTTACAGCAACGCATGTATCATTCCTATTTTGCACCCGACGCACAGTGGACTTTTCCCTCCACAGACGCACGTCGGTAAATTAGGGAATGAACTTGCGCTCCCGGGGCGGTTCAGCAAAAAGAGGAGGCGTGTTCCGGCACAAACGTTCCCTGGTCCTATTTTGCAGTTCCAGAAAACAATTCCGCCACTGACCAGGAAAAACCTAGTCTAAAGTCAGCGGCGCGTTGCGCATATTATTCAGATACTATTTTAAGGGCGCATGCTTGGCCATAATCAATGTAGCGTGTGCATATACACTTTGCTTCTCTCATCTACACAGATGCAGCAGTTCACGTTTTTGCAAATCATCCATAATTAAAAAAAAAAAAAAAC
>FLSR01004882.1:4508918-4524609 GCA_900092035.1 Leuciscus waleckii
GTGCCAAGCGCCCTGATTGGTTCGCGCGCCTCTGCCTATCCGCCATTGGTTCGTGCAGTTGCCACAGCACAGCCTATCAGCATGCTCGCGCGAGCCTGATGCTCTCGCCTGTGCTGCAGCAATGCGTTTTAAAATAAAGGCTTCAATATTCTCGAGAAAAGGAGTTTTCCCACAGCGTTTGCAACGCAGTACTCGTTCCCTTATCTCTAAGGGAACCGAGGTTACGTAAGTAACCAAGTACGTTCTGTCTGAGTCTCGTTTTCTTTAGTCACAATTATGTCTTCCTTTGTTCTGTTTTCCCGCCACTCATTTGTATCCATGGTTACTGTCATTATCAGTTCAGTTTTGTCACCTGTTTAGTCATTATTGTCATTTGGATCACCTGTGTTCTGTTCATCAGTGTCACTGTTCATCTGTGTTTGTATTTAGTTCCATTCTGTTCAGTCAGTCTTGGTCCGATCTCCGTCGTATTAAGTGTGTGTGTACCTTCTGCCCGTCTTCTTAAACCTGTATTTATTATATTGTTAGTAAAAGTTAACATTGGAACTTTTGATTCTCCTTCGTCTTCTTCTGCCTGCACCACACCGTGACAATATAAGCAGCGCGAGGGCTTTCAGTGCTTTCAGTCTCATGTCTCTTCCACACGTCCACTTGAAATGGTTATTACGACACTCATAGATAACGACACATTTCATCCTCTGTTGGAGCAAAAGGGGCTAACTTCTGTCAACCTCGTCTATTAGCAAGGACAAAACTAAAGCAATTTAATTTGAATCAATATTGATTCTGGAATAAAAATATATATATTTTAAAATCGTGAACCAAAAATTTGCGATAGTTTGGTGAGTCGTTTTTTTTCCCTCCCAGTCCTAACACACACAAGTTCCTTAAAATGTTTACAAATAGTCAAGAGTCAAGAGTCAATCACACACACACACGTTGGGTTTCCATTAGGGGTGTAACGATTCACAAAATTCACGGTTCGATACGATACAGTGGTGTCAGGTTCGGTACGTTTTTGATACAGCAAAAAGAAAGAAATGCCAGAGAAATTTCCTTGATTTTTTTATTTTTATTTAATTTTTTTAATTAAAACTAACATCATAAAGTTTGATAATTTTTCACTTTGAGCAATGATGGAGCTATACTTGACTCTTCTTAGGAGCATATAAAACAAAAACAGCTCCATATAAAAAAAATGAAATGTAATATTGTAGTAGCTATAAACAAAGGTTTATTTTATTTCAGATTAACATTTGAGGGCAGCAATTGTCACGTTTTCCCTGGCCCTGTCACGTACTACATTTCCCAGCATCCCCCTGGATCCACACCTGCACTCACTTCCCTCATCACCGAGGCTGAACCCCATCTCCTCATGATTACCTCATCACCAGCCTTTATATTCAGCTCCCTCACATGCACTCACTGCTGGGTATTAATGTGACTTGATGTTATGTTCTGGGTCTAGTTTGGTTATCTGTCACTGGTTCCAAAGGTCATCACTCATAATAAATCAGAATATTAGAATGATTTCTAAAGGATCATGTGATAGACTGGATGTCACATGTGACACTGAAGACTGGAGTAATGATGCTGAAAATTCAGCTTTGCATCACAGGAATAAATTATTTTTTAAAGTATATTCAAATAGAAAACTATTATTTTAAGTTGTAATAATATTTCACAATATTACTGTTTTTTTTCTGTATTTTTTATCAAATAAACGCAGCCTTGATAAGCATTAGAGACTTCTTTCAAAAATATTAAAAAAAAAAACGTAATGTTTCCAAACTTTTGACCTGTACTGTATGTGTCACTGTTGGGTTCTGTCTGAGTCTTGTCTTCCTTTGTTCTGTTTTCCCGCCACTCATTTGTATCCATGGTTACTGTCATTATCAGTTCAGTTTTGTCACCTGTTTAGTCATTATTGTCATTTGGATCACCTGTGTTCTGTTCATCAGTGTCACTGTTCATCTGGTTTGTATTTAGTTCCATTCTGTTCAGTCAGTCTTGGTCCGATCTCCGTCGTATTAAGTGTGTGTGTACCTTCTGCCCGTCTTCTTAAACCTGTATTTATTATATTGTTAGTAAAAGTTAACATTGGATCTTTTGATTCTCCTTCGTCTTCTTCTGCCTGCACCACACTGTGACAATATGAGCAGCGCGAGGGCTTTCAGTGCTTTCAGTCTCATGTCTCTTCCACACGTCCACTTGAAATGGATATTACGACACTCATAGATAATGACACATTTCATCCTCTGTTGGAGCAAAAGTGGCTAACTTCTGTCAACCTCGTCTATAAACAAGGACAAAACTAAAGCAATTTAATTTGAATCAATATTGATTCTGGAATAAAAAAAAATCTATTTTAAAATCGTGACCCAAAAATTTGCGATAGTTTGGTGAGTCGATTTTTTTTCCTCCCAGTCCTAACACACACAAGTTCCTTAAAATGTTTACAAATACGTTAATCACTCACACACACACTCAATCACACCCACACGCCGGGTTTCCATTAGGGGTGTAACGGTTCACAAAATTCATGGTTCGATACGATACGGTGGTGTTGCGGTTCGTATGTTTTCGATACAAGCAAAAAAAATAAAGAAATGGCAGAGAAATTTCCTTGATTTTAATTTAAATGTATTTTATTTATTTTTTATTAAAACTAACATCATAAAGTTTGATCATTTTTTACTTTGAGCAATGATGGAGCTATACTTGCCTCTTCTTAGGAGCATATAAAACAAAAACAGCTCCTTATAAAAAAAAATGAAATGTTATATTGTTGTTACGCTGACAGCTGAAGCAGATGCGGAAGCAGGATCCAATTGCAGCAGGTTTTATTAAACAAACTCAAATGGTAACAAACTCAGACAAAGACAAAGACTCAGGAACAGGAACAGGAACAGGAACCACCAACATACAACATCAAGAACTCACAAAGACTGAAACAAGACACAGGGCTTAAATACACAGACAGACAAGCTAAACAAGATAACAAGGGGGCGTGGCTAATGAAAAACACCTGGGAAGACTAATCAACATAACGGGGAACTGCTAAACAAAGAATGAGACAGGGGAACACAGACATGAATCGTGACAGCTGTCTTTTAATACAGATTTCACAAGATGAGAATATTTGTTTTTTATATAAATTACTTCATTTAAAAGAAGATAATTCAAGCTTCATGCCTGTGTGTCTGTATGCCTGTTTGACTGAGTATTCGCTGAGTTATTGTTCATTTTCGGACGCGTTTCAGAATGGACTTCACTGACAGAGTGTTACGCTGATGGCTGAAGCAGATGCAGAAGCAGGATCCAATTGCAGCAGGTTTTATTAAACAAACTCAAATGGTAACAAACTCAGACAAAGACAAAGACTCAGGAACAGGAACCACCAACATACAACATCAAGAACTTACAAAGACTGAAACAAGACACAGGGCTTAAATACACAGACAGACAAGCTAAACAAGATAACAAGGGGGCGTGGCTAATGAAAAACACCTGGGAAGACTAATCAACATAACGGGGAACTGCTAAACAAAGAATGAGACAGGGGAAGACAGACATGAATCGTGACAATTGAGTAGCTATAAACAAAGGTTTATTTTATTTCAGATTAACATTTGAGAGCAGCAATTTTATTCATAATGACGTAACGTAACGTACCAATGTAACGTTACTTGAAAGCACAATGTTTCTTCCTGGTTTCCACGTCAGTGCTGTTTGATCCGTTAATAACGGAGAAATGTGAATGCTTGTCACTAGATCTCGCAGCGATGTTATTACTTCAGTGGCCAATTCAAATGCTTTCTTTACTGGATCTCTTAGTGCTGTGTAGTAACAGTGTTGCTTGATCAAGATCGGCTCGCGCTGCATTGGTCCAAACTGATAAACGGTCCGTGAAGCACAAAATAACGAGTAGCGCAGTTTCGTTCCGCTTTCATTACGTTTACCAGCGTCTCTTGAGTGCGCGACTACATTTGAAATAACGAAATTTTGGTCGGCAGGAAAATGGTCCAACGAACCGTTCGGTTCGTAATGTGTTCAATACGAATACGTGTATCGTTACACCCCTAGTTTCCATGTTTATGGGGATTTACCCCTGGGGTTTTTTTATACTGTACAAACTGTATGTTGAGTCCCCTTTTCCTAACTGATGTAATTTAACAACTTTTTTTCTAATGAAAATTTGTATATATTTCATATTGACAGCATTATGTTATTTATTTTTTAAGTGTCATGTTTATCTCTGGATATAATATTAATGTGTGTCATTGTCCTCTACAGGTTGAGTAAGTGTGGTGTCACAGATGAAGGTTGTGCTGCTCTGGCTTCAGCTCTGAGATCAAACCCCTCACACTTGAGACATCTGGATCTGTCTTATAATAAACTAGGAGACTCAGGAGTGAAGCTGTTCTCTGCTGTACTGGAGAATCCTCACTGTATACTGGAGGAACTGTGGTAAGATCATACGTAACTCTCACATGAAACTGTCTCTGTGAATTCATTAAAGCTGCATTCTGTAACTTTTTGGGTTAAAAATTATTTGTTTAAAGCTGCATCCCGTAACTTTGGGTTAAAAATTATCCAAAATAAATTTGAAGCAAGTACATAACCAGCCAGTGTTCATGTTATTTATTTTTCAAGTGTCATGTTTATATCTGGATATAGGCTTAATGTGTGTCATTGTTCTCTACAGGTTAAGGAAGTGTGGTGTCACAGATGAAGGTTGTGCTGCTCTGGCTTCAGCTCTGAGATCAAACCCCTCACACCTGAGAGAACTGGATCTGACTGATAATAAACTAGGAGACTCAGGAGTGAAGCTGTTCTCTGCTGTACCGGAGAATCCTCACTGTAAACTGGAGAAACTGAGGTAAGATCATATGTGACTCTCACATGAAACTGTCACTAAGTTCATTAAGTAAAATCAAAATGGAATAAAATGCAGGGAAATAACTATTATTTCATTAATTACAAGCAAAGCTATTAAAACAACATGATCAAATTCATCAAATTAATTTTACGTCTGTTCATATGATGTAAGAGAATTAATATTTTTAAAGCGTTTGCTCTATTTCTCCTGCCGCTGTGAGTTCATGTGTTTGATCTGTAAATGATTGAACACATGAGCTGCTCCTCATTAAGGTGATTCTGCAGTGCTGATACTCACACTGAAAAACACACTTTGACATTGTGAATACATTTAACACCCTTTACTTTAAACACACTCAATCTCAGCACAGTCAGGATTAACACAGTCCATTCATTTTAATTTTAAGGGGAAACTGGAGACTGTAGAGAATTTTTCTCCAGGTTTAAAGTCTACATCATGTCAATGTCACAGATTATGACCTGGAGAAACACTATAGTACATCAATGACACGTCAATGTCTGTATTATTAATGAGACTGTGTGTTCTTATCCTATGAGAAGACATTTCTCTTATTCATGACAGCACATGGTGTTTTTCTATGACAGACGCTTAAAACTGTAAAATCAGGCAGTAGTTTAGAGAGGCGTTTAGGGGTCGCAAGTGTGTGTGTCCTATTGTTTATTTATTTATTCATGTAGGCCTATATGTGCATTAAAAGTACCATTTCGGCAACGAGAACGATGCTGAGCCAATGAAGAATAAGATGTGTTCTGGTGACTGGCATGTTTATTGAACCAATCAGATAAAAATAAATTGAGAGTCAGCGGGAAGCTCATTTGATTGGCTACATGAAGAAGGTGGACCCGCCCTCCTCTTCATGCTTTCAAAACTCAATGAGTGAGAGAATCGTACCAAAAACTTGAAGTGCAGGTGAAAGAAAGACGCAACTGTAATAAAATGGGGTTATTTTGGGAACTTTTTTGCCCCATGCACACAAGAAGTTATTTAGACATTTGCAACAGTTTATTTTTTTACACAAAGTTTGATTTTACGTGATTAATCTGTGTTGCAGTTCCTGCTGTTCACAGGCTTGCTGTGCTTTTGGCCGTATTTGTGCGAAAAAAACATGCCAAAAGTGTAAGCGTGGAAAAATGGAAGTCAGAAGAATACAGATCCTATTTTTTTTGCGTTAGCATGAAGCTGCAGTTTCACAATACAAGCATTACACTTACGAATAACAGTAACATGCTGCAAATATTTTTTTCTTACACTTGAAAGGCGATTTACACCTTTACAAATCTTCTCTTGCACATGCAAATTTAATTTATGCTTCCAATCTTATGTGACTTTCACAAATCTTAGCCTGCGCATGCAAATCTTTATGGCATCATATTACCTTCATATTTTTCACCATATTCACTGCGGCAACTGTAGCAAACATTTGTAGAATATGATTTGTGCACCTGCAATGAAGAATTTGAGAAGGTGTAAGTGTTGTGTTGTGTTTGTGGAAGAGGAAAAAAAGTCTACAAGTTTGCAACTCTTAAAACATTTCTCTCTGTGACTTCAAATGTACTGATACACATGTGTGGCTCCCCCATACACTCACCAGCCACTTTGTAAGCTACACCTGTTCAACTGCGCATTAACACAAATATCTAATCAGCCAATCACATGGCAATAACATGGCAGGTCAAGATGAAGATGAAGTTCAAATTGAGCATCGGAATTTGGAAGAAAGGTGATTTAAGTGACTTTGAACATGACATGGACTATGATTTACTGGGATTTTAACGCACAACCATCTCTAGGGTTTACAGAGAATGGTCCGAAAAAGAGAAAATATCCAGTGAGTGAAAATGCCTTATTGATGCCAGAGGTCATAGGAGAATGGCCAGACTGGCTGAGGTGATAAAACAACAGTAACTCAAATAACCACTCGTTACAACCGAGGTCTGCATCTCTGAACACACATGTCGAACCTTGAAGTAGATGGTCCACAGCAGCAGAACACACACCGGTGTCACTCCTGTCAGATGAGAACAAGAAACTAAGGCTACAATTCACACTTGATCACCAAAATTTGACAAAAAAAAAGTTTGGAAAAACGTTGCCTGGTCTGATGAGTCTTGATTTCTGCTGCAACATTCAGATGGTAGGGTCAGAATTTGGCATAAACAACATATAAGCATGGATCGATCCTGCCTTGTATCAACGGTTCAGGCTGGTGCTTATGGTGTAGTGGATTGTGGGAGATTTTCTTCACACACTTTGGGCCTCTTTTTAACAAGCGAGCATCTTTTAAACGCCACAGCCTACCTGAGTATTGTTGCTGACCATGTCCATCCCTTTATGACCACAGTGGACCATCTTCTGATGACTACTTCCACCAGGATAACTCAATCCAACAGAGTATCTTTGGGATGTGGTGGAACAGGAGAGTCGCAATAATGGATGTGCAGCCAACAAATCTGCAGCAACTGTGACATTCTATCATGTCAATATGGGCCAAAATCTCTGAGGAATGTTTCCTGCACCTTGTTGAATCTACAGTATGCCACAAAGAATTAAGGCAACTCTGAATATAAAATGGGGTCAGACCTAGCAAGGTGTACCTGTTTGCTGACGGCTGAAGCAGATGCAGAAGCAGGATCCAATTGCAGCAGGTTTTATTAAACAAACTCAAAATGGTAACAAACTCAGACAAAGACTCAGGAACAGGAACCACCAACATACAACATCAAGAACTCACAAAGACTGAAACAAGACACAGGGCTTAAATACACAGACAAGCTAACAAGATAACAAGGGGGCAGAATAATCAACATAACGGGGAACTGCTAAACAAAGAATGAGACAGGGTAACACAGACATGAATCGTGACATAGCCCCAGTGCTACGGTGGACATCAGTCCTGGACGCCCATAGAATGATGCTATGGCTAGCTTGATGGCTGAAGTGACGAGAAGAACAGGCTGAGGGGGTACTGCGGGTTCACGGAGCTCCTTTTCCTCCACGCCCACAGTAAACGGAGAACCGCTCAGCAAAAGGGCCAGGTCGATATATTGTTCCAACGAGCCGTGTGGTTCATGGTCAGGCATCATAGACTGTACCTGGAACATGACAAACAAACAACGCACATTAAGTAGCACATTACTACGCCATTGAAATTCATGCTACTGATGTCAGAATCTGTGATGTCAGCTTTGCACTTCAAAAAATTATTGTCTTTTCGCCTCGTTTTCAGTTACAAATATCAAAAAATATATATATGCTGCTTTTCATATATTGAAAAATATGTGACAATATATTTACTAACATATCATAATGTATGTAATTTTATATTCAGTAATACACTTCATAATATATAGATGCATATGTGATCAGATATGGTACTGAATGTTTAATATATTGCAGATATATTTACTCATGCAACATAAACACACATATATAGAGAAATATATATTTTTTATATATTTTAATTATTTACATTATAAATGTTTTATATTTTCAAGCTAGTTAACAAGAGCACAGCACACCTGCATGTACTAAAGTACTTAGTAGACTATCACTGTGTTGAAGAGTTTACTGCTATTACTTCTTAAGTAACACGTAGTCTTAATGGTGTCGGGCCAATCGTCAAAATCACCACAGGCTCTACTCTTCAGCACAATGGTAACCCCAAAAACTCACACATACCAGAAAACCTTTTAAATTCCAAAATAAAAAAAAACATTAAACACTAGCAGATCTCCCCTATATTAATATTAAGCAAAACACATTAAATAAAATTTTTTTTTTTTTATTTGCTTTCCTTTAACAGTCAGAAGCAAAGCATGCTGGGAACTAGAAATATGTTGTAACTCATTCCGTGAATGTGTGTGAATATACATTATATTGCCAAAAGTTTTGGGACGTCTGCCTTTACATGCACATGAACTTTAATGACATCCCATTCTTAAAGGTGCATTGCGCGACATTTCATGTTAAAAATACCCGTTTTTCTAACCCATACATGCTTAAACAATTGCCTGATGGGCTGAATGAGCCCTTCTCTCATCACTGCGATTGCCTCTATAATCCTGTACAGTAAAATAAATAAGAGGGATTAGTCAACTTTCGACAAAAGTAGAAGATGGATTCAAAGAGTTTGTAGTTCATTCCAAACCCCAACGCAAACTCCACGTAAGACAAAGAAAAGAAAACTTTTGTCTAGTGCCACTAAAAGGGCCAAATTGGAGTCAGACAGGCGTCGGAATAAGACGAGAGTCAACATCGGGAAGGCTTTCAACAAATGGAGAGATCTCCGGTCTGCTCTAGGGCTCAAACGGGATCCTCAGTTGGCTTTTAGCTGGCTAAATGTATTTTTGCTAGGTATGTGTTGTATTATTGGGTGAAGTGCGATACGGGGCGAATCCAATGTAAAACGCTAGAGTTATCAGCTGGGGAGCATGCGGTTCACGCGCAAATCGTTCATGTGTGTATGTAACGGTAGGGTGATTAAATGTATACGGTTGAATTTATATAAATTGCCCTGTTTAGTTAAAGGTCGATGATGATCTGTGTTGTCTACTTTAAGTGCACTCATTTATTCACGGTGAACTTGGGATGCGTTGATTTAAAGGGGAAGTACATACGAGCTCATGCACTTGTGTATAACATTATATAAATAAGAGAGCTCATGCATTGTTGAGTGTAATAATTGTTCATTTATTGCCACAATTCATTCTAAGTAAAAACTCTGGATATGAAGCATCTCGTCTCATCTGCCTGTTTATTGATAAACGTGCTCCCTTACAGAAGTGCTACATAAAAAGTTTATCAGTTGCTCGTGCGTGTGCGTGTGGTCCATGAGCGTGCACACCTCTGGTTGCAGATTCGCTTGTCGCCAGAGGGGGCATAGTTCTGCAAAAACTCAGAGACTTGTGCATTGCACCTTTAATCTGTAGGGTTTAATATGGAGTTGGTCAACCCTTTGCAGCAATAACAGCTTCAACTCTTCTAGGAAGGCGTTCCACAAGGTTTAGGAATGCGTTTATGGGAATTTTTTTTATCATTCTTCTAGAAGCGCATTTGTGAGGTCAGGCACTGATGTTGGACGAGAAGGCCTGGCTCGCAGTGTCCGCTCTAATTCATCCCAAAGGTGTTCTATCGGGTTGAGGTCAGAACTTTGTGCAGGCTAGTCAAGTTCCTCCACACCAAACTCACTCATCCATGTCTTTATGGACCTTGCTTTGTGCACTGGTGCACAGTCATGTTGGAACAGGAAGGGGCCATGCCCAAACTGTTCCCAGAAAGTTGGGAGCATGAAATTGTCCAAAATGTATTGGTTCCTTTCACTGGAAAGAGTTCCTTTCACTGGAACTAAGGGGCCAAGCCCAACCCCTGAAAAACAACCCACACCATAATCCCCCCTCCACCAAACTTAACACTTGGCACAATTCTCCTGGCAACCGCCAAACCCAGACTCGTCCATCGGATTTCCAGACAAAGAAACGTGATTTGTCACTCCAGAGAACAAGTCTCCACTGCTGTAGAATCCAGTGGCGGCTGCTTTACACCACTGCATCCGACGCTTGCATTGCACTTGGTGATGTAAGGCTTGGATGCAGCTGCTTGGCCATGGAAACCCATTCCATGGCTGCGTTCCAGTCCAAAATTGTCATGCCCTTCACTCGCTAACTTCCCTCCGTCTCGTTCACTCGGATGTACGTCATTGCTTTGCCCACTACTGGCGGAAACTGCAATGGGCTGCCTTCAAGTGCTTCTTTTTCCACTCCAACGTTCCAGTAATTCCTGCCCACTAAAGGCTGCATGGATAAATTTGCTTACCCACAAATAGGCCCATCTATGTAAACCATTTAGAAAAAGTTCCATCAATTCACACTTTATATCATCGCTATGATAGTGTCATATCACCCAGCCCTAACATGCAGTAATGCTTTAAACACATTTGACAAGCTAGTTGATAAAAATCAACACCCGGTCAAGACTCATTGGCTTACGCTATTTCCCCACTAGTCTGTGCTCTTTTATTCTTTCATGTTAACTGAAGTGAATAATGCACTATTTTAACTTTAATCAACAAGTAGAATTGAGCATGACATTCTCAGTTGCTGACAGTCAACCAAACATAAAAGTTACACTGCTCAACTTAAATGGTCCTCTATAAAATCATTGTGCCCAGCGCCCAACCAAACACATCAGTACAAAGCCTTGTTTACATAATGAATAATAGTTTAGAAACCAAATATTACATTTCAAATATGGAAACATATTTGGATTCTTCCCGAACGAGAGAGAGGTGAGTACATTAGCCTATATGATCAGGACCCGACGCGAAGCGAGGAAGTTGGTAACAGGAAGAAATAACAGACCGCATTCTACATTAGAATTCAACCAAGCCATGTAATAAGTTGTTTACAATGAATTCCACTATACCCTTAATTGTTTATTTTATATTGTATATGTAATTTATAGCTACTTATTTTTCATTCTTGTTCTGAATACTGTTCGATTTGAAGGATTTGTTGTGGAGTGGGGGGTTAATAGCCCTTAGCTATAGTGTATATGTTTTAAATGTAGGGCTGTCCCTAACTAAGGATTTTCATAGTCGAATCAGAATCGTCAAGTCTTGCGTATAGTCAACTAATAGTCGAATCATGTGTGTGGGGTTGGGGAGTCTGCCAATGCAGTTGGGGGCCCGTCCAGATCGCCCCAAGTGCATGCCCGTTGTATATATAAATAAAAGAAAACATGCCAATGCTGGTTATCGGCTTGTTAAGGGGAGTTTACAAGCCAGAGGACATCGGGTTCATTGGGAGAGGGTTAAGGCCTCAGTGCATTGTGTTGACACCATGGGGATCTTCTCCCGTTTGAACATGCTAGGGTGTGTTGTGCAGTGTAAATACTCAGTTCCTGGACCGACAGCACTTGTACGCATTGATATAAATCACTAATTGATCTGTCTGTATTCTATCTATCTATTAGCCTGGGTTTCCCCATGCTGCCTTGTGCGCAGCGCGATTTTATTCACGCTGCTAGGCAGCCTGGATTCCATGGACCAGATTTTCGCCTCAGCTAGGGAACCAATCACAGAACGGGGAGGGAGCAGCAAGACGATGACGACATCTATGCGACACACCGAAGCAATTTGTTTATATCTATGGATCTAACATGGCAGCAGACGCAAAATTACCTTTCGATGCAGCCTTAAATAGTGTTCTAAGTAGTTTAGAACGCAAGTTTATTTTGAAAAAAGAGCAACTTTTGGCGTTAAACCATTTCATAACCAAGAAGGATGTTTTTGCCCTGCTACCAACAGGCTTTGGCAAAAGCCTCATATATCAACTAGCCCCGTTAGTGGCTAAGGCAATGGGGCTTAGCGAGACCCCAGTCGTTATGGTTGTCTCGCCATTAATCGCCCTAATGGAGGACCAGGTACAGGAGGCGGCCAACCTTGGAATCTCTGCCGCTCAGCTGGGTCCAGAGAAAGAAAAGGCAATAAAGAATTGTCGATACCAACTTCTGTTCGGCAGTCCCGAGGCCTGGATGAGCGCAAAGTGGCAAGACATGTTAGCCACGGAGTTTAAGGACCAACCTGCTAGGCATCGTCGTCGACGAAGTTCATTTAACTTATAAATGGTAAGAGGTATTTATTAATATCATTTTGTCATTATGCCAGTAGCTTTCATACTGTGGTTGTCACAGTGCCACTAAGTTGTGTTGCTTTTCAATATCAATATACAGCTACCGCTTTAGTAGCATAACTTTCAGCTGTGTGCACACGTACCCGATAAAAGTTGTTGACACTTGAGTCATTAAGTTGTAAATACACATGTGAAGTACACGCGCAAACAATTTCCAATGCAAATGACAATTTCAACATCTATGTTAAACTGTACTTAACACTTTGTGTTTTTCTTTTCTCTAACAGGGGGAAGGCTGCGAAAGGACAGAAGGCCTTTAGAGAAAGCTTTGCAAGGTTGGGGGAACTTAGAGCAATCGTAAAACCAGGTAGGTTAACAATAACACTTCAGAAATTACTGTAAGCTTTACCTGGCTCGACATTACCTATGGCATTTCTGTTACTTGGGCACTGAACTTTATTGACTCACATTACCCTTTCGACGAGAAGCCATCTTTCTAATCGTGGTTTTGCTAGTGTAATATCACACCACTCTCACACCATTGATTTACTAGTGTTAAGTAACTCACTGTCTGAACAAGAGTATTAGCCTCTGTGTAAACACTGACATTATAACATTACACATCACAGATTTATCAGTTAATGCCTTGTTGTCGCTTTGACATTGTTTCTTGCGAAGTATTTCAGTCTTTAGTGTAAAAAAAACTATGCAGTGGGATAAATATTATGTGAATGACTTCAAGGTTTCTGAGTTGTTTTATTTAATCCTTTTTTTAGGAACTCCGGTACTGGCATTGACTGCATCTGCGGATTTGCACTCAAGAAACATTGTCAGGAGACAGCTACACTTCCAAAATGCAAACAACATCACTGTTAGCCCCAATCGAACCAACATTAGACTTGGGGTAAGATGACTTACAACAGATTCTCTGGACTGTTTTGACTGGCTGATAAAGGACTTAAAAGAAAGGACTGGAGATGTTACCGATCATCATATACTGCCGGACAATAAACACTGTTACACGAGTATTCTGCCACCTCAAGGCTGAACTTGGGGAGAACGCCTGGGTCGGTGAAGAGAAAATAGGTAAAAACCTATTGATTGGAATGTTCCACAGCCAGACTCTACCTGTGAACAAGAGCAGGGTACTTTATTCATTTAATGGAGAAGGCAGCTGCAGAGTGACTGTGGCAACTACAGCACTTGGAGTCGGCCTAAATTTCCCCAAGGTCTCCCATGTGGTCATGTATGGGTTACCAGAGGACCCAGAGGCCACTCTCCAGCAGGTTGGAAGAGCAGGCAGAGATGGCTCTCCCGCTCATGCTGTTCTCTATGCAAACAAACAGCTTGCCAACACAGACAAGGCAGTAAAGGGCGTTCTTCAAAAAAGCCTAAATGGCTGTTTTAGGAAGGCCCTATACTCACATTTTGAGAAAGATACGTGTAGTGTTGAGCCTGGACATCATTGCCATTCAATATGCAAATGTAGCTCTGACAGTTGCTCTGTAGAAACACCCGATTACAAGATGTCAAAACAGATTCCATCACCTGTCAAATGCAGACAAGTCACATTAGATGAGCAGGGATTGGTCAGAGAGCTTTTAGAGAAGTATAGGGACAGTCTAATTCCACCAGATGAACACCTGTACACAAATGCCTCATTCTGCACCAGTTTCAGCAATGTACTAATTGAGTCAGTTGTTGAAAGTGTTTGTGAAATATTTGACATCACCTATATAATGTTAAATCTACCTGTATTCGACATAAACCATGGCCTGGAAATCCTACAAATTGTTCACAAAGTATTTGAGGACTTTGATTTATGCAAGTTCCCAGACACGCCTGAAGAACCATATTTGCAGCCTGATATTGACTTCAAGGGGTACTTTGATGTCGAGGATGAGGATGATGAAAAATCATTAAGCAGCATTGAGTCAGGCTTATCTGTGCTTCCAATATCAGATTAATTACTGAGCCACTGTAAAACTACACAATTGTAAATATGTTTGATTCTGAATAAATATTTCTATTTAAACTTCATTACAACACAGTAATGTGTCCCCTGTGTCAAAATTCCTGAATAACCAAAGTTACAACAAGGCTTGAAAACATGTATTTTTAATAACACCAATGAGCAAGAGAAAATGTGAAAAAAAAAAGAAAAAAAAAAGAAAAAAAAAAGGTTTAAACTCCAGGAGATGTTGAAGCATCTGTGAGGGTGAACATGTTGTGAAGAGCCTCACAAGCCTTCACAACATCCACCGCTTTTTCAGGTTTAAACTCCATTGGCCATCCAAGAATCCTCCAGCGTGCAGCAAGGATGCCAAAAGTGTTCTCGATGACTCGCCTGGCCTGAGAGTGTCTATAATCGTAGACTTAACAGGCATCATCCAAGTTGACACCTGTAAAACAAACAAGTGCACAGATTTATAGCACAGATTACTATTATTTTTTACCTGAATATGGACGCACCAAGTTCACATATAGTGGAAAAGTAGCATCTCCCAGGAACACATGTGGCAATTTGATGTTGGTGCTTGGCAGGTTTTCAGGCTGAGGGAGTTCAAGGGTGCCGCAAAGAAGCCTGGAACCAAAAACTCTGTCCTTGAAAACACCACCATCACTTTCACGTCCATACGAGCCAATGGCCACCATGGTGAAAAGATACTTTGCATCACAGACTGCCATTAGAACAATGGAGTTGGTTTCTTTATAGTTGAAGTAACTTCCAGCATTTGGGGGTGCCTTGATTAAGACGTGTTTCCCATCCACACATCCCAAACAGTTGGGAAAGTGTCCACACTCTCCAAAATTCCTGCTTGATATCAAGCCACTCGTTGCCTTTTGGTAGACAGACAAAAATCGCCTTTTTAAAACTGTCCAGATGGCTAGATTTTTCTCTCTTGGCTCTCAACGAAGGCGGTCGCATTTTCTTCCCCTCCTCTCCCTTTCCTCCCCTGCTTTGCTCCTCTCGTCTCGTCTAGTCTACTGTCTTGTACTTTGAGAGACTCTCTCCGCACTGCTCTCCAAACTAAGAAATTATGGATTTGATCAACTGGTCTCTCAACGCAATTGACACCATCTTCTCGACGAGAAGCTTGGGTTCGGGGGAACCTGACTGCCCTGCCGGAACGTTCGCAGCTGGCTACACGATGGACGC
>FLSR01004882.1:4527545-4546304 GCA_900092035.1 Leuciscus waleckii
AAATCTGTTCTCAGGATGTATCGGTGTTGGTTGGAGACCAGCGTTTGCAGTCCTTGACATTGCTGTATCTGGGGTGGAGGATGCTACTGCGGTAATATGTGGGGCTCGTGACAATCTGATGTCTCGAGTGCCTTTTGGTCTCGCTCCCTGTTTGTGCCATCGATTTGTAAGTCGATCGGCTTGTTTCTCTACCTGTCGAGGAGCCCTAGTTTCATGGGACTCACCGGCTATATGCTGAGGGTGTCCCTGACGAACCTCTGTTTTGTGTTCCGTCTGGTTTGGTGGTCCCGTAAATATCTTTGTTTCAAGAACTGCAATCCTTTGTACAAGTCTGTGGCAGTTAGTGCAGCAAGTAGATTCCAGAAGAGGCATTTTCTCTCTTATCCTTGTAGGCAGTTGTGTTTTCCTTTCCCCGGAATGTAAGCTGGTCGGGTAGAAGAATTCTGCGTTTTTGTAGTAATCCAAACTTTATCGTTTGAGCACTGTGCTGATTTGCTGAAGTTAAAATTAGGTGATAAAAGGAACTAAAATTATAAAAGTATAGAAGATAAAATATAAAAGCGATAGAGCAAAGCACGGCGCAGTAAGCAAGAGCGTCCGAACAGTAGCTGAGCAGGAAGCATCTCAACGGAAAAGAAAAGAAACTAAGAGAACAAAAAGTGAGACGAGAGTAGATAGGTGGCTTGAATGGAACTGTTAACCCATGTTCTTCTGATCTTGAGCTGCCTCTTGATCTGCTTGTCTACATCTCTCATCCTAAGATTTTAAACTCAAATGTTTGTCCAGCCTCCTGGATGATTCTGACCAATTAGACTTTAGTTCAGAGGTGGCTGTTTCTCCTCCTTTCACCGTAAATTACACCTTATCTGATTAGACCCCTTGTGAAGAGGTAATAGGCCCTACTACCAACTATCAGCCAAATGCTGTTTAAAATGAATTTAGTCGGACTATCTCATCAATAGTGCTACTTTTCAGTCATGCCAGCAGCTGCTTGTGGTCCTAAAACAGCTTTAAGTGGCAATATTCTGGTCTGCTCAAAATAATTGCATAGAACAGTGAAACTGCTCCCTAACTTGTAGTCTGACCATTCATGAACTTCAAGCATGACATTTAATACAGCAGAAGTCCTAGATAGTCTGAGCTTGTGGTTTGAGGGAAATAATATTACTCTCAATCTGTGCCTGTGCTTTCATTTTCTCCACAGAAGAAACACCCCACTCGTCTAGAGAGGTACCGCAACTTACTTCAGCAGCCCTCAAAAGGAAGTCATCCACTGAAGGTTCTTTGGCCACACCCAAACAAACCAAGCTGTGGGAGACTCGAAGAGTGTCCCAGGCAAGTGTGGATAAAGCAGTCCTCAAATTCATTGTCCAAGGCTTGCACCCACCACACATTGTTCAGCAACAGGGCATCATTGATCTTGTGCAACATCTTCAGCCAAATAGAAATGTCATGACACGCAATACTGTTGTAAACAAAGTCACAAAGGCCTCTGTTGAAATGAAAAGAAAACTGAAAGCAGCCCTTAGTGAAAATTAGTTCATAGCAACAAAAACAGACTGCTGGATGGCACACCATCGCAGTTTCATTGGTGTCACTGCACACTGGTTTAACCCCCAGACCATGCAGAGATCCTGTGCTGCCCTGTCATGCAAGCAACTTAAAAAGTCCCATAGCTTTTCTGCCCTGGCTGGTGCTCTAAATGATATTCACACAGAATTCAATATCAGAGAAAAGATTGTTCGCACTACAACTGACAACGGATCAAACTTCCTGAAAGCCTTCAGAGTTTATGGGCAGACTGATGAGAACAACAATCCGAACCTTTAGGAGAGGGTGATGGAGAAGAGGATGATGGTGGCCAAAATGATGATTATGATGAAGAAGAGGAAAGTGTTGAGGGTGTTGAATGTGTTGATGCCGGAGCCCTGTTGGACAAAGATGACTACTTGGAATACCAGCTACCCAAACACCATCACTGCGCCTGCCACCTCCTCAATTTAGTGTCCACAGTTGATGCTTCAAAAGCAGAGGTCAACCCATTGTACAAGCCTGTCAAGGTCCACATTTGCCAAATGCTCTAGCCTGTGGAACAAAAGTTCAAGATCAACCATCGTTGACAAGTAATTGAAGACCACTGCAAACTCCAACTCGTAAGGCCTGTTGCTACAAGGTGGAATTCACTCTTCTCAGCTGTAGAAAGAATAGTGAGAATAACAAGAGAACAAGGCGAAGGAGCCCTTGCATCTGTCTACGTGAACTAGATACACTTAAGTAAGTGCTTGTTTTTCTGCCTTTCAGTTAATGAAGTGATTAACAATAGATTAAGTCATAGTTTTATACTTTGAATAATGTAGGACACATGTATGCACTATGCCAATATGCAGTCCCCACATTTACTATGGATGTGATTTGTAGCAACACAAGTACATTTCTAAAAGTCTCAGATGACAATATTTTTCTTTTTAATTATCAGCACTGGATGTTCTTCATGGAGAAACCAGTGTGCAGATGCCTGGGATGGTTGGTCCCCACCATAACTTTACTGAGGACCAAGCTCCATCACCTTCACGTTGCCTCCAAGTTCTGTGAACCTTTGATTGATGCACTTCTTTCAAGCCTTGAACAACGCTTCGGCAAGATGCAGATCAAGAGCTGATAGACGCAGCCATTCTAGTTCCCAAATTTAAGACCTGATGGACAAGTGGTGAAAATATCCTCAAACTTGGTAAGTGTCTCACTTCTCAACTTCCCCTTAAAGAGATTGCGTGCTCTTTCTAACTGTAATTAAGTGCTTTATTACTTAGATGGAACTCTTGCACCCTCAGTTAATGTTAAAGCATACTGAGATTTTAATCAGAAATCAGTGATAATAATATTGATTCAACATTACAAAGTGCTATTTTTTTTTCAACATCACTTTTGCACCCTCAGTTAATGTTAAAGCAATACTGAGATTTTAATCAGAAATCAGTGATAATAATATTGATTCAACATTACAAAGTGCTATTTTTTTTTCAACATCACTTTTGCACCCTCAGTTAATGTTGAAATAATGTTTATATTTCAACCACAAATAAATGACTATATTATTAAATCAACATTACAAAGCTATATTTTTTCAACATCATTTTTGCACACTCAATGTTGACATTTCTTTCAGAATTCAATGGCACTATTATTGATTACACATTATAAAGTGATGTTTATTCAGCATCACTTTAGAACCCTCATTTGTTGAAATAATATTAATATTGAAGACAAAAAACATGCTTGACCGTTGAATCAATGTTCAATCTACTATATTAATAACAAATAAAATAAAAAAACACTTTTCCACTAGTTCAATTATATTCTTATTTTTTTCAGTATTTTTTCCTTTAATTCAGTCAACTGAAAGCACTTCATTTCATGTCATGAAAGAAAAAAAATTCATACAAAAGTGAAGCAAAAAAATTATAATTTGTCAACGACATTTTTTCACAGACGAAAACGAGACGATAACTAAATAAAAACTAGTTTTGAATGACAAAAACTATGATGAAAATCTATTTCGATGCAAAAAAAAAAGACGCCGAAAACTCTATTCGGTACGGTTTTCTGTTCTCTAAAGGCTAGTTCAAACCAAACCAAAAACGAACGTTTAGGGAACCTTCCCTCAGGGTTATAACGTTCCCTAAACGTTAAGGGAACCAACCAACTAAAACGTTCTCCTGTGGTTGCACTGTACCTCCACACAACGTTCCCGTTTGGTTGGTTTTGGTTGTTCTGAGTGCGGTTTTGAAATGTTTATTTAAACCAGCTCCATTTAAGTTTTTGACGTAGCATATAAAAAGGTTTGCAGCCACTTGATTTAGATTCACCAAAAATGATTGGTCTTATGAAATCTAAGATAAACTGCATTGCAAGAGAATATATTTATTTTTAGGCTGATATCAATTTAGCTAAAAACAATACTTTTGTGCTTGATTTCGATTTTTTAACTGAATTAGGTGAACATACTTAAAACAAGAATCTATCAATAGAACGATTTTCACAACTAAGAAAATTCACTTCTTTCATTTCACATTTCACTTCTAACAAGTTCAGTGTACAAATCCAACCGTTACACCCCCACGCCAGTAGGGGGAAGTGCCTCTGCTTTCAGGTGACCGACTGAAGTCCTGTCCTGACTTCCGTCACAGCCCGTCTACTGAGAGCCTGGCCACTCCCTATTAACCCTCTGAGGTCGAGAAACGCGCCGACGCGTTTTGCTGGATTTTTTTCACATAGCAGCAACATAAACTTAAATTACTCCGTCATTTATGGTTATACAGAAAAAAGAAATATAAAAAAAGAATCTGTGATATTTCTACTTTTGTATGTGTCCACTTACAATCAAATCAAAACATTGTACTTTTGTAAAATAAAGAAAATAAACAGGGTGCGCGTTCTGCCCCTCCGTCGCGGTGAACTTATTTTTCTTGAGCACGTCTATAAACTGAAACAAAACGCAGCGAATACTTCACACATTTATGAGCCATATACCTTTATACACATTTAAGTGTGTACTTATAAATGATCGGATTCAAACTGAAAACAAATACTCTCTGTTTAAGTAATTTGTATAAAACCAACAGGATGTCCAGTATCTCAAACGCTTGCTAATTACTTTTAATTCGACCACGCCCACTCGCGCAAAAGAGATTCACATGCAAATCTCCACATGCAACGCGAACGCCCTCGTTACCTCAAACACAAAACACCAAAACACTTCAAAAGTCTCTGCTTTTCGTCTAGTTTGGAAGACGCGCTGTGAGCTTACATTGGATTTAACTCAGAAGAAGAAGAACGCGATTTGAAGACAAGAAAGATGTAAGGTAACAAATTCTTACTTATTAGTTTATGGTATTGTTACATAAACTTCACATTGCAGTTGAACTGTTGCTAGATATATGGTGAATAATATACTAATTAGATCCGTGTTTACTGTTAAATACTGTTTGTGGATATCTGCTCAAACATAGATATGTATAACCATAATGTTTAATATTTTGGAGCACGATGGCGTTTGAATGTATCATATTTTGGAGCGCGATCGCGTTTGAATGTAGGCTATCATATTTTGGAGCGCGCTGTGGGTTTGAGTATCACGCATAAATGTCATTATCTCAAAACTACAAACTTTTACATACATGCTGCTGATATATTATTGTAGCAGAGTTTGTGCTGAATACAGTGTAATTTTAGCCAGACTTTAGCCATGAAAATGTCACTAGTAACAGAAAAAAACACAAATGTCAGAGCATGTCAGACCACCTCCAGGGCCCAGAAAACAGCTCAGACCTCAGAGGGTTAAGTCCTATTGTACCGAATATTGGTTGTAGTTCCACCAGAGTTCCACTGGGGGCGACGCCCATGAGTGCAAAATGAATGGGAGTCTATGGCGCTAGACGGATAAATTTGTCTCTTTCACCCGATTGCCGTTGAGAAATCTCAGATTTGATTGTAGGTTTTGCAAGTTCAACATGGGTTATAGGTCGAAAGTTGAATGAACGAGTACTTATGTCCTTTCGATTTCTTACAGGTTGAGTTGTTGTTGTCCATAAAACGCTAGCATTCTGCTAATGAATGCTGATTGGTCAGTGAAGGACTGATTACGACCAGAGATACCGCTTGATGGCATCGTGACATCCGAAGCGGGACCAGAATGTTAAGGTGGACTTTTTCGGCCAAGTTTTTTTTTCAACGCAGCAACTTTTTTTTTTGGTTGCTGGCACTTTTATCTGCCTACAGAAACTTTTTTTTTGGTTGCTGGCACTTTTATCTGCCTATGGTTATGTATGTACTGTGAAATTTACACGGAAAATAAATTGAATTTGAGTACTTGTTGTGTTATTCTTGTGTTAGGAAATACAGGATACATATGGTATAGTATTGCCACCTTAAAAAAAACAACAACAACCAATGTCCCACTCAATAATGCTAAATATCAATAAAAATGTAAAAAGGAGAAAAATGCCTCGCAGGTGTGCAATGATAAATGTTCTAATAGTGGGCAAAGGGTTGTCCTATTTCTCGAGAGAAAAGAAAGTGCAGAGCGCGAAAGCACCAGAGTGACTGAAGGATTGCCGTAAAGCAGTATCTCTGTTCGTACGATGTGTATGACGTCATTGACATTTTTAAAAGACTTTTTAAAGCAAATAAGTGACTCTAAAAAATCTAACACCCAGCAATGTGTAATTTCTTTGCATCTCCTTTCGAATACAACATTCAAATTACTAGACAAACAATGCTATCCTGAGAAAAGTGAATTTTGAGGGGTATAGCGCCATAGACCTCCATTCATTCTGCACTCGTCCTGTGAGCGCCCTCATGTGGAGCCAGAGTGGAACTACAACCAGTTCAGAAGCCAGAAGTTTACTGAGAGTGGAAGTTCTCCCCTTATTAGACATTCTCTGCTTCCGTGTTGTGCATTTACATACACCAAAGTCCTTCTGGATACACAGAACTTGCCTGGGAACCCATCTTCTTTCTGTGGCTTTCAGATAAATGCTCGAGATAAATTGGTATATTGGAGCCCTTAACGTTATAGACACGTTTTAGTGTCCTGATTTTCCTGATTGGCTGGAAGAAATGGATAAGTCTACGTAGAACCCAGTAGACCGTTCACTATCTTAGGCTATATATGTTTTTTCTTCTTCATGGCGCATTTTTGACTGATGCGACTTATAGTCCGGAAAATACGGCAAGTTATTTATTCTTTCTGTGCGGCACGGGGGGTGCGGACCCCTGGTCTATAGTGATGACGGATACAGCCTCAGTTTTCTGATATGATATGATCATAAGCAATGGGGTGAAGAATCAGTCATTTCTTTGAACAAATCCTTAAAGGAACACTCCACCGGTTTTTGGAATAGGGCTTATTCACCTTCTTTCCTACATTTAGATAGGTGGGCAAATGCATTTTTGTCTCAGTTCATGCATTGTTTTAGTTTGACAGGGTCGGTACGAGCTTAGCTTAATGAATGGAATCCTTTGTTGCCAGCTAGCATGTCCTGATTAAAAGTGATAAAAATATTTTTAAAAAACGAATTACTTCTTGTGGCCTGCGTATTCACAACGAGTACAAATAGCAATGCAGATTAACACTAGGCAATTTCCTAGGCAGATATTGACTTGGGACTATATTAGGGTGAAGCACAGGCGAAGCACTGCTACTTGAGCGCAGAGATATCACGCAACACATGAAATCCCACAACTTGTGAAGACAGGTATAATTTCTGATTCATGTAATTGTGTTAACAGTTGCTTGCTTTTTCATTGTGTTAGGATATGTATTGCTTTAAATGTTGTGTGGTGTTATGATTTTCATGTGTTTATGTGATACAGTGGCTATATTTTGAGCCCAAGACAAATTTCTAATCAGTGATTCTCAATTTTCAAAAAATAATACAATAATTATGTATGCTATTTATGTTCATTGTCCATTTTTTTTATTTTAGATTTAATCCTGCAATATACAGGATTTGTTTTTTCTTTGTGCTTGTGCAAGATAGTTTCCAATGTGCCAGCATGTAATTACGTGTTTACACGACAGTTTCACACGTTTTGGCCCTTTTGGCCTTCCATATTAACACCTAGACCAAGTCTTTGCGATCCTGATGGGTCAGTATAAACTTTGCAAGTTACAACCTATAATTAGAACTGTCTGGAATGAAAGTAGGCAATACATTTTTAAATGATAATAATAATAACATGGGCTAATTCAGAATATCTCAGAATGTTTGATAGTATTTATTAATTAATGGGCTGTATAACAATATTTAAGTAAACTTGGGGTAAGATGCATTTTAATGTTTTTGAAAGAAGTCTCTTATTCTTCAGGCAAATACATTTATTTGATCAAAAATACATTAAAAGCAGTTATGTGAAATATTATTACAATAAAAAGTAAAATTCTACCTGCAAAAACAAACAAACTTTTGAATGGCAGTGTAGGCTATATACAAAACTGAGAACAAATTTCCAAAAGCCTACTCTCGAACCTTTTTTTGAAAACATAAATAGCCTAAGACATAAAGTAAGCCATAACCTTTTGACCCCGCTTTTTATTTATTTATTTATTTACATTTTTTTGATTGCTGGATACTAATTTTTAAGACTGCATGTACAAAGAGCTTTTTCTATCCAATAAAATATTTTGAGCATAGCTAGAAAAAAAAAGTAGTTTCACTATGTACATTTATGTTTAAAGACAACTTGTCCATCCATGAAAATCTCAATTTTAACATTCTGTGATATTTCCATGACCATGGGAAGCTGAACAAATACATTTAAAATCAAAGATACAGAAATAAAAAAGGGAACTCGGTCCCTTACTCAACAGTCAGAAAAGAAATAGCCTTACAACTGAATATTATGTTCCCTCAGTTGTCAAATGATAAGCTGCTGCTGGTATTAACAAATATAAAAACACATGTGCAGTACTAAACAATACTAGCTTATTTCTAATGAATAATCAGCTCAATGCTTTTCAAATATTAACATGCATAGTCTCTGAAGCACATGAAGGCTTACTAATGCTACAAAAAGTTCTGGTAAATCCACTGTCTTGATGATCTAGGTCTTTCACTTCTCAACCAACAGTAAACTCATCAGAATCCTGGGACTGAAAGTTTCTCCTCCGGGCATCTTTTTAACCTGAGCATACGTCACATCACTAGATCCAGCATCTGAAAATATATCAGTCAATTCAAAATGCACATTTATAATTTTTATATACAGTTTTTAAATGACTTTCTTAGATTCTCAATAATGCATGTACATTTTCAGTGGTTGTTTTTATTTTGACACTCACTTTAATCCGTTTCCAGCTTCAGTTCAGAGTAAATGTCGTCACTCTCAGTGTTATTGCCTAGAAGATGCCAACAGTTCATATCACTAGTGCTTACTGTATGTCCATCAGTGGTATGAAATATGGCATTATAACATGCTAATTAACACATATTATTTAGTGTTCAATAATTTTACTGAGAGGATCATTTTATTTTAAAATAAAATGACCAAATTACCTCAAAATACACAATTTGCATGCAATGTCCTTTTTGGATCAGATCTGTTTCCAGTGCACAGCAACAAAACCACATCATAAAATCATAAGAGCAGAGACTTTTATTTCCATTTACCTTTGTTTGCTTTCGTTTTCTTCTGTTTCTTTGTAGATTTGAGTTCAATCTCAGCATATGTGATCTCAGTCGGCACACTTACACAGTCTACAATGAACAACAGAGAAAGAAATAAGACACTTGGTTTAACTCGATTTGCTCAAAAAAAATGACTGTGATACAAAAAAGATGGATTTGATTTCCAATTTATTTAGAAAAGAATACTGACCTCATCATAATGACATAAAAACCTTGACATCATTAATTACCTGTGCTTATTTCTTTATTAGTATTTGTATCAATAGAGTCATAAATATGTGAAGTTCCTGTAATAAATGAATACATGAATTAATTTTCAATAATACATACATATTTAAAATAATATCTTATATATGAAATCTTATAAATTCAGTTCCACAGAAAAATACTATTTCATGCTGACACAAAAAATAAATAAAGCACCAGACACAATATTTCATACAGAAAATTAAATATATTTTGTTATGCAGTTTTTGGTCAAATAAAACGACACTCTATTACTAACGTAATCTCGTTCTCTTACGAGAGTACTCTCGTGTTCCGTAAGTTTAGTTTACGCTACGGGAAAAACTCCTTTTCTCGAGAATATTGAAGCAAAAAATTATCCTTAATTTTTAATAATTCAAAACGCATTTACTGCAGCAGCAGACCTAGGCAAGGCAGCTTGCGCGCCTATTGGCTGCTCTGCTGCAACCTATCAGTGCGTCTGTCATGACTTCAGCGCCAATGGGAGGCTCTCCCTGCGCTACGTCATGGCCCGCCAATATGGGTGCCAATAAATACCCATCGCCCAGGTTGCACTATGATTTCAGTCGACTGGAAGCGAAACCATAACGCAGCACAAGCACGGCCTGTCTAGAGATAACCGAGTGTCGTTCTCTTACGAGAGTACTCTCGTGTTGCATAAGTTTAGCTTACGCTACGGGAACCCCATGTAAAAGCCGTGCGTGCTAAGATTCCAACACTAATGTCCCAAGGGCAGTTTGCCCGGGGCTCATGTATAAGTGGAATAGACGCATAGCGGCAGAACGGGGCGGGACGACTCGGTATTATGAAAGATAGGTGCTTACACGTATATACAGTTAAGGCAATATATCAACCTTGAAACTGCATAGGCCCACAGGACGTTGCAAACATATCAACAGTCTAAGCGAACTGAGTTGGGTAGACGTTAATATAGCATATTCAGACTGATAACAGCCTAGCCTGTAGGGCAGGCACTTCTAGGTTATAGAACCTTATAAATGTAGACAGGGAGGCCCAGCCTGCTGCCATACAAATGTCTTGAAGTGAGACCCCACTTGTCCAGGCCCACGACGAGGCCATGCCTCTAGTTGAGTGGGCCCTAACGCCCAAGGGGCAATCCAGGCCCTTGGAAGCGTAAGCCGACGCAATAGCGTCTACTATCCATCTGGACAGGGTCTGTTTCGAGATGGCTAGCCCTTTAACGCGGCCACCAAAAGAAACGAAAAGGCAGCAGAACGTTCCACATAAATCCTCAAGGCCCTTACTGGGCAAAGGAAATTAACCCCAACCCACTGTCGGATGCAGGGAGGGCTGACAGGGAAATGACTTGTGCTCTAAACGGAGTCACAAGCACCTTCAGGACGTAGCCATGCCTTGGTTTGAGGATGACCTTAGAGTTATTAGGCCCAAATTCCAGACACGTAGCACTCACCGAGAGTGCGTGTAGGTCGCCCACCCGTTTTACTGAGGCCAATGCCAGCAGAAAAGCGGTTTTGAAGGAAAGGTATTTTAGCTCCACCGCATGTAATGGTTCAAATGGGCCGCCTTTCATGGCCTCTAGGACCATAGAAAGGTCCCAAACTGGAACCTAGGGGGGCCGAGGAGGGTTCAGCCTCCTAGCTCCCCTGAGGAAACGGATTATGAGGTCATTCTTTCCCAGCGACTGGCCATTTACAGGCTTCGTAAATGCTGCTATGGCCGCCACATACACCTTGGCGTGGATGGGGTTCTCCCGCTGTCCAACAGCTCTTGCAAGAAAGAAAGCACCACCGTTACCTCACAATTTAGCGGGTCCAATTCATGAGCTGAACACCATTCAGCGAACACTGACCATTTAGACGCGTAGAGCATCTAGTAGACGGAGCTCTAGCCTGTGTGATCGTGTTCATCACTCCCTCCGGGAGGTGAAATGGTAATAATTGATTGCCCACACATGTAGGGCCCACAGCTGGGGGTATGGGTGCCAAATTGCACCCTCGGCCTGAGACAACAGGTCCTTCCTCAGCGGAATCGGCCATGGAGCTGTGCTGCATCCAGCCTGTTGGGCGCAGGCTCCTGGGGCGCGGTCCACTCGAGGCCGAGGTCCTCCACGGCCTTCGTGAGGAGGCGGAGAAGCTCAGCGTCAACAGAAGCCCTCATGCTGGACTCCCGTATCGACGGGGCGGGGTCCGGGATGGATCCCGACCATTCCTCGCTCCCGGACAGGAGGAGAGAACAGCTGTCGTCCTCCACGACACCCCCGTCCATCTCGTCGAGCACCGCCGTAGCGGGACGCTGACCGTCGATGAAGGAGACGGGGGACTCCAAAAGAGGGCTTGCGGGGAAGCCGCCGGCGAGGGCTCTCTCACTGAAGTTTCGGGTGGCCTCTGTGAACGGTGCTTTTTATGGCGCGGCCCAACAGGAAGCATCGGAGGGACGAACTCGTTGGTAAACAAGGCCTGTCGAGCCCGCAGGGTCGAGAGAGGCAGTACTTCGCACTCACGGCAGCCGCCGTTAGAGAGCACGTGGTCCGCGTGGTCCCGGCCCAGGCAGGAAGAGCACAGCACGTGGCGGTCCCCGTCGCTGAGAGTGGCTCGACACGAGCCACAGGACATGTTGGGCAGTCAGAAATGCCGGCTCTTTTAGAGGAAAACGTGTGTGTCGCAGCGGCGAACACACACGGAATCGAGTAAAGGATATGGGCGCCGGATAGCGCAGCAGGCACGGCGAGTGAAGGCGGTGATAATCCAGCCGGCGCCTCTAGCTCGAGCTCGTCCCGCTGAATGCTGTTCGACGACGCAGCTTCTCTTCTCAGAAAGATCCAGCGAAGTGAGTCACTCGCTGAAAGGAGACTAAATCATAGTGCAACCTGAGCGATGGGTATTTATAGGCCTAGGCCACACCCATATTGGCGGGCCATGACGTAGCGCGGGGAGAGCCTCCCATTGGCGCTGAAGTCATGACAGACGCACTGATAGGTTGCAGCAGTTGCCGCAGAGCAGCCAATAGGCACGCGAGCTGCCTCGCCTAGGTCTGCTGCTGCAGCAAATGTGTTTTAAATGATAAAAAATTAAGGATAATTAATCAAGGATAGGAGTTTTTCCCGTAGCGTAAGCTAAACTTACGCAACACGAGAGTACTATCGTAAGAGAACCAAATGACAAGTTCAATATATGTATATGTTAGACCCAAAATATCATCTCAAACTTTAGAAGACTTTGTGAAATATGTCCTGTTAGTTAAAAGTTACACCTAACTGTCTTTTATCTCAGCTTGTAAAGATGTATGTATTAATGGGTAATGAGTAAAGACTGACCAGACAGCAGTGTCATGTCTCCAGCTTCACTCTGCTCTGTTTCTGACTGATGTTCTGCTGTTGACTGACAGGAGACGAAGACTCAGATCTTACACCTAGTCAGACACAAAATATTTGTGTATAATCTCTTTCATTTATACATGTTTAAGAATGACAAAGTGTTTAGTTTTTATTTCTTTTTCACATTATGGTTGTGTCCAAAACATTAATTTGCCTCACTGCCTGCTGTCTTCATAGGCAGAAAATAAAACCTGATAAATGACTAATTTGGAGAGTTTTACACATGCAGTAACTCTGTATATCAAACAACTAGTGGACAAGATGGAGGACTTGCTGTTTCAATGATTTCAATATAGATTACATAAATATTTATCAATACTTTTCAGTATTGAAGTAACAAATTATGGTTTCCCTGACCAGCTAAAATCTGCCCAGAAACAATGCCTGAACTTCGTATTTTGAGCACTTCTTGCGTTGTTTTTTTCCTCTTCACGATGACTCGCTTTATTTAGTCCTAATTTGTAAGTTGCTTTGGACAAAAGCGTCTGCTAAATGACTAAATGTAAATGTAAATGATTTGTTCTTGTGATTGGTTTGTAATGATCTGAGCTAGTCATATGACTGTTAGTTCTACTGTGTTAAGCACTTTTTGGTTAAGTATGTATGGCCTTTGACCTGAGCATCCTTAGTCTGCGTTTCTCTGCACATTTAATGTTGAAAATACCCATTACATAAAATATTTCTATCACAACATTCAATTGACTATAAGTAACTTTGCAAGTAACCTATACATACAACTTATTCTACTAACCCTAAACTAATAGTTGACTAATACTCAGCTAATACTCTAATGAAAGTTAGTTGACATGTAGGTGCTGTTTTACTCATTGTCAACCGAATGTCTAAATGGAACCATCAAAATAAAGTGTTACCAAATATTATATCTCAGTCTGTAAGCACTTATAGTTGAAAAACATTATAATAAAAATCATCATCGATATACATCATGACTACTTTTAGGGTGTCATTTGGTAATGGATGTGAAAAATCCAAAAACCAGCAACTTTGAGCTAGGTTTGAAGATCATGTGAGATCATTTTGGTTTAAAACTGTATCTTAATGTGAAGAAGCAAATCGCTCATTAATAACATGTTAAACTTGTGTGTGTTTATGAACAGATGATCAAACTCACCTGATACTGTCAGTGTAACTTCATCACTGTGATGTGACCAGCGTGATCCTTCAGTCTCTGTCCCGTTACAGGAGTATTTACCTGCGTCAGACTCAGTAACAGAACTGAATGTGTGTTGCTGTCCTTCACTGAAAACACTGGTTGAACCATCTTTATACCAGTTGTACCTCCAGCTAGTGACTCCTCCATCATATATGTCACATCTGAGAGTGACTGTCTCTCCTCTGAATACATGATGATCAGGTTTAATGGTCACTCTGGGTTTTGGTCTTTCTGTACAAAGACAACAATAAACAATGAAATAATGTGATAATAAATAAAAACAATAAATTGTGTTTGAACATTTGTATTGTAAAACACATAATCGGGTTGGGTTGAAGTGTTGTTCTCCAGCTGTTATAGTTACTTATTCTGTGTCTTATGAAATGATTTGTGCATTATGAAAGCAAAATACTGCAAAGTCAGAGTTGGTTTGGAAACATCTGTCAGTATAAAACTGGCAAAAAGCTTGAGTTGTGAAAGTTTCTCAACAGAAGATCTTGTCCTCTTATAGTTCAATCCACTGTCTCACAACAGTAACATCTACAGCCGCAGTCAAAGAGACACAACATTCAACAAAGTCACGAACTGCAGCAGTTTACATGAAAAAGAGTTGCAGAGATGAAACACATCATGACTACTGTCACAAGCTGCTCTGAGACGCGAAGGTAAAGGATCCAAATGCAGTTTATTAAACAGAGTAATCCAAAGACGTGATGCAAATCCAGGCAAGGGTCATACACAGGCAAGTAGTCCATACAAACAAACAAATCCAGAGGGTGAGACGGGAACGGGAAACCCAGGGCACAGGCAGATATCGAAAACCAGGAACAAGGGAAGAACATGGGAAGACATGGGAAAACATGGGAAGAACAAGGGAAGAACATGGGAAGAACGTGGGAAGAACATGGGAAGAACATGGGAAACCGCTCATAATTGCAGATGAAACAACTAACAAGACCTCGGCGATAATGAATGAGTGTACATGGTTTAAATAAGCTGAGACTAACAAGGTAATGACACAGGTGGATGCAATCAGGGATGATGAGTCCGGGCAGTGAGTTATGGGAAATGTAGTTGTGCGAGAATCACGATAGTCTGATGTGGAGTGCCCTCTGGTGGCTCTCAAGTGGCTCTCCAGCTGATGACCGTTACAACTACTTTGTTAGGGTGTTATATGATAATGGTTGAATTGAAAATGTAAAATGATAAATAAAAATCTAGCCAATAACTTTTGGGAGGCTTGGTGTAAAGATCATATCAACCACTGATGTCAGGAAGAGAAAACAGTTCACAAAATATTTTACAATATCTGATGACTCACTGAGACTTCAGAAATTGAAATCATCATCTTCAATTTGAGATCAGGGAAATCTTCTTGTTTTTAAGTTCAAAGGGTTCAAAGTTATAAGCAAAAGAAAACTGAGGCCACACGTTTATTGCTTGACCCCTAAAAATCTGAACACTTCCGTGTCAAAATCAACCACTTCTGTGGAGAAACACTTAAAACTGCTCTGAAAAAAATCCCTTATTAATAACATGTTAAACTTGTGTGTGTTTATGAAGAGATGATCAAACTCACCTGATACTGTCAGTGTAACTTCATCACTGTGTTGTGATCTGTGTGATCCTTCAGTCTCTGTCCCATAACAGGAGTATTTACCTGTGTCAGACTCAGTAACAGAACTGAATGTGTGTTGCTGTCCTTCACTGAAAACACTGGTTGAACCTTCTTTATACCAGTTGTACCTCCAGCTAAGTGACTCCTCCATCATATATGTCACATCTCAGAGTGACTGAGTCTCCAGTGAACACTGGACTCTGTGGCCACACAGTCAGAGTTGGTTTGGGAACATCTGTCAATATAAAGTCAAGGGAGCAGAGATGTGAACGTTTTTCAGCAGATCTCATTCTCTCACTGGTAAATTAGTGCATTTTTATTTCACAAACAATGTAATAGAGCTGCCGGCAGCAATCACTGGAGCAAACAAGGTGAACAATCACTCAGCGCAATGCAAAGAGTTAAAGGACAACAAAGGTGTAAAGACCCCCTTATGTGGAGTTCAAACCCACATCCTTTAGGTTAGTAGCCCTGAGCTCAATGCAGGGTTTCACACCACCACATCCACACCAGCAGTCAGAGACACACATCAGTTACCACAGGGTTACAAAATGTCATTGTTGTTCAAATGACTTTGTTGTTGCAGGTCCAGCAACTCTAATCATTTTAATTAAATCTGTAGACAAATGTCAAAACATATTTTATATTTCTAAATTCTGCATAAAAACGTGTTCATATGAGTGAATGTTTTTGTCACACCTCAGAACCGTCTGTTTGGTGTTACTCACAACACATGAATCATTTATATGACTTATTTAAAAAGCTGTATTTATAATCATGACACTCATTTCATTGCTGGTGTCACAAGATGAAGACGAGGGAAGACGGACTGAAGACGAGTTTATCAAATATAAACAGGTTTTTGATTACAAGGAGGCAAGCAGGAGTAACAGTGTGCAGAGGAGTAAACGTAACAAACACTACCATACACGAACATCAACCGACAACGAAAGACTGAACACAGAGGAACTAAATACACAGAGGTAACGAAATAAATGACGAACAGCTGTGATGAATGAATGTCCATGGTAACTGATGAGTGGAGGGAGAAAACAAACTAAGGAAAACGTGATGAATGAAAAAAAACTGAAAGTCCATGAAAACGAGACTAAAGGTGAATGAGTGCAGATGACTGTGACAGCTGGGGCCGGATCCACAAAAATCTTCTTAAAAAAGAAGTTAAGAAAGTTCTTAAGATAAATTCCAAGAAGTTCGTAATCTTCCTAAGACAGGTTGGAGGTTATCCTGACTTTAAGAAGTTATTTAAGATGATTTAAAAAACTAAAAAAACATATATATATATATATATATATATATATTCAGGAATATGAATAGGATAATTATTAAATTATTAAACACTTTATTTTAAGGTGACGTAGTTACATGTTACTGCACGTGCTTACTATAGTAATAACAGTAAATTATGTATAATTACATGCAAATAGCCCCTCAACCACACCCTAATCCTACCCTAACCTTATAGTAAGTACATGTGTAACGGTCACTGGCTGTAGTGTCCTTGAGAGCCACCAGAGGGCACTCCACACCAGACTATTATCACTATTTGGATCTCAATCTTCGTGTCTCTGAGCAGTACGTAACAACATGTAGTTACTTAATATTACACAGTACTTATAGAATTACACTGTAACAATGACACCTTAAAATGTTGTCTTAAGAACAATCGTAAAAAGAAAGATAAGAACATTCTTAAGAAAAGTTTTTGGCAAAACAAAATATTATCTTAAAAAAAATTTCTTAAGATAGAAAATAAGAAGAAAATAGCAGTTAAGAAGAATTTTATTCTTAAGATTGTTTTGTGAATCCGGCCCCTGGTTTGTAACAGAATCACACATTTGTGATGAAATTTCTTAATCAAATTCACTCACCTTCAGTGTGTCCAGAGTGGATGTTTGAAATCAGCAGTGAAAACACAAAGTAAAATAAATAAATAAATAAAAAACTCATGAAAAGATCATCAAACTCATCCGTTGATTGTGTAAGAGAAATCGACTACACTTGGCAAGCCACCAAAGTGACAGTTCAGCCAAATACAGGAAAATCTGACAATTATTACACTGTGAACATGGAGCTGATCAACTTTCTATTATACTTTACAGATAAAAATGTCACTCTTGCATGTTTCTCAGCTTCACAACACAAAAATGTTTAATTTCTCTTTAAGTCTTTCTTCTAATTTGTAGATCTAGTGGCTCCTGAATGAGTGTTTCTGTAAAAACCTTTCGAGAGTCTGAAAACAGTGACTAATAACAATAAAGTCTTACTAACTGCATACTGTGAAATCTACTGAAGACTAACAAGTGAATATCTACCTAGTGCATCATGGACAGCAAACTGTACAAAACTAACAATACAGAAATGATTCAGCAAACACCATTACAAAGCATTAAAACCGAGTGAGTGAACAAACAGACCCAAACACAACAGAGTGCATTTCTCTATCACAAACAGCACTAACTGCTCAGATCCTTCTTTCACTCATGAGCTAGAGCTGGATTTGAAGCTCTGAGAGCATGAAGAAAAAAAGAGGAAAAAAAATTCCAGGAACACAGTCCTATTCACAATACAAGTGCAATTATTTATAGAGAAATAATACTCACAGAGCAGAAGAGGAAGTTGACTGAGCTCCATACTGACTGAATAATGGACAGACGGTTAAAGACAGACTGAGTTAAAGCCTCAAGACTTCCTGATACATAGTCAGATCTTTAGGAACATATTGACAGATGAAAGAAGACATACAAATGTACCTCGTGTGTTACAGAAAACCTTTTGATAATCTTGTAACACATTTTCAAAAATGTCACGCAAGTTTCCTACTGAAATGTTGTCAGGACTTAATCAATATCAAAGTGAACAGCATACATTTGCCATTATGAGAAGTAATGTTCTTGTGTTTAATGGAAAAGGAATCATAACTTTGATGGATCTTTATTGTAATAATGGTATTCGATGTATTTATAACTTTATAAGTTAAGAAGCAGAAACTGGTGAACATCTGCTGTTCCTAAAGGATGCTTTTTTTCATTCTCAAGTAAATCGCGTTTCTGTGTGTGAATGAATGAACGGCAGAGATGCGCTGTTTACCACAACTCGCAAAATGAGTTTCTGTGTGTGAATGAATGATCTGCTTTTAGCAAACTATTTTGCTATACTGAGT
>FLSR01004882.1:4570971-4604075 GCA_900092035.1 Leuciscus waleckii
TGGCAGTGTTGACAGAGAAATTAAAAATATATATATGTATATATAATATTATTATTATTATTATTCATATTATTATTATTATTATTATTATTATTATTAATATATATAATAATTTTATATATATATATAATTTTTAATTTTTTTAAATTAATATTAAATTCTCTGTCAACACTGCCACTCTTGGTCTGCTAAACGATGATCAGAGTACATGAGCTTTTTCAGTTCGGTGCGTCTCTAGTTAAATATTTCAAACGGTTTAAAAGAGATAAATGAAGATAATGGTAAACGTGCTCAGTAAATAAGCTCAGCGTAACCACAGCTTTATCTCTGTCTCGTAGGAAACAGGAGCCAGTGACTCCGGCACCGTGAACAGAGGTGATCTCAACAAAAACCAAAAATACATTGTGCTGATTTCCATGAGTTGTGTGGTGCTGAATGTGTTAGTTTGTGTCGTTGCAGACTCGTTTCCTCGTCCCGCTGCGCCTCTGACGCCTCTGACGCCTCCCAGAACCACACAGGTCTGACACCAGACCAGTCAAACTAACTAACACACACTTCATACGACTGACCGGCTCACAGGTTTATGTGTTTGTTTCTTACAGCGCCAAACGTCCACACCAGGTCAGTGTTCTGAAACTTTACTCAGGATGTTCAATATCTCTTGAGAAAGTGTAATTGAACTGCAGTTGAAACTCATGAGAGATCTGTAAACATGGAGCATTTCTCAGGACGTCTCCGTAAAACATAAAAACTGCATATTTTCCAGTTTAACGGTCAAAAATGACAGAATTATAATTTTTTTGTCAATTAAATGAATGTACTATATTTTGGTTTGATAATGTTTATTTAATATTTTATATTTTTAGGGGATTTTATGGTAGTCAATTATATTTACGCTGTATTTATAATCCATTTATTGACTTTTTGAGCATATGGACCTGAAAATTACATTTCCAACTTAAACTGTCGTGAATCTTGAACGCTTTAGAGCGACAGACTGAAGTTTGATCTCTTTTCAGAGACGGCACTCGGCAGATTATTGCAGAAGTGAACAAAAGTTTGAAAAGTGAACTTAAAAAAAGTTACAGAATTGTACGTTTATTGTTATGAAAAATGCACAAAAATACTATTTTCAATTTTTACGAAATTTATATTTTCAAAATCACGTTTTACTCTAAAAATGCAAGAAAATCAAAGCCATAAATCTAAACAAGTTGTGCTCCAAATATGATCTTGATATCTCATAAAACGATCTTTCAGTGAGATGTAGTTCGGCTGCAGTACCAAACTCTTCATGCCTTAAAATATCTTGAATGTAACTCGACACCCTTGCCTCATTTAGTATGCGCGGTTCTCTGAATATGCAAATGAGCCCCGCCTCCACTCACTCATTCAGCTCAGAGATCCACTGGTTGACGATCACACGTTTATCTGATTGGTTACAAGGTAGTTTGTGACGTCAGAAACACCAGCGATTTCAAAGCGTTTGTTTGAGACTGTCTTTGGTTCACTGCAGTTTTAAGGAGGAAATACTCAGCAATGCTGTCGACTTATGAATTTACACATGGTTTGTCTTATTAAAGCATATTAAAAACACCACATAGACACTGAGATTAAAACTGGATTTTCTCCACAGGGGGACTTGAGGCATTTACACTTGTCCAGCAATCGGATTTAAATCACTTTACACATTTTTAAAGATTAACGTGAACTTTTAAGAAGGGCTGTCAATGTGACGGTCATTTAGTGTGATCAGTTATTAAAAAGTAAATCTGTTGAAGGTCAGACATCAGTAATCCTCAGTCCTTCTGGTGCTCTTCTCCAATCAGGAAGTGAAAGCTTGACTCACTGGTTCGCTTCTCTGCTTTTTTTAGGCGTCCACATCAGCATGTCCAACGTGCTCGGAGTTCAGATCGGAAACAACAACTGCATGAGCGTTATTCAGAGATCCCGGCAGAGACACCAGACCAAATAAAGCTGTAGAGACATTCTGAGACTGGTTTAGAAGAGTGAGGAAGACTCCAGGGGTTTCAGTCTGGCGGAGCGAGAGGCACGAGTTTGGCCAGGAACATTTTAAGAAAGAAGTTATATTTTACATGCAGGATTTTTTCCCCCCTCTTTGTGATTATGATTTAGTCATATATGTACGGAAGCTTGTTTTCCGCCACAGAATAAAACATCTAAAAAGATAATTGCAACTTTTTACCTCACAATTGTGTGATATAAAGTCAGAATTGCAAGATATAAACATGCAATTCTGAGAAAAAAGTCAGAATTTTGACTTTATAATCTAAGTAAATTCACAATTACCTTTTTTTATTTTTCCTTCTGTGGCGGAAACAAGCTTCCATATATATTTGTATGACTTAGTATGTCATAATTTACTCTTTTATTTTTGGTCATAATTCCAACTTTTTATGTCATAATTACTCCAAACCATGTTTTTTTTAAGACAAATCAGATTCATGAAGACTTTGGGACATGCCACTGTTTTAACAATCAACTGTAACGAGCTAATAATTACTTTTCTTACCTTTGATTAAATTGTATATTTTTTCCAAGCTGTGTCTCCGTGTGTTGGATATTCCCTGTGCTTTATGATCAGTCATATGAGGAGGATCAGGAGTGATGGAGTGTGTGCTTTAGTACTCAACAGGCTCCTGGTGACTTTATATCTCACGATTATGACTTTATATCACGCAATTCTGACTTTATATCACAATTATGACTTTATATCACAATTATGACTTTATATCAGGCAATTCTGACTTTATATCACAATTCTGACTTTATATCAGGCAATTCTGACTTTATTTCACACAATTCTGACTTTATATCACGATTCTGACTTTATATCACAATTCTGACTTTATATCTCGCAATTCTGACTTTATTTCACACAATTCTGATTTTACCACGCAATTCTGACTTTATACCTCGCAATTCTGACTTTATTTCACACAATTCTGACTTTATATCTCACAAATATGACTTTTTAACTAGCAAATGTAAACTTGCAATGGTGAGAAAAAAAAAGTCAGAATTGTGAGATAAAAAGTCGCAATTACCTTTTTTATTTTTCCATTTATTTATTTTATTTTTCCATGGCAGAAACAAGCTTCCATACGTAACACTTAGTATATCAAAAGTTATTTTATATTATTTAATTTTTTACTTAGTGTGTCATAATTACAAACAAACCATGTTTTTTCTTTTTCTTTTGTGGCTATAACTGTATATTTTCCCCAAGCTGTGTCTCTGTGTGTTGGATATTCCCTGTGCTTTATGATCAGTCATATGAGGAGGATGGTGTGGTTTAGTCAACAGGCTCCTGGCATCAGAACCTTCCCAATCCCATCATCCCATCTGTGCGAGCGGATCCTGCGCGCGTCGACCCGCTCGTGACGCATCTCTCCTGGTGTTCTGGACAAAACACTGCGGAGCCGAGCGGTAATAGTGGAAACTTACCTATCCGTGCCTTTCTCAATTATATCGGTTACACTTTACAATAAAGTTCATTAACATGAACTATTCTATTAACTGGCATGAACTAGCAATGAGCAATACATTTATTACAGTATTTATTAATCTTTGTTAATATTAGTTCATAAAAATCCAGCTGTTTGTTCATGTTAGTTCACAGTGCATTAACTGATGTTAACAAATGCAACCCTTGATTTTAATAATGTATTAGTAAATGTTGAAATTAATATTAACTAAGATTATTAAATGCTGTAGAAGTATTCACTCTTAGTTCATGTTAACTAAGGTAGTTAACTAATGAGCCTTATTGTAAAGTGTTTCCATTATATCTATAAAAATAGTCATGTTTTCCGTGCACATCCCTTATTCTAACGTTCTCTTTTAATATGCAAAAATAATTGATGATGTTCTGCACTGCAAACGAGAACACGCGCGGGCCGGAGACCTCTGTCTCGGACGGCCCACGGGAAGCTGCTTTTCTCTGGCTCTGACCCATAACAGATGGTGGATAATGATAATAAATAGACTCTGCAGACGCTTGTGTCCGTTTACACTCTGACCTTCACGGCCGAATGAAGCATGAGGCGTTTTTAAGGCAAGACTTACCGGTGAATCGGGGGAGAAACGTCAATAAATGTGACCCAATAGATTAATCACAGTACTTTAGGATAATTATTTAGTTTTACAGGTTTTCTGAAATGTTACGGGCCTGTTTAAATATGCAAATGAAACCTTTTAATTAAATATGCACTAATTTGCATACATTTACATAACTGAAATCTGATCAGTTGGATGAAGACAGATTCAAAATCCTTGCTTGATTTTTCTTGACATATTAGAGTTAAAGGTCTTTAGATTTTGTTTTTCTGTTTCATCACCCAGTGAATCAGAAAACACTGGGAAAAAATAAATAAACTACCATGTTTTTTAGGAATAAAATGATATAATGATATATGAACAAACCCTTCAGTAAAAACCTTCAGAATATAGATGGGAATAAAACTGTAAGTTTTGGTGTATAAAAGTTTTAAGGAAGTGGAGAAAAAAAATATTTTGTGAAAACGGCCTTTAAAAAATGCGTATTGTAAACAACAGACTCAAATAGATAAAGTGCAATAAAATAAACACTTTATGTGTACTAATACACTAAATGTGTATTTTGGATGGTTTCTTTCCCATACCAGTGTATGAAAATACAATGGTTTTGCCATTAAAATGAATTAAAATATCATGATAATCGAAACTTGTTTTTATAATGACCAATTATCAATATCATGGCTGATATTTTAAAACCTATATTCTTTCAAAAAACAAAGGAAAACCCAATCTAGAGTCTTTCATGCTTCAAGACATCAACATTTTATTGTACAGTTGTAAAAATTAGTTTTAAACAAAAAATGAGTGTTTTTTTCTTCATATTTTATTTAAACGACAGAAATCATGGTTATGAGGATCCAGACCCCATGCAACTGAAACAGAAGAGCTTGTGTCATATTTAGTTTGATGTCCTGAGGTTCAGCACCTTTGGCTGATTGTTTGTTGAAAAAGAAGCATTTTTGTATCCCATTTTGTACACTGAAAGTGCAATGTAACATGTTAACGGGGCGATACATAAAAATGTTCATGTATTAATTGCTTTTTAATGCCAATGTGTGAACAGCTTGCTAGGAAACTTAAAAAATGAGACCTTCCCCGGTGTCTTAGGTTGTCTTTGAAAGCCTATAGATTGATTTTTATGTGGAGGACTTGGGATGTTTTTGGCGGGAAAATCAAAAGGATGTGATGTTTACGCTCCCGAGAGCCTCTCCTCCAATCAATGACACATGAAAACGAACGAATGTTCAGGATAACACCGAAAGAGCCGTTCTGTACTGTCATGTCAATGTGCCGTGCAAAGAAAAGGGATTCATTCAAACTACAGTCTCACAGAGACAGATCTATATAGTCTATAGTCTCAAATATACTTTATAATAAATAATCAAACCTCATCTGTCGTCGTGATGCCGATGAATCTCAGAGCTGCTGCAAACATCCACATACTTTCTGAACTGCTGTTTCTCATTTTTGTTGTGGGTTTATGATGTTATCGAGAGAAAAACTGCAGCACATATTCACATATTCATCTAAATCTCTCACGGCGTCGGGATGTTCGTTAACAGCATATCGCTTGCAAATGTATTTCCAACTTCTTTTACTTCTAAGAGAAGAACAAAAAAGACCTTTGCAGTGTATATATCGAGTCTTTGAATCACTTTTGTTATGAATGCGAACAATAAGTTGCTGCTGCAGTTCACGAAATGACCACCGGTGTCGCTAATAACAAGGGTTTCTACATATAGCCCCTTTAATCATGTGCTAAGGAAGCAGGTTCATGCATAAAGAAAGAAAGGTTGCAGAGGAAGAAGTCCATCAGATCTAAATGAAAAGAACAGGCTGAAGAATCATCACACTTGTGAACTCCTACAAACGTCCTTCTACTGAATGTGTTCTTCTATAGTGTCTCTGTCAGTGTTTTCCACACAAACCTCTGTTTCTACAGGGGAAAAACAAGGAACCCCGAGAAGGTGGAGTATTTCCATCCGCCCATCAGGTTTCCTCTCTCCAGTTTGAGCGAGGCTTTATCACCTCTCTCCATGGTCACCAGACCAGCGTTGGTCGCCGCCTCGCGCGTCACGTCCTGATCGCCGGCGAAAGCAGAGAACACCGGCCAGCCGTTCAACACCAGACTCACCTGGACGGACAGGCAGACAGTAAGGACAATCGCTAGGACACTGATCACTTTTTCAAAACTTCACACAGTGATCACAACATCAGTCTATGTGATGTAAACTATGGATCATTTATCATTGCTTTGACACAAAATACGTTCAATACGACTTTTTCAAATTACATCAAGTCAAGTGACCTAATTTATACAGTGCTTTTAACAATATAGATGTTTCAAAGCAGCTTTACAGCTTTACAGCTTGTCCAGATAAAGTTAGTTTTGATTGATTCACTTATTGATTATGTGGGAGTTTTACTGGTGAGCGTTCGTCAGGTGTAAAGTTCAGTGTTAGAAAGTAACAGTAAGTACGACATGGATCGAATAAACTTGGTACGGCATGTATGTAGACTGTACGATGATGACACCTATTGACTCGTAGGCTACGATGCAAGTGAGTATAGAAGTTCTGCTTGTTAACAGCAGGCGTTCATCAATAATATCAAGTCATCTTCATTTATACAGTGCTTTAACCATATAGATGTTTCAAAGCAGCTTTACAGTGATAATAGGAGATTACAGTAACAGAGATTGTTTAGGCTTTACAGCAGCTCTAGAATAAAGTTATTGTCCAGATAAAGTTAGTTTTGATTGATTCACTTCCGTTGCAAAGATCATTAGTTATTAACTTAGGGGCCGCTAACACACACCATTCTAACAGAAAACCCTTTACGCGCTCCGGCTGCTCATTCACACAACTGGTGAATCGTGAACGCAAATGAAACCATGAAAAAAAAAAAAGTTATCTCTGCGCAAACTTCAAAAAGGCAAACATGTGAGTTATTCTGCGCAACTTCAAAAAGGCAAACATGTGAGAACGCTGACGGCGTGAACATGCGTATTACGTGTTCAGTCTATAGCAGTGGTTCTCAACTCCAGTCCTCGGGACCCGCTGCCCTGCACATTTTGTATGTCTCCCTTATTTAACACACCTGAACCAGATCATCAGCTCGTTAGGAGAGACTCCATGAACTGGTTTGAGTGTGTCAGATAAGAGAGACATACAAAATGTGCAGAGCAGCGGGTCCCGAGGACTGGAGTTGAGAACCACTGGTCTATAGGTATGCGCGTTTGAATATATGTGCGCAGGCATGTAGTCTTTCTTTACAAATCAACCCTCAACAAACTACTTGTCTGGCCTTAAAAAAAATATATAATACAGAATTATTTATCGCTTCGGCGTAGCCACGTGAACCGGAATCATCCCGACAACGTTTTATCTGTACTGAGGTAAAGGTAAGGGAAGGAGGCCTTCACAGGGGAGAGACTCGTGACACTTCAGGACTGCGATGTCGTCATGTCCAGGCGCAGGTCCTTCATCAGATCAAGAGTCAATTCTTTCTTTTTTTCACTCAAACATAAACTCAGCCAAAACTCAAGGTACCTACAGGACAATTTGCAAGTGTTTACATACTCTTTTCTACTCTTCTGCTACATTTCTACAGTAATACCATTTTGAAATATCTAAAAAATAAAATACTGTGACATATAATGAAATAAGTTGCCCGAATGTAATGAAATAAATATGAAATAAGGTTCCCACATTCAACAGGACCATAGGAAAGGCACATAAGGCCCATGAGCAAACCTTCTATGAAGGAACATGCATATCTCCAGGACATTGTGTGTATTGTAAAGACCACCCAATGACAGAATCCAACGGTGTGGGTGAAGGTATAATGCGTGTATGTCTTTTCAGCGCTCCAGTGAAGTTCACTTTATTTATTCGAATTTAGTGACATTCCTGACACACACACAGTGGTGTTTGAGTGTGTTCCGAGTGTAAGCCTCGGGAAGACACTGATCAGCACTGATGGGGGTTTTCCTGGTTACAGGTTCCCAAAGACTGCTCTGCCACTTACACTTATATACCCAGACCAGAACAAAAGGGTTATACCAATATTTTTTAGAGTTGTTTTGGGTCTATCCATGTACCCCAGGGGGGTAACACCTGGTTTCGGCGGAGAGGGGAGATATCTTGAAGAGACAACACCCAAAGAGGAGAACCGAATTCGATAACACTTTATAATAACTGCACACTATTAATCATTAGTTAAGCATTAGTAAACAGTTCATTCATCATTTATAAAGCATTAATAGACATTAATAAGCAGTTTATAAATACAGCTATAAATGCTTTGTTCTTGATTTATAAGCATATCTATAATGTGATAATTGTATTTTCATACTTTATTAATAATCTTTTATCATTTCTAAATGAAGTTCATTTCAACGAAAATGCCATTTTGGGGGCCTGACAATGAAAGCTTTTGAAAACGAGTTTTTGTGAGCTCATCTAAAGTGAGGACTAGTTATGCCTTGTAAAGCATTTATAAAGGAGATTTAAAGGCTGTTAATATTTCTATGTTCTCTATCGTGTTGTGTTTGTTTCCTTTTTCTGTTTAGAAGAAAACTGAGTCTTTAAATCTCCTTTATAATGCTTTACAGGCATAACTAGTCCTCACTTTAGATGAGCTCACACACATAGTTCACTGACCACTACTAAACGCTTTATAACTGAATCTACTACATTTACTTACACTTTCTAAGTGATCTTATGAATCAGTGACAACACCTAAATAACTGGTTATGTTATTAAAATACATAAATTTTGAAAATACAATTATTAAACACATTATAGATATGCTTATAAATCAAGATTAAAGCATTTATAGCCATATTTATAAACTGCTTATTAATGTCTATTAATGCTTTATAAATGATTAATTAACTGTTTACTAATGCTTAACTAATGATTAATAGTGTGCAGTTATTATAAAGTGTTACCCAGACGGCTCCTAAGTTTTTGCAATGAAATTAAGACCATTTTACCAATCGCACTGATACATTTAAAATGATACCAAACATGAAAAGGAAAAACAATAGATTCACAAGATACATCATATGTGATATATAGACATTCTTAGTGAACTTGAGGAGGGAGAGGGGGATGCAGAGATGAGGAAGGAGAAATGTTTGGACAGGACAATGTGCTCTTTCTTTGTGATCTTCTGTCCAGGGTGCGTTTTATTGCTTTATTGCAGGGTGAGTTTTATCTCAGCTTTTGTCTTAGCAGGAAAATCAATTCTTACAGTATGATTATTACCGTCTTATAGAGTCTTTTGTATTGTATTCTGTTTTATGCATGCTTTATGATAGAAACACTAGTTAATGTAACCTTATCTATACCATGCTTTCTATCAAAATAATCCTCACTTAATACCCCAAACATTGTAACTTCCCTGACCATGACAGTCTAACTAACATCAGAATTGCATCATTTCTTCGTTCAGTGCGGAAGAAATTGATCACAACTTCAACACCATCGACTCACTAAACCATCAAGACTTTCTCCTGAGACTTCATCCGGACACTCGTTCAACGTCTAAGGCATTGCAAGTCTTGTACACTTAACAGACTAAACAGAGGTTTAGTATCAGCGGTAGACCCCTTGTTCAAAGGTGCTTTGACTGATGGATTGGTTCATATGGTTAAATAATTCCTTTCATTGCTTCATTCCCCTGTTTCTGTTTCTGTACCCATGTGTGTGTGATTTGTGTGTATGTGTTTGTTTAGATTAGTTGTGTGCGTGATTCAGTTAAATAAAACTTTCTTGTAAATCAAAGTCCCTTTAATGTTAGAGTTTCTTGTAAAACAAAGTCCCTTTAATGTTAGAGGAAAAAAAAAAAAAAAAGCTGAAAGTTGGTTATGAGAAATGTATGAAGAGTTTTGAAAAATCAACATTCAGAAATGTGTCCTAGCAATGGATATTGATTTTGGATTTTGATTTTCTTTGGTAGCTAAAATTTTTCAATTTAATTAATGTCATAATTGATTAACTTTGCATCATTAAACCTGTTTCTGAATTGAATGACAGTGAACCGAATTGAGTTGAATGACAACACTCTTGTCTTCTGTAGAGATGTTTTAGTGTTGAACTTGAATTTGTTTCAAAATTGATGAATTTTACAATAATCTGTATTGGTTAAATCGCTATATAAATAAATGTGACTTAACCCGACAACATCATTTAATTTTTATTCCTAGTTTGAATGACTTTACTAATATGCAAAAAAGTAGAAAATACTTTTCTTTGTCCTGAATCTGTATTGTGTGGAAAGCGCTAGAATTAACATGACTAGACAAGGACATAAAAATGAAGTTTCTCATGAAATTCTTCACGAGTGACGTGAAATGTTAAATGTTGAATGATTCACCTGTATAGTTTGTCTGTTGTAGACTTTGACCACATTGAAACTGAAGCTGTACACTCCTTTTCTCGGAGCCAGGAAAACGCTCCGTGCCGGATCCAAATGACTCCCGACGTTCACCAGAACCTTCGACGGGACACAAAAACACACGTGTTGCTTCATGCACTGCTGATAAAACGGCTAAAGCATCAATCTCATATTCATTATACCTGGTTGAAGTATACAAATGCACGTTATAAGTAACTCCAACTCTCAGTGTGACAAGCTGACAATGACAAGCTGCGCATTACAAATAATCACGCCTTTGCGATTCAAAATCGTGATAAGCTGAATCGGTTTTAGTGCGGTTACATGGAAATTGCGATTTATCGTGCAGCCCTAATTACTATCTTTAGTATTAGCTTAGTATTAAAGTACGAGTCATTTTTACATTCCTAGTAACTACAGTTAAAAAAATACAATGACTACTAACTAATGGTTTACTATCTTTAGTATTGACTTAGTATCAAAGTATGAGTAATTTTTCCATCCCTAGTAACTACCTTTAAAAAATAAAATGATTACTAACTAATGGTTTACTAGCTTTAGTATTGACTTAGTACCGAACTACCAGTCATTTTTACATCCCTAGTAACTACAGTTAAAAAATACAATAACATTCACGGTTGAATCCTGGTGCAAGCCCACTTTAAACCCCTTTAGGCAGGTGGGGCCCAAATGGGTCTGACATGAATTGCCCAGTTAGGACCCACATAAGATCCTTACAGAGCCCACTTTAAGCCCATAGGGGCATTCACGGTTGAATCCTGGTGCAAGCCCACTTTAAACCCCTTTAGGCAGGTGGGGCCCAAATGGGTCTGACATGAATTGCCCAGTTAGGACCCACATAAGATCCTTACAGAGCCCACTTTAAGCCCATAGGGGCATTCACGGTTGAATCCTGGTGCAAGCCCACTTTAAACCCCTTTAGGCAGGTGGGGCCCAAATGGGTCTGACATGAATTGCCCAGTTAGGACCCACATAAGATCCTTACAGAGCCCACTTTAAGCCCATAGGGGCATTCACGGTTGAATCCTGGTGCAAGCCCACTTTAAACCCCTTTAGGCAGGTGGGGCCCAAATGGGTCTGACATGAATTGCCCAGTTAGGACCCACATAAGATCCTTACAGAGCCCACTTTAAGCCCATAGGGGCATTCACGGTTGAATCCTGGTGCAAGCCCACTTTAAACCCCTTTAGGCAGGTGGGGCCCAAATGGGTCTGACATGAATTGCCCAGTTAGGACCCACATAAGATCCTTACAGAGCCCACTTTAAGCCCATAGGGGCATTCACGGTTGAATCCTGGTGCAAGCCCACTTTAAACCCCTTTAGGCAGGTGGGGCCCAAATGGGTCTGACATGAATTGCCCAGTTAGGACCCACATAAGATCCTTACAGAGCCCACTTTAAGCCCATAGGGGCATTCACGGTTGAATCCTGGTGCAAGCCCACTTTAAACCCCTTTAGGCAGGTGGGGCCCAAATGGGTCTGACATGAATTGCCCAGTTAGGACCCACATAAGATCCTTACAGAGCCCACTTTAAGCCCATAGGGGCATTCACGGTTGAATCCTGGTGCAAGCCCACTTTAAACCCCTTTAGGCAGGTGGGGCCCAAATGGGTCTGACATGAATTGCCCAGTTAGGACCCACATAAGATCCTTACAGAGCCCACTTTAAGCCCATAGGGGCATTCACGGTTGAATCCTGGTGCAAGCCCACTTTAAACCCCTTTAGGCAGGTGGGGCCCAAATGGGTCTGACATGAATTGCCCAGTTAGGACCCACATAAGATCCTTACAGAGCCCACTTTAAGCCCATAGGGGCATTCACGGTTGAATCCTGGTGCAAGCCCACTTTAAACCCCTTTAGGCAGGTGGGGCCCAAATGGGTCTGACATGAATTGCCCAGTTAGGACCCACATAAGATCCTTACAGAGCCCACTTTAAGCCCATAGGGGCATTCACGGTTGAATCCTGGTGCAAGCCCACTTTAAACCCCTTTAGGCAGGTGGGGCCCAAATGGGTCTGACATGAATTGCCCAGTTAGGACCCACATAAGATCCTTACAGAGCCCACTTTAAGCCCATAGGGGCATTCACGGTTGAATCCTGGTGCAAGCCCACTTTAAACCCCTTTAGGCAGGTGGGGCCCAAATGGGTCTGACATGAATTGCCCAGTTAGGACCCACATAAGATCCTTACAGAGCCCACTTTAAGCCCATAGGGGCATTCACGGTTGAATCCTGGTGCAAGCCCACTTTAAACCCCTTTAGGCAGGTGGGGCCCAAATGGGTCTGACATGAATTGCCCAGTTAGGACCCACATAAGATCCTTACAGAGCCCACTTTAAGCCCATAGGGGCATTCACGGTTGAATCCTGGTGCAAGCCCACTTTAAACCCCTTTAGGCAGGTGGGGCCCAAATGGGTCTGACATGAATTGCCCAGTTAGGACCCACATAAGATCCTTACAGAGCCCACTTTAAGCCCATAGGGGCATTCACGGTTGAATCCTGGTGCAAGCCCACTTTAAACCCCTTTAGGCAGGTGGGGCCCAAATGGGTCTGACATGAATTGCCCAGTTAGGACCCACATAAGATCCTTACAGAGCCCACTTTAAGCCCATAGGGGCATTCACGGTTGAATCCTGGTGCAAGCCCACTTTAAACCCCTTTAGGCAGGTGGGGCCCAAATGGGTCTGACATGAATTGCCCAGTTAGGACCCACATAAGATCCTTACAGAGCCCACTTTAAGCCCATAGGGGCATTCACGGTTGAATCCTGGTGCAAGCCCACTTTAAACCCCTTTAGGCAGGTGGGGCCCAAATGGGTCTGACATGAATTGCCCAGTTAGGACCCACATAAGATCCTTACAGAGCCCACTTTAAGCCCATAGGGGCATTCACGGTTGAATCCTGGTGCAAGCCCACTTTAAACCCCTTTAGGCAGGTGGGGCCCAAATGGGTCTGACATGAATTGCCCAGTTAGGACCCACATAAGATCCTTACAGAGCCCACTTTAAGCCCATAGGGGCATTCACGGTTGAATCCTGGTGCAAGCCCACTTTAAACCCCTTTAGGCAGGTGGGGCCCAAATGGGTCTGACATGAATTGCCCAGTTAGGACCCACATAAGATCCTTACAGAGCCCACTTTAAGCCCATAGGGGCATTCACGGTTGAATCCTGGTGCAAGCCCACTTTAAACCCCTTTAGGCAGGTGGGGCCCAAATGGGTCTGACATGAATTGCCCAGTTAGGACCCACATAAGATCCTTACAGAGCCCACTTTAAGCCCATAGGGGCATTCACGGTTGAATCCTGGTGCAAGCCCACTTTAAACCCCTTTAGGCAGGTGGGGCCCAAATGGGTCTGACATGAATTGCCCAGTTAGGACCCACATAAGATCCTTACAGAGCCCACTTTAAGCCCATAGGGGCATTCACGGTTGAATCCTGGTGCAAGCCCACTTTAAACCCCTTTAGGCAGGTGGGGCCCAAATGGGTCTGACATGAATTGCCCAGTTAGGACCCACATAAGATCCTTACAGAGCCCACTTTAAGCCCATAGGGGCATTCACGGTTGAATCCTGGTGCAAGCCCACTTTAAACCCCTTTAGGCAGGTGGGGCCCAAATGGGTCTGACATGAATTGCCCAGTTAGGACCCACATAAGATCCTTACAGAGCCCACTTTAAGCCCATAGGGGCATTCACGGTTGAATCCTGGTGCAAGCCCACTTTAAACCCCTTTAGGCAGGTGGGGCCCAAATGGGTCTGACATGAATTGCCCAGTTAGGACCCACATAAGATCCTTACAGAGCCCACTTTAAGCCCATAGGGGCATTCACGGTTGAATCCTGGTGCAAGCCCACTTTAAACCCCTTTAGGCAGGTGGGGCCCAAATGGGTCTGACATGAATTGCCCAGTTAGGACCCACATAAGATCCTTACAGAGCCCACTTTAAGCCCATAGGGGCATTCACGGTTGAATCCTGGTGCAAGCCCACTTTAAACCCCTTTAGGCAGGTGGGGCCCAAATGGGTCTGACATGAATTGCCCAGTTAGGACCCACATAAGATCCTTACAGAGCCCACTTTAAGCCCATAGGGGCATTCACGGTTGAATCCTGGTGCAAGCCCACTTTAAACCCCTTTAGGCAGGTGGGGCCCAAATGGGTCTGACATGAATTGCCCAGTTAGGACCCACATAAGATCCTTACAGAGCCCACTTTAAGCCCATAGGGGCATTCACGGTTGAATCCTGGTGCAAGCCCACTTTAAACCCCTTTAGGCAGGTGGGGCCCAAATGGGTCTGACATGAATTGCCCAGTTAGGACCCACATAAGATCCTTACAGAGCCCACTTTAAGCCCATAGGGGCATTCACGGTTGAATCCTGGTGCAAGCCCACTTTAAACCCCTTTAGGCAGGTGGGGCCCAAATGGGTCTGACATGAATTGCCCAGTTAGGACCCACATAAGATCCTTACAGAGCCCACTTTAAGCCCATAGGGGCATTCACGGTTGAATCCTGGTGCAAGCCCACTTTAAACCCCTTTAGGCAGGTGGGGCCCAAATGGGTCTGACATGAATTGCCCAGTTAGGACCCACATAAGATCCTTACAGAGCCCACTTTAAGCCCATAGGGGCATTCACGGTTGAATCCTGGTGCAAGCCCACTTTAAACCCCTTTAGGCAGGTGGGGCCCAAATGGGTCTGACATGAATTGCCCAGTTAGGACCCACATAAGATCCTTACAGAGCCCACTTTAAGCCCATAGGGGCATTCACGGTTGAATCCTGGTGCAAGCCCACTTTAAACCCCTTTAGGCAGGTGGGGCCCAAATGGGTCTGACATGAATTGCCCAGTTAGGACCCACATAAGATCCTTACAGAGCCCACTTTAAGCCCATAGGGGCATTCACGGTTGAATCCTGGTGCAAGCCCACTTTAAACCCCTTTAGGCAGGTGGGGCCCAAATGGGTCTGACATGAATTACCCAGTTAAGACCCACATAAGACCCTTACAGGTCCCACTTAAAACCCATCTGGGCATCCACGGCTGGCCCCCATGTGGATCCCGGGTGCAAGCCCATTTTAAACGCCCTTTAAGCAGGTGGGGCCCAAATGGGTCTGTCATGAATTGCCCGGTTAAGATCCCACATAACACCCTTATAGTACCCCCTATAAAGCCCATCTGGGCATCCACGGCTGGATCCTGGGTGCAAACCCACTTTAAACCCCTTTGGGCAGGTGGGGCCCCAATGGGTCTGGCATGAATTGCCCAGTTAGGACCCACATAAGACTCTTACAGAGCCCATTTAAAGCCCATCTGGGTAGATCCCGGGTGCAAGCCCACTTTAGACCCATTTGGGCAGGTGGGGCCCAAATGGGTCTGATATGAATTGCCCAATGAAGACCCATGCAGTACCCTTACAGGTCCCACTTTTAGTATGTCTGGGCTTCCACGGCTTGCCCCAATGTGGATCCCGGGTGCAAGCCATAATGGGCCCACATTTGCCACCCATGAAGCCCTCATCTGGGCCCCACATGTCATTGCTGGCTGGGTGTCTACTCACAGCCTAGCAACCATTTAGAGCACCCTAGTAACCATATAGTGTGATGGATTTTTTAAATAAATCATAACTAACATTTATTTTTCTTGCAGGAACAACATTCATATGCTTTCCAAAACCTTTGGTTGAAAACTCGTGACTTTGAGTGTGTGAGTGTATAAATAACAAATAGGGGAAATGAAACTAGACAGATGTCTAGGTTTGAAAACTTGTGACTAACAATGAAGTAATCCCAAGGGGGTAATCCATCACCCGGAAAGCGTACCTTCCCTGGGGGCTGCCATTGATTAGCAGACCATCACCTGCTGTTAGCATTCCATTGACTCACATTAATTTTGGCGTCACTTTGACAGCGAATAACTTTACATCTGAGGCGTTTAAAGACTCCATTTGTCCATTATTTATTTATAATGGTCCATTGACTCCAAATTGTCCATTGTAATTTCTAAAGAAACACGACAATGTATAAAAGGCTCCGTATCTTACTTTATGGCCCCGTAGAAGCAGTTTTCGTAAAAATAGGCTAACGATTGCGTCATAACCACGCAACTCTCGGTCACACAGTAGAGTAATTACCGTATAGACAGGAGGAGAAGCTCGCAGGCAGTCGGGCGGACGTGGAGGCATAAAGTCAAGGGAGAAGCCCAGAGAGAGTCATAAAGTTGCTCCTGCTGCCAGCTCATGGACAGCTCCTACTCACACTCTCCGTCTCTGCAAGATTTGGAAGGGAATGATTAAGATTTCTCTTGGCACAGCTACGAGAAGACAGACGGGTTGCTCACGTCACATCTACGTCGTCAAGCTCAGTTTGAGTCTGCGCAGTACGCTCAGCCATCAGGAAGTGAGTGCTTCTTCTTTCTTTTCTTTTTCTTTTTTTGTTTGTTTTGTTTGTTGCTTCTGTCACAGTGATTTCTTAACCTGAATTAGCACTGTTCAATCATCCGGTATGGGCAACACCAATAGCCTCTGTAATGGGAATTTTTGATTTTCTCTTATACACAGGGTTAATTCTTAGGTGTGCTGCTGTGTCCTGCTGATTCTACAATATAATGATTGATGTGAACTGCTGTGGGACAAGTAGAGAGGGGGAGACATGGTTTTGGAAGGGACCCTTGACCCCTAAGGTCAGAGGGGATCCAATTTGGGACTAGGAGAGCTAAACCTAAAGCTCAGCCCTAAATGAGAGCATTGAGCTAGGTTCTTATCCATTTATGGGTGAGGAGACCTTGAGAGAATAACAGTATAAGTAGAGTGATCTACCCCTCCCTCCTTGTCGCACTTGCTTCACAGACTGTACTGACTACCTCTGTGGGGCAATTGGGCCTCTCGCAAGATAATAAATTACTTTTTAATGATCATTTGATTTCAGACTGTCTTTTATGCAGAGATGATTGTTTAATGAAAAAATTGCCACAACAACCCCGTGTTGCATGTCTGAGCGTTTTCTGGTTATTCTTGCCTAACCTTTGTCTTTGATTGTCTGCAGCCTGACTTCTGACCTCAGCCTGTACCCTGGACTCTGATTCTCGCTGCCTGCCCCGAACTCTTGCCTGTTTCTGCACTCCGTTGTCTGCCGCCTGCCTTGAACCTCTGCCCGTCTCTGGACTCCGTATGCTCGCCTCCAGCCCAAGACCCACAGCCCGGTTCATCACACGCCTCTGCCTGCCTCTGATATTGACAATTTTTGTTTTCCTTTTTGCGCGGCTTTTCCTGTTCAATAAACTGTTGCATATGGATCTGTCTCAGCCTTCTGATTCACAACAATTATTAAGTGTCGACTGTTGACGCCCCAGATACATTTATTAAGTGTCGACTGTAGACACTTGGGTGTCGATTGGAGACACCCCAAGTAATTAGGTTCCAGGTAGGAAAAATCTACCACAATAGCAACATAAACCAGCCATAGCTCAGAGTCAGAATATCATAGAGACCTGGGGCAGTGCACTGTGGCACATTGTTCTGTTCACAGTTGTCGTAGATTTTTCCCTAAACCTAACTATCTGGGTCTCGTCTACAAATCGACGTCCCCGTTCAATAATAGTCACCTAACTAACTTGTTCCCCTAAAATAGCTTACTTCTTAAACTAGCTTCCTGCGCAGGAATAAATCGACAAACAGACTTCTGCAAATGTCCTTTAAATGCTTTAATCACGGCCAGGAGATCTTCCGGCAGTTCTCAGGGAATCTCTCCCAAGAAGCAAGGCCGGAGGATCTCAGACAAATTCCATTGAGAATCCCACCAGGTAATGTTCATGCTCTAATCAGTAATTGTTCAAATCATGAGATCTAAAAACTCAGTCCTACAGTGTAGTTTGATTGAACCAAATAAAACATCAATAAACATCACACCCTAACTAACTTGTTCCCCTAAAATAGCTTACTTCTTAAACTAGCTTCCTGCGCAGGAATAAATCGACAAACAGACTTCTGCAAATGTCCTTTAAATGCTTTAATCACGGCCAGGAGATCTTCCCGAGCAGTTCTCAGGGAATCTCTCCCAAGAAGCAAGGCCGGAGGATCTCAGACAAATTCCATTGAGAATCCCACCAGGAAAACACGGATACAACAGTTTTTATAGTATCGAGACAACAAATAAGATTATCGTGACTAAACATGTCACCTTCAATATGATTGGTTCAATTGGTTCAAAAGCCCCAACCTTTTCCCTCTGTCACTGGCACAAGCAAACTCTGTTTTTGTGATTACTTATTACAAGGTTTGAGAACTAGTAATCTGTCTAGTTTCACTTCCCTTAATTGTTATTTATACACACACAAAAACTCAAAGTCACAAGTTTTCCCCAAAGAGTTTGGAAACATTTAAAAGCATATGAATGTTGTTCCTGCAAGAAAAACAAATGTTAGTTGATTAATTAAAAAATCCATCACATTCCCCTCTCTGGTCGTAATATAGCTGGATTTTTAATTCCTCTAATGAAATATTCCATACCCGCATGATTTACCTGCAGTCTAATTTACCTTTACCAAATCATCCCATTATAAGTCAGTGACTTTAATACCACCTGATATCTCTAATCATACCATTTCATCTTTTACTTTATAATACCTGTAAGATATTCCTTCAATCAGCATCCTAAGCTGTAATGAAAATACAACCAATTTCCAATGTTACCATATACACATAACATCTTCTCATCTTCTTCCCAACATTCTATCTTCAAGCAATCTAATTATATCTTTAGTAAAAAACTAAACATACCATAGTACATTGCCTTTTAACTTAGTAGACCTTGAGTCAAGTTTCAGTGTCATCTTTCTCTGGATTTCGAATCTCATTGATCTATTAGGCCTGGCTGGCTACCAGGCTGATACTGCTGATTAACCATTTTTCTTAACCTGATTTTGCTAGCTTTTAATTCAAGCATGCGATTGTTTTACTTCGATATATTTAAGGATCTGTGTAATAAAATCTAACCAAAGCATTTCTAGAATCTTTTCATTTTTATCCTTAACACAAATATCAATAATTTTTATTATTTTGTTTCAAACAATGTCATTATTTTAAAATTAACTCTGTTTCACCCAGCTCTTGCCATGAGAATAGCCTTAGCTGCTGACATGCCATTTAATATTTAACAACTTATCTTCCTACAATACTGTTTTTCCAGAATTAACTGATTTCGCTGAAATGTCTAAACTGATTAGACTCATTTTAGTTTAAATTTAACATGTTTGGGTTACATTGTTCTTGGTCTAGGTTTTATCTTTGTGCCCCCTACATAATTTGCTTTAATTCATGCTCTGGGCTTCATTAAAACATTAAAATCTTTAGTAATAAGTTGGAAATTTGGTGATGCTATAAAGCTCTTCAACTTAATAATAATCCAGAAATTAAATAGGCTATATTTCCTAAAACCAATCTCCTTTTGAAAGTTTTTCTTTCGCTATTTTAGAAAATATTTAAAAAATATATTTAATTTATTCATTCATTCATTCATCGCTATAGGAGTTTACCCAATTATCTATTCGGACCTAGTTCGGCAAAGTAACTTATCACCCATTCTCTTATTAGGGAACAACTATTGCCACTATTAACTTTTTTTTTGACTATGATGATCTTCCCGAGCAGTTCTCAGGGAATCTCTCCCAAGAAGCAAGGCCGGAGGATCTCAGACAAATTCCATTGAGAATCCCACCAGGTAATGTTCATGCTCTAATCAGTAATTGTTCAAATCATGAGATCTAAAAACTCAGTCCTACAGTGTAGTTTGATTGAACCAAATAAAACATCAATAAACATCACACAAAATTACTTATTATGCTAAGCTTAAACCATTAGTTGGTCCACATCTTCCTCCAGGTGTGTTGATCATCTCGTTGTCCCACTGACATTCCGTCTTCACCAGGGTGACTCTTTGCGAACCGTTGCAATGTTCTTTCCCTCGTTGGCAAGGGAGGTACATTACTAGCACGTCCTTGATCCCCCGCTTTATACTTCGCGTTGTCGTTGGCATGTGGTGTTTGCTCAGGCTGATTGGTGTAGTTTAAGGTGAGAGGCTTGGACGGAGGTGTCACTCTACAACCTTGCTGATAGTTGCAAGATTTTTCCTCAGATCACAACCGCACTCCACTGGACCTTGTTTGTGGAGTGAACCACAAGAACAACCTGTGAATGGAGACCTTAAGTATTTTTGTTAGTGACAGCATGTATCATGTCGTTAGACTCATCTGCTTGTCTGGCCGGTCGTCCTTTTTTGATGAGACCTGTAAAATTTCATGTTAAACAGTAACAATATTTTATATAGTATTTGGAACAGAATCAGTTCTGTTCGATGAGATCCATCATGACATCCTGTAAAAGGAAAAAGTTAAATATGGGATGGACAGGGCAAGCTTGCTTGCTCTCTGCCTTCCCAGAGTTATACGCTGCGCAGGTGTGGCATTGTTTATTTCTGCCACAACAATAACCCAGCTCAGGATAGTTAGCCAAAATCATCCATGGCTGTTATTTTATTGGGTATATTTTACCCTGTGGGCGTTTTAACCTGTGGGCCCACTTAATAAATTTAGATACAGCTGTTTTGATTGACATCATTTATTAGTCTTAGTGTCTTTCAGAACACCATCTTTCACACACTCACTTTCACACACTTTCACACACCCCTCTCTGGCCAGAGATTCATACATTTTTGTCTACAATAGCAGTTTATGAACTGAATGGGGAACATATATATTTATTATGTGTGGAATACCACCAATCTGAACGGTAACAACATTTTGACGACGACAGAAACTACTGAACGTAGACACACTGTGGCATTCCCCTTGCGACAGTGTCTAAACGTTAGGATATCAATTTTCAAATGTCTGATGTAGTCGCCATGTGTTTGAGTTTAACACAGTGAACGTAAACCTAACTTTTCCAAACAAATAGATCAAACACTTTAAATAATTAACCGTATAGACCTACAGTTGCAGTTGAGAGAGTCCGTTTTAATTTCTCAAATACAATTTGTCATTCTTTGCACAATTTACATTTTTCAAACTTTTTGTTGTTGCTCATAAGCTATTTAAAAGAAGATTTAGAAATCTTCACACAATCTTTGATCCATTGACAAAAAGAAAATAACATTTCCATCTCGTACCCCTGGTGATGACAGCATGTGATTTCAAAAGATTATAATTAGATCCATTGTTTTTATTGAATCTAGAAAATTACCTTTAAATGAAATGGAGTGACCAATATTTTTGCTTTTCTAGCAATCATTTCTCTTTGGACGCCTTGTGGCCTATATTATATTTTTCTTTTCCATAGAATTCTGCATAGTCAATAACCTATTCAATAACCTACCACTAGTTGGTTAGTGTAATGTCTTTTCTAGAATCCAGCCCCAGTTTTAACTGAGTATTGAAAGCAGTTTCAAAGTGTTAGTTTAAACCGTGAAGAATATGAAGAATTGCTTAAAGTCAAGTCAAGTCAAGTCAAGTTTATTTGTATAGCGCTTTTCACAATACAGATTGCATCAAAGCAGCTTCACAGTATTAAATTAAAATAATACATATTTCTCTTTCCACAGACGTGCAGCAATTGCATAAAGAGGCCTTGAGAAACTCTGTGCTGAACTCCACTCTGCCCAACTCTCTTTTGGGAGGTGAGCCTGTGGGAGAAGTGATCCGGAGAGGCCACTACACTCCCCTCTCCGTGTGCTCGTATCACGATGGCTATGGTGGGGTGAAAAGAGGCGATTGGGAAGCTTTTGAGGATGTCATATCCCGAGAGTTTTCTCCAGGATCTTAGGCCGCAGAGTGGTTTTTCATGGTGGAGTTGGGATGGGTAAGACTACAGTGGTGGAAAAGGTCATTTGGGATTGGACGACTGGCACGCGCCTGCAACATTATGGACCCCTTCTGCGAGTGCCTGTTTTGGAGCTGGCCGCTCTTGGAGGGAAAGCTGAGAGTTTGCAGAGCATGTTAGGCCGCCTGCACCCTCAGATCTCCGCCGAGACTCTTTCCGTCGCCCTCCAGAGTCCTCAGTCTTTACTTCTGGTGCTCGATGGGCTGGAGCAATCGCAGAACCTTCTATGCACTCCATCGTCCTCCTCTAGTCTCGTCTGTGACGCACAACAAGAAGCGACCGGCCCCGTATTGCTGTTCAGCCTTTTTCACGGTTCTCTGCTTCCTGGAGCTTCAATGCTGATCACCTCCAGAGAGCCAGTCAAGCTCGACTCTTTGAGAGTTTTCGAGGTGGTCGGGTTCTCCCAGACCCAAAGGAGAATGTTCTTCCAGGAGTTCTTTGATGACGTAGGCCTATCAGAGAGACTTTTTCAGCTAAGTGAGCAGGCGTTGGGAGTGAATGAGCAGTGTTTTCGTCCGGCCTTCTGCTGGACGCTTTGCAGTGTGTTTAAAACTCAGTTTGAGAGTAAAAACACCCCACCTGAGACTCTTACTCACCTCCTCAGCATCGTAACGCACATGCTCCTGGAGAAACAGAAGACGCACGCAGGAGAAACCAGAGAGCTTGTGTTAGGTTTGGCCAAACTAACCAATCCGGTTTGCTCCTACAACGACGTCACTTCCTGTGGCCTGCGTTCATTTCTGCACCATCCTGTGCTTTCTACTTTCTTGTGCTTCAATGGCGATGTCACTTCCCCTGACCTCACATTCTCCTTCCTGTCTCCACTGATGAAGAGTTCTTATCGGCCGCATCCTTTTATCTCGACCAATCCGTGCAGATCTCGGACGAGCGCTCGGATTTGTACTACACATTTCTAGCAGGGCTGTCGGACTCAGTCCAGCGTAAACCAATAGAAGACTCCCTGGGCAGGTTCGACGAAAGCCGGATTTCTGAGTTCTCTCAGTGGTTGATGGGATATGTTTCTACAGTGTTGCCAGGTATGTTTTGCGCAACAAAGCACTTTCGTGTTTTCCGGCTTCTGCAACACGCACGTAACTCGTCCCTGGTCAAAGAAAGCATCAGCAAGAGCCAATGGAGGCATGTCAGCTACAGTGACATGCAGGAGCCCGACTGCGCAGCGCTGTCATATGTAGTGAGTTGCATGGGAGAGATGGGGCACATGAACCTATATAGAGCCAAACTAACAGACGAGCAGGTCAAGAAACTTTTACCAGCGTTAAGGCTGTCGAAAAGCATTGGGTGAGTCTGACGTTTTAGATTTTTACATTGCATTAGTGTCACATGATCCTTCAGAAATCATTCTAATATTATTGATTTGCTGCTCAAGAAACATTTCTGATTATCAACGTTGAAAACAGTTGTGCTGCTTATTATGTTTGATCATTTTTTTCATGATTCTTTGATAATTTGACAATTCGAAAGAACAGCATTTATTTGAAATAAACATGTTTGTAACCATATAAACGTCTTTACTGTCACATTTGAACAATTTAATATGTTAATTTCCTCTCAAAAAGTATTTTTTGGCCATACAATTAAAATCCAGTGTGTCTTTTATCCCATCAGTCTGTCACAGAGTGATCTCAAATTAGCCTCCATCACCCACCTGGCGACAGCGCTGGCCGAGGGCCGGATGACCTCGCTGAATTTTTCCTGCTCCAGCTTGGAAAAAGAATCATTCAAAACCATCTGCCATGCACTTACACACACTGTGCTGCAGTCTCTCATGTAAGATCATTTTTTATGTATGTGCCCTTATCAGAAAGGACAGCATCATATTAGGAATGGGATTGTGTGCCGAGAGCTTGTGTGCTACTGCCGTGCCACGGCTCCACCAGCAATATCATACACTGGCTTACATCCTTCTTGGTGCTTGCTTTTGCTGTAATACTTGCTGAAATGTGTTGTCACCATGTTTAGGCTGAATGGATGCCATTTGACCGCAGCTGATTGTGAAGAACTGGCGAAGATGCTCTCCGGAGGCTCCCGACTGCGTGTGCTGTGTCTCTATGGGAATAAACTAGAGGATCAAGGCCTTATTCATCTCAGTAGTGCACTGGAGATCTGCAGACTTCAGGAAATCAAGTACACTTGCACTATTCGTACTACTTCACTCTTTTTGGGAGCAGAAATCTCGAAATGAAACCAATTAACTGCTGTTTTGTTGTTTGTGTGTGCATGTGTTCTGCAGTCTGCTTGGTTGCTCACTGACAGCGGCGTCCATGTCTGCACTGTCTTCGGCTCTGAACAATGGTTTTTCAGAGCTGAGGATGCTAGACCTGAGCAGAAACTCACTGAAGGATGATGGGATTGAGCTGATCTTACAAGCGTTACAGAAACGCCGTCTAAACTCATTGAAGTAAAGCATTCATGCTATGTGTTTAGGTGACCAACATACATGGATAAAAAGTCAGGTCTAAACACATCTAAGTAGCAAATATCTTACTCTTTACACACGTCAAAGTGTGTTTTTTATATACTGTATACTATCGTTCAAAAGTTATTTTTTTTTAACATGTTTTTGAAAGAAGCCTCTTATGCTCACAAAGGCTGCATTTATTTGATCAAAGATAAAGTGAAATAAAACAAATAGTGCAATTTTATTAAAAATGTTTCTTGTTATTGCCAGTGTTGATAGAAAGTCAAAAATAACAGGATTGATTTCAAATAGAAATCTTTTGTAACATTATTAATGTCTTTACTGTCACTTTTGAACAATTTAATGCATCCTTTCTAAATAAAAAGTATTTATTCTAAAAATAATAAAAATCTTACGACCAAAACTTTTGAATGGTATATATATATATATGAATATGAATGACAGGAAACAGGATCTAAATGCAATACATTTTGAAAATAAAAATATATCTAGAATATAATTAGCAGCAAATTGTAGCAGAGTGTTGTGGCTCACTGTTTGAGATGGTTGCAATTAGCTACAAATTCCTAAGGTTAATTGCGCAAGGTTAATAAAAACCTTTTTTTTTCCACAGAGTGTCTGACTGCGAGTTGACTGGCTCCTGCTGCCCCTCTCTGGCAGCTGTCCTCCAATCAGAAAACTGCTGTCTGACTGAGCTGGACCTGTCTTTAAATGATCTCGGCCAATCAGGAGGGATGCAGATATGTGAAGCCCTGATGGCTCCTAAGTGCACACTGGAAATACTGGAGTATGTATGCAAATGAGGTGTTTTTTAATCACATTGATGATGATCATGTGAGAAAGGCAGAGAGTTGAAGCGTGTTATGAATATCATTGGTGAATATTATAATTTTTTGGTTGGATCAGTTGAACATCAACTACCATTCAAAAGTTAGGGATAATAACAATAAAAAAAAAAGGCAATCAATACTTTTATTCAGCAAGGACGCATTAAAATGACAGTAAAGACATTTATAATGTTACAGAAGATTTCTATTTCAAATATGCTGTTTTTTTTATTTTATTCCATCATCAAAGAATCCTGAAAAACCCTGTATAAAAGTTTACACACTTCATTACGCAGCACAACTGTTTTCAACATTGATAATAATCAGAAATATTTCTTGAAAATCAGCCTATTGAGATGTGATTTGAATGATTTCTGAAGGATCATGTGACAGGTTGGAGTAATGATGCTGAAAATTCAGCTTTGATCACAGGAATAAATACAATTTTAAAATATATTCAAATCGAAAAGTTATTTTAGATTGTAATAATATTTCATAATATTTCTGCTTTACTGTATTTTTAATTAAATAATTGCAGCCTTGGTAAGCAGAACATAAAAACATAAAAAATTGCTACCAATCCCAAATATTGTACGGTAGTGCAAATGTTCTTTCCGATGTGGAGAATATTATTGCATTTTGATGAAAGTTTATGAACACAATCATTTAAACTTTACTCTAAATGAGAAAATCACTTGGAAAAACTTTCCCGATGTGATTCTAAGCTGTGTGTGTATTTGTTGTAGATTTACAAGATGTGAGTTGACTGAGGAGGTGTTTGGAGCACTGAGGACTGTTCTGACGTCTGGCGTCTCAAGGCTCACCAGTCTCGATGTAGGAATGAATAATGTGGGCGAGAGTGCAGCCAAACACATGTGGGAGGCGCTGAGACACAAAAACTGCAAACTCCAGCACCTGGAGTGAGTGATATCCTCAACAGAAACCTGCATGATTAGAGATCGTTTGAAACACAAAACCGCACCTGATGATTGAAGTATCTGTCTTGTCTTCTGCAGTCTGGAGATGTTTCCTCTGACAGACGCTTCCGTAGAGGAGTTATGTGAATCTGTTGCTGCCAGCAGCACTTTATCAACTCTCATCCTAAAAAACAACGAGATGACGGACTCCGCCGTACCACAATTGGTCAAATTAATGCTGGCCCGTCCTCAAATGACCGAGCTAAAGTAAGTTCAGGCTTTAAATGTAATGTTCTTGCCCATACAGAAAAGAATTTTTTTTTTTATATTTTTAAAGTTTTTTTTTTTAAATACACTAAAATTGCATATTTTTAAAGAAAAAAAAAAATAAAAAAAAAAAATTTTTACACTAAAATTGATTTTTTTTTAAAAAACAATAAAATTGCCAAAAAAAAAAAAAAAAAAAAAAAATATATATATAAACAGACATTTTAAATGTTCACTTTTAGTTTGTTTCCTATTTCATTGTTTTTGACCATTTTTTCCCCCAATGGAAATATAATTATATTGTCCAAAATACATATTAAAAGATACATTTTGTATTAGCCCAAAATGTATTTTAATACAGTAAATGCATTTTCTTGCCCCTTGCAGTACATTTTCCAATATATTTTGTAATTGAAAGGTTCAAATGAAATATATTTTAAATGAGCATTTTTAGTATATATTCTGCATACATTTTGGCCAGGAATTTTTTTTGTATGATTGCACTTAAATCTTTCCTAATTCAATATGATGTACTATGCAGTATGTGATAAGTAATGTATTATTTTTCTCATATTTTCTTCCAGTCTGAGGTATAATGACTTCAGTGAGGATGTTTTTGACTTGCTGGAAACGTGCCAAATATCGTTTACTAGAAGAATCTCAGGTTGGAACATCTCCAATATATACCTGCATATCTTGGCTTTTAAAATTAAATGCATGCTTAAAGTGTAAAAAAAAAAAGCTTTTATTAATGCATATTCTTTTTCATCTATTCCTTAGCAGCAAGAGACAAAGTTACTCCCTCTAGTGGCTGTGTTTAGGGATGCACAATATATATCGGTCACCATATCGGTAGCGGCCAATATATATTATTTTTGAATGTAATAGTTGTCAGTCTGATAAGAAAATTTGGCTGATATATTAAAGCCGATAAATAATGGATTATTTCCTTTAGCTGAGACACTTCAGATGCGCACTGTTTGCCATAATGGGTTAGAATTCCTTGAAATATGATTGGAATCCCTTCAAAAAGGAAAATACAGTTAAATGCAATGTGCAGCATAAGTCTGTCATATAGGCTACATCAAATTATGATGATAATATTATAATGGTGTGCTTGGTTCATGGCTTTTAATGATGAGACTTTTGTTTTTGTAATCAGGCTCTCAAATATTATATAAAAATTTGGATTTAGATTTATCGACCAATATATCGGTTATCGGCTTTCAAATATAAAGAATTATTAGTTATTGGTATCGGCCAAAATTTTCATATCGGTGCATGCCTAGCTGTTTTACAGACAGTTTTATACAGTTGCCCCCAAAAAGTATGAAAGTTTTTTCATTTGTAACAAATATATTATAAAGTGTTTTACTTGAAGTAATGGAATATATCACAAACACACTTTACAAGCAAAAACAGATCACAAAAAGAAGCTTGTCAGGTTTCATAATAATAAAACAATAGATACAGTGCAAAAAAGTGAATTCTTTCTGGTTGTGAAGCATTCATTACTATATATATTCATTCATTTGAATTGTGATACTTTTTGGGCCACTGTATATTATGTCTGGTTCTTACACATACCGGACAACCCTCAAAATGCAATTTCTTGGCAAAATGATTGTCTTAAAGAAATGGACAGCCGGAACTCACAGGACAGTGATTTATTTCACATTACATATTGAGAACATTCAATTCAGTGTGATTCTGAGAACTATTTCAGTTTTAGTGGCACTTATAAAAGAGAGCTCAGTCTGGCATTTGAGGCTTTTATACAGAATAGTGACTGAAAGGATGGACTCATTAGAAATGACAAAACCTGATTGTGCACTCAGAGAGCGTCCTCATGCGACCCTGTTCGCTCTCATTGTAACACACACACACACACACACACACACACACCCCGCTGAAACCATGGATTTGCATGCTGCTTCTGTTTGATGAAGTTGAAGCTGTCTTGCTGGTTAAAGTATTTAAAACACAACAGCAATGCCATTCTTTTCAGCAGGGCTCACACACACACACACCACACACACACTCAGTATTGCATCTCTGTCCTTCTTTCACTGATGTTCTGGATGGTTCTGCAAGCAGAGGATGAACTCAGTAACAGGCCGACCCTCGTAACAGATCTCGTACACTGCATTAAAAAGGGGAAATCTGTGGGAAGAAAAAACGTTCAGATAAACTAACTTTATTGCGTTTGGTCTCAAAGTAAATGCAGTGCACAATGAAATTGAAACTTACTTGTCAAGTACGCCTTTGTTTTTGAGTATGGTGTGGACCTCAGCGGCTGTGGCGGGACCCTGCAGCTTCTGGCCATTCAACATTTCCTTCTCAAGCTCTTCGAGAGACTGAAACAGAGGATCTAATGACTACAAATGCTGCCAAAGATTTGTTTACTCTATTTGTATTTGCACTAATATTACTGCTACTATTATCACCTGTTTTGCACTATTCTCATTGTAAGCAAAGCTACAAATATTTAGTTTTTTGTTGCGGGGTTTATTTTTGGTGAAAAATTTTGTTTTTTTTTTTTTTTTTTTTTTTTTTTGAAGAAATTTCATATATTTAAATTAGTTAAGCACTTTTCAAGTACCTCTTCATAAATATGGCTGTTTTCAAGGGTTTTCCAGGCCTTAAATTTCAAAAAGTCAAATTCAAGTACTTTAAGCACCTTGTACGAACCCTGTTGACAGCTGCAGTGGGAAAGATTTGCAGTGTAAAAATACTAACAGTGTGTGGTTCCTCACAAATCAGTTGTATGAAGTTAAAAGAATTGAAATAAAGTGCACAAGTTGAATGGACTACTTTTTTGTCTTCTTGAAGCTTGACAGCTCCATTTCTGTCAAGAAAAAGCATGTCTTTTGTTGTGTTCCACAAAAGAAAGTCATACAGGTTTGAAATGGCACGAGGGTGAGCATATTTTCGGTGAACTATCCCTTTAAGTTCTTGGTGTCTCACCTTGCCGGTCTTGGCGAAGGCCTCCGCGACTTTCCGATTTCGTCCTCCGTAACATGTGGTAATGAGATCAGCAACGCCACAGCTCTCCAAGAAAGTTGCAGAAGAGACCGAGCCGGCGGTGCAGAACAACCGAGCAAAGCTGATCATCTCCATGAGACCCAGTCTGATCACGCAGCCTTTGTATTGTCACCAAAGCCCAAGCCGTCACAGAAACCTGCTCCTACTGCCACTATATTCTGTAGGAAGACAAAGAGTGTCTGACATGTTCTGAGCTAGATTACAACAAGAAACGTGTGTTTGGAAATGCCCTGACACTATATTTTTATGGTGTTTGTGTTCTTTCTGTGCACTATGAAGTTTGTTATGTTGCAGTCAGATGAAAGTCTTAAAGGGATAGTTCACCCAAATGAAAATTCTGCCATTTGTTTTGCAATGACGTGAGGATGTATAAATGATGACAGAATTTTCATTTTGGGGTGAACTACACCTTTAAGACTTTTATCTGACTCTGCAACCTAAAAAAAAATTTCAGAAGCAAAGTGTTTTCTCCTATAGCTCAAACCGTAGCTAGCCAAGGTCATGGGTTTGATTCACAAGGAATTCTTGAACTGATAAAGATGTGTCTCTTGAATGCAATGTAAGTTGCTTTGGATAAAAGCATCTGCCAAATGCATCAATATAAATGTATTTATAAAACAATAGATACAGCGATTCTATTCAGTAAAAGGAAAAATATAGCCTTTAAATACAAAATATAAATGAAGGTAACACACACACACATATATATATATATATTTTATTTATTTCAGCTAGTTGGCAACATTTCTCATTTTCGTTTAGTTTAAGTTGAAGTACTAAAATGAAGTAAAACTAAAACAAACAAAAATAAAGACTAATAAATACTATATAGACATTTAAAAAAAAAAAACTAATAAAAATTAACAAAAAGCTAATTCATAATATTTGCAAATATATTAATGATAGTAAAAAAACACTGGTCTGAAAATCATGACATTTGCTACACTATCAAACCAACTAGAGTTTATTTTAAAGAAAGACAGCACAGAGCACACTTTTCAGGCAAATACATTTGACAACAATACATTTATTATTGTTATTTTAGTATTATTTCTATACTACTATAGTATTTATTCATATTTTGTAGCTTTTATTGTTATATTTTCATTTAAATTTAGTTTAGGTTTTATTAATTCTGTTATGTGCTTTTGTCAAATATATTATTTATTTTTGTATATAAATTTTAGTACTTCAGGTTATTTCTTTCATTTAGTTGCCTACATTTTTTAAGTTTAAGTTCAGTTAGCAATAACAACACTTCTAAGTTAGTGGTGCAACTGTCCAAATTCTTATCAGTGTATATAGTTCTACTGGTTTGATTATTTTGTTTTTATACATCATGCTTCAAAGAACCTCTTCACAGCAAAAGAGAATGTTAATAGACTGTAAGTGTAAGTACACACTGCATGCAATGTCAACCTAAAAATAGTTTTACCTGTTGAACACACTGGATATCACGTTATTTTGAACTGTGTCACATATGCACTGTCCTGTTTTGAGGTGTAAAATGATGAAGTGTGAATAAGCAAACCTTCAGTGCACCACAGATCTCCACCACATCTGCTTCCTGTACGACCGTGACCCGGAAGTGATCCGTCTGCATGAGTTCTTTCAGCAACGCCCCCTCAGTTTGATCCCTGTCACGGCCGTAAAAGAGAGAAGTTACATTGAAATGGAGAAACCCACCCAAATTAGCTTCGGTTAAACAGGCGTATAATAATTTGGGTAAATGTGTAGCTAGATTTATGCCTATTTTTTCACATCTTCATGGACACCACAATGATTTCCCTTGTGTGGTAATATTTTTCCTTGTAATTATGTATGGTACTTTGCAAAACTGGGAACTGCTGCGTGTAGGTAGAGAAGCAAAGTGTATGCGCGTTGAGCACACGCTACATTATAGCCAAGCATGCGCCCTTAAAATAGCATCTGAATAATGCAGATGCTATGAATAATGTTTTCAGAAAATGCAAAATAGCACCAAGGAACGTTTGCGCTGGAACATGCCTCCTCTTTTCGCTGAACCGCCCCCGGGAGCGCAAGTTCATTCCCTAATTTACCGACGTGCGTCTGTGGAGGGAAAGGTCCGCTGTGCGTCGGCGGCAAAATAGGAATGACACATACGTCGGTGTACAAAGTCAATTGCGCTGGGTGCAAGATAGGGCCCCCAAACACAAAGTGACCTATCTAACATATTCACATTGCTTTTTATCAGCCTCACCAATGGTGGTCTCGCAGAATTTCTCATCCGCCACCTCGTTGGCGATATTCGCTCCCATCAACACGCTCATCTTGATGCCCAGCTTCTCGTGAATGACCTCTGAGATGAGCTTCAGTCCATCCGGTCCTTCATCCACCCCCTAAATGAACCCACAAGCACAGTGATGGTTTGCTATCGGTGTCAAATGTGACAGTCTTGTGATCTTAAAAAGCAACTGTCCTCTTTTTTTTCAGCTGCTGAGTAAGAGAGAAAATGGCAAAGAAATGACTTCCGCACACATTGCATATATTCATGAGTGTACGGGACCTTGATGAGGGACATTCCAAGCGCGTCCTGTTTGATTTTGCCCTTTATGGTGTCACAAGCACGAGCGATGAACTGATGTGGAATCACAAAGATCAGGATGTCAGCACTCTTGGCAGCGTCGAGCAGATCTGGCACCGCAACCTGTGAGCTAGAGAACGAGAGTGGAATAGAGAGAAGGGAAAAGAATCAGTTTGATACGTAATGATGAAACCTGCAGAAACATACTCAACTATTCACTATATGAGGTGCCCTGTTTCATCTTTAATTATGTGACCTACATATTGGCCTATTTGTTTTGTTATTATTTTGACATGTCGTTGTCAAGCCAAAACCACCTTGTTCACATTATAATCCATGTATCAAGTCTCTGCCAACGGTTTTCTAGGCCTCTAGCCCAGTCCAGAGATAGTGATTGCTGAACCTAGTTATAAGCTGAACCATTTGGCTGACTCTCAAACATTTGGTCTAAGGTCAAAAAGACGGAGAAACCACATGCAGCTTTGTCAGCTTCTTATTAGTTGCTTGAGTACAAATGGATGGTTTCGTTTGCAAAGCAGCACGTGCCTCCCTAAGGTTTTGGGGAAGAATCGAGTGGCTCAGCACTCTTCTCCAGACTTCTGGATTGTGTTAAGTTCCTCTGTAGCAGAGCAACTATTTGCTGTCGAAACAATTTCCCAAGCAAAAAAGTCAACTGATCTGTGTGGTTG
>FLSR01004882.1:4623313-4642072 GCA_900092035.1 Leuciscus waleckii
TCTTCGGAACACAAATGAAGATCTTTTTGATGAAATCTGAGAGCTTTCTGTCCCATTGAGAGCTATGCAATGCAACTACCACTTAGACGCTTAATTAATGGGTAAACTATCCCTTTAAGTGAAATTACCAATCAGCAAACAAAAGTTCATCTTGTCATCTCCCTAAAAACATATTCTATATCCCAATATCAGGGGTCTTCAACAAATCAATCATTGTTTGATCTCAAAAAAGTTCAGCTAAATGTTCCATTTCCATATAGAAATGTAGAAAATTGAAATGTAATGTACAAGTAGGCCTATGAGACTTTGTACATCAATCAACACTCAAATTACGATAGATCTCTGTTCCTTCTGTGTACCATATAGTTCAGACACGTAGACAGCATGTAGAGGAAAATCTGCATTTAATTAGTGTTTAATTATAGTCTATCAACCCCACTGACAAGAAAAACTCAAAATCAAAATGACGTATTTCCCACAATTAAAAGAATATTAAAAAAAGAAAAGAAAAGAACATTACATTCTTTTTTGCCTTCATTTGTGACATGATATACATGATAATTAAGCAAGCACCCCTATTTACATAATGCAAAATATATAATTTTTTTTATAATTTAGGCATAGGCCTGTTTTACCATTTAAATTACATGTTTATATTATAGACATAAATAATGTAAAATGTAGAATAGGCCTATGCATAAATTATTTAATTTATGTTTAATAAGTAAAGCTAAAACAATAGTTCTCATTACTACATTACAATAATGAGAATCATCACTCAGAATCAAAAGCAAAACATCTACTCATCTAGGTTATGCCAAAAGTGTAAAATGTGCTTAATTGCCATTAAAATAATGTCACAACTCAGAAATGTTAATGCTACAAAAACATTTTTCATGTGACCTAAACATATTTTCGTGAGATCCACCTTGTCTCATGTGAAATCACGACTCGTTTTTAGGTTTGTCACACTGTATCACTCAACAGAATCCAACAGACAATTAAAGCGCGCGACAGTGATAGCGTTCACTTGTAGCGTTTACCTGAAGCACTTCAGAAAGATGCTGTACATGAAAACAGATGCCAGTTATCCGAACATTTCTCCGGTGTTCGTGCAGAAATCAGCCGATCCCGTCGTCCACCCGACAGACCGATGGAAACCCATATCTGTGATGAAATGATGACTCGCGCGATGGATGATCTCTCTCGAGTGACGATCCTGAAGCTCTAATGGCTGAAGCCAAGGTCGTGAGAGTCTCTCTCTCTCTCTCTCTCTCTCTCTCTCTCTCTCTCTCTCTCTCTCTCTCTGTCCGTCCGTCCGTCCGTCCGTCCGTCCGTCCGTCCGTCCGTCCGTCCGTCCGTCAGTTCTATCTTTTTTTCAGTACCATGGTATATCCAAATACCTATGCCATAATATTGTGGTGCTACCACAGTAGTTTTTATAAAGATAAGAAAAATCTAAAATAATTTCAGCAATAATCTATGGGGTTTCTCTTAAACATTACATATACACATACTGTACACACAGACACACACATATATATTCTATTCTATTCTATTCTATTCTATTCTATTCTATATACTCTCATATTCTGTATCTGATCTCTCTCAATGAGTTTAACCCTGAAAATAACCCTCAAACAATAAGCCAGTAGCCTATATGGGTTTATACGGATCCAACACATGACATCTTTGTTTAAATGGCCACATATGATAGCTTAGCTGCTGTAAGTAAATATTCATTGCTTGATATTAAATATGAATGGCATATTTTTTGAAGTGCATCAGGAGAGAAATGCACACATCACTCTGACAGGTTTATGGCGTGGATGTGGCTCTGCATATGTGATCACACACACACTCACAATCTGTCTAATGCGGTTAAGTCAAGAGAAAGATTCTCTGGCATTCTATAAAGAGAAGCACTGTATGCTACGTCCATGTTATATGCTTTATTTACAGAACCCGGATCTAGTTAAAAGACTACATGCACCTCCTTTCACTTGTTCATGGCACAAATGCCTCCTATTGTTTTGCTGTCTCAGCTTAATATTACATATATAGTCCCTGAACTCTGTCTCTAATGCATGGTTACACTACGCCTGTTTTAGTCCGCTGTCTACTTGGCCAGACATTTGTTCACATGGGGCCGCTATCAACAAAATTGATTATTTTAAAAGGCAAAGGTTATTGTATGTCAGAGCAGTAGGCTACTGTAATATATCTTACAGTAGCATATCTTCAATAACATATCTTCTTATTATAGAATTACTTTATGTAGCTGTAAAATTGATTGAATGAGGAATTGTGATTTGTTTGACTTAATAAATATCAAACACCAGCATAAAATCACAATTTAACCTATTTGTTTTTAGTACATGCAAATAATTCATTAGTGTACGTTATTCCAAAGAAATAATCTTGTCTTTCATCAATATAAGGGTGCATTAAATTGATCAAAAGTGACATTCATAAATTTGTATGCTGTATTCTGTACTTGAATCCTGAAAAAAAGGATCACTGTTTGTATCACCACAAAAATACTGAGCAGCACAACATAGACAATAATCATAAAAGTTTCTTAAGTACCAAATCAGCATATTAGAATTATTTCCGAAGGATCATGTGACACTGAAGACTGGAGTAATAATGCTGTCATCGCAGGAAGAAATGGCATTTTTCAATATATCAAATTATATTGTAATAAAATATCATAATATTACTGTTTTTACAGTAGGTTATTTTGATTAAGTGAAGATTTTGATTTAAAAATGAAGGGGAAAAGAGTCAAAATGGCAAGTGTATGAAATCATGTTTATTTGTAACTCAGTTTATTTATGTACAGCACGTTGTGAACTATGACACGGGCGGAGTCAAATGTGATCAGATGAGGGCGGGGTCACAGAGTCTCTGGAATCCTGGGATATCGGCCCGACTTCAATGAGCAAATCAGCAGCGTTATTCAGACCTGAGACCCGTGTGAGAAGGTACAGAAGGGACAGACGACGGAGGCTTAGGCCAAGCTCTGTCTAGCGATAGTCGAATGGATGCTGTTGATTGGCTGGCTGGTGTGAGGAGCAGACCTCAGCCCTGCCTACCACGAGGGCCCTCATGCTTGCGTCGACAAGAGCCCAGGAGAGTCTCCAGAGCCAGCTTCACGAAGGCCTGGAAATTACTGTTTCTCTCCCTTTGGCTGTCCTGTGAGGGGAAGACACAAAGACAGATACCTTGACTGGAAACATAGCAAGTGTAATAAAATTGTCCCTGAGAGCAAGATAGAAATGCGCAATCTCCTCTCTCATTTGTGTCAAGATGTTGCATTTCTCACACACTGCATATTGATTCAAATGTGTATTTGTCAGACAAACATTTACTTTCATAAGCCATGAAAACCATTTTACGTTTCAATTCTGGACAACATTATTTCTAGAAGTGTTTTGACATTTTTTTTGCTTGTGTTTCATGCACCTCTGAAATGTCTACAGGCCTATTGTCAGTATTTACCTCCTTGCTTTTTGGTGTCATCTCCTTTCTCATCAACTTTCTTCGGCTGCTCCTTAGGACTCTGAGGTTGCTGCAGGAAGACAAGAAAATCGAAATTCAATCTCAAGAAAGCAATTAAAGATTAATTATGCATGTATGTAAAATGGGTCTGCTGTGGGCAATTCTTTACCTTGGTACCGGATTTCTTATCCCCCTTGTTACCTGTTAAAACATTCACGACATTACTTTTTGCATGCCTGGTTTAATTTACTACTGTGGTGTTTTGGCGTTCATAAAAGTCTAAATGAAAGGTGTAATTATCTCATGACAGTTTTGCATGTTAAAATCTTAATTAAAAACATATTTTAAAGGTTTTCTTCAATATTTCCTTTTGTTCCAGGCATTTTGGCTGCGCTCCAAGGTCTTTGCGTCCTTTTAGAATAAGCAGTGCTGAGCGCTGGCGCGGCCCTCATTTATGGCCCCGGCCACTGAATGACTCCACTTACGGGGCCCCTTCGGGAAACAGCGTCAGGAACAAGTAAAGAGCCCCGTCAGCTGTGCCTCAGCACTGTCCTGTCACGGGCCTCTGCTGAGCTCAGGTGGAATCATATCTTTTGTACAGTTAATCCTTTTATTTTGCAAATCGATGGTTCGCTCCCGCAGCTTTTTCCTCAACCCGGATAGGATTCTTGATTTTGAAATGTTAATATCCAGTTTGAAATGTAGTGTTAAACTGCAGGTTAACAGTCTCTGAGCTCTGACTATGTTCTGCAGTTTTATCAGGACAATGTTATATCTTCAGGTTTAATGAAGTAGGGACTAGAATTTTATTGACAACTATACACAAAGGCAAATGTTCAGACATATCCTACAAATAAAATAAAATAAATAAAATAAAATAAAAATATAAGATATTTATATTAATAAAAATATAAAAATAAATGGAATTTATGTGGTTAATAATTAAATTTTTTAATAGTTATTATTTAGATTTAATGAAGTAGGAACTTAAAATGTTATTGACACCCCTACACGACGCTCTTCCGATCTAGCTTCTGTGTGATTGACAAAAAAAAAATATTATTCGTTGTGGAACTGCTGTTGTTGTTAGCATCCTTGCTAACTGGGGCGAATGCGTCAAAACATTGATTTTAAATTGATTTTATTTGTTTGGGTTGTTTATAAATATGAATCATTTTGAAATGATATATTCATTATAAACATTGTGTTCACGTTAGTCATGTTTCCGTGTAACTTACTAGTGTGTGTTTGAGAAACAAGAATAGCATGCTAGTTGTAATTTGACGCTGGATTTATGTGTTTTTAGTGCGATCAAAGTTAACGTATTAATGAAATACGTTTTTCACGTAATTCTTTTTAACGGTTGCATTCAATAAATTTCATTCTGCTTTCTAAAGACTGGTCAGAAATAATTTGCTATTATTTTGTATACATTTTTTTTTCTTTCTCATAAATAATTATTTTAAAAAAGATAGAATTAAAAGTCTTTGTGGAAAACTTAATCTCATGTAAATTGTCAAGTAAAAGTAAATATTTTCCAGATATTATTTAAACAATTTGTTGTAGTAATATACAATGTAAAAAAGCCAAATTTGTATTTTGGGAACAATTATATTTTCCACACAGAGTATTAATAGATTTTTACACAGCTGCCTTTATGTTTACAAACAGGGTGTCTCACAAGCAGATCATCTCCTTTGGGGTCTTTAGCATCAAAAAGTTTGAAAATCATTGAGTTAGATGATTATTAAGTTGTGATTAGCATTCATTTATGTTATTTTGTGTCTCTTGTCATTTTTTTAACAACAATTACAAATAGAAAATTTTAATCATATCTAATCTGAACGATACAAATAAGGCTCTGACATCTTCTTAGTTATTTATTATTGATTTATATAACAGTGTATTTGTCTTTTCTGCAGACCTCGTGTTTCCTGCATCTCTCTGTGTTGAGGATCTCAGGCTGCTGTTTGGCAGCAGGTGCTGGCAGTGGACGCAAGGTGTGTGCAAGATTGTCATTGGAGTGAGACTTCATGCATATGTGTGCATTTCTTTTTAACGTGTGTAGGGACTAATCATGTCTTATATTATTCTCTATGCCTCTCTGCCTCTCCCTGTCTTATTCCTCAGGTACAATGCTTACCGCACACCTACGTTCCCCCAGTTCCGCACACAGTACATCCGCCGGCGCAGCCAGCTGCTCCGCGAGAATGCCAAGTGTGGCTTTGAGCCGGGGCTGCGCAGGCAGTATCTGCGTCTGCGCAGTCAGTTGCTCGCCCTGCGTTACGGGCCTCTGTCAGAGCAGAGCAGCTTCAGAGCCAGCAGTGTGCGCAGTTCCCGCACCACACTGGATCGCATGGAGGTTAGGTGCATTCAGAAACAGGGAAGAGGGTTCGAGAAATGTGGATTAGGAGGCCTGGGCTGAAATAAGCCCCACAAAAACACATTCAGAGGGCAAGATAGTATATATAAGACAGTCCTAGATATAAATAGCAATCCAGATCCAGGTCAATGTGTTGTGTGAGAGCTGCAGTGCATGTAGATTGCGAGCTCTTTTGTGCATGATGGGCTTTATGTTGCTGTAGTGCTAAACTCTAAAATCACCGTCCATTGCTGCCTGCTTTTCTCTTTTCTTGGTCTTTTTTATTCTCTTTTTCATCTTTTTTTCAGGACTTTGAGGAGGATCCCAGGGCTCAGGGTGCCAGAGGCCACCGGAGATCAGTAAGCCGTGGTTCATACCAGCTACAAGCCCAGATGAACAGGGCGGTGTATGATGAAAGGTAAACCCCGCTATTTTACTAATTATTTTCGTGTTTGCATTGTGTATAAATAAGTCTCTGGGAACATCTTATGTGCCAGGCCTCCAGGTAGCCTGGTGCCCACCTCGGTGGCAGAGCCAGTCGGGCCATGGCAGGTGACACCACCCTCAGTGAGAACTACGCCTTTGCCGGCATGCACCACATCTTTGACCAGCATGTCGACCAGCTGGTGAGTGAGATGTTAATGACACAACTAGGGCTGTGACCAACCGAAATTTCTATAGTCAATACCAGCACCATTCAAATTTCACAATATTTGATTAGCGGTCAACCGATATACATTTTTAGAGAGCAGGGTGGCAGATTTCCGATATAAGGCCAATATATATGATATCACACTATTTAATTTAAAGATAGTAAATAACAGCCTGCTAGATATTTATTTGCATAATATTTACTTAATTAGAAATAATTAGTAAATTAAGCAATATGAAAAAAAATTATAATAGAATTCAATTTAAATTATTTTAATTTAATACAAAATTATTGTAATAAAAAAAAAATTAACTTTTTATATTTTAGATAGCAACTTCTTGATTTTGTAATCCTATTATAGTATTTTTCATCATAAAATAAAACTTTCAAAATAAAAGTCACTCATCAACAACAACAAAAAAGTAAATCAGATGATGTTGATAAATAAAAAGTGCCATATATTGTCCGATATATATCAGTCGACCACTATCTTTGATACCAATTTTGATGCCACAGCAAAACCACAGTTTATTAATAATTTTTCAAGAAAGCAGTGACTGACAAAGGATATATTGTTATTGATAATATTGTTTTTTTAATTCCTGCATTGTGTCTATTTCACCAATCTGATACTTTGGCATATCTATTTGCACCTTAGATATAACCAACTGTATTTAGATGAGCACCTCGTCAAGACCACCATTTTGACTAAGAAGCGCATTTGATCATTTTGCGGTGCAGTCACATTACCGCTAGGCTTCTTCTGTGCATGCATGTAAATTTTTGAAAACAGCCATCAGTCCTTGGTCTGTTGTTTTTACCCTCTCATTTAACCTTTAATTATTTTATCTCCTCAGTTCCCCGATTGCAGTTTGCCAATGATGATAAACACCTCCTCGCCTGTGCTCATTGGATGGAACATTGTCAATCATGACACTATCCCCACCTCCACCAACTGTAAAGGTGACACTGAAAGGCCATGCTGGGCCGTGACTGACTTTGCCTGGTCGCTTAGCAATGACATCATTGTGTCCACGTCCAAAGATGGCACTCTGCGTATCTGGAACACAGAGGATGGCCGCTGCATCCGGGAGGTGGTCGACCCAGAGGGCAGTGAGCTGCTGTGCTGCACTTTTCAGCCCATGAACAACAACCTGACTGTGGTGAGCCCAAATTGCAACCATTATTGTTTGCGATATTTGCTACTGTTCAAAAGTTTTGGGTCGGTAGGATTTTAAAATTGTAAAAACTTTAAGGTTGCATTTATTTGATCGAAAAGTGCAGTAAAAACTGTAATATTTTATAACTTCTTTCTGTTCTAATATATTTTAAAGTGTAATTTATTCATGTGATGCAAAGTTGAATTTTCAGCATCATTACTGCAGTCTTCAGTGTCACATGATCCTTCAGAAATCATTCTAATATGGTGATTTGCTGCTCAAATTATTTTTATTTTTTTGTCATCAATGTTGAAAACAGTTGTGCTGCTTGATATTTTTGTGGAAACCATGATTCTCTCAGGATTCTTCGATGAGTAGAAAGCTCAAAAGAACAGCATTTCTTTGAAATAATCTTTTGTAACAATGTAAAAATCTTTACTATCACTTTTGATCGATTTAATGCATCCTTGCTGAATATTAATTTCTTTAAAAAAAAGAAAAATGTTGCTGACTCCAAACTATTGAACAGTAGTGTAATTACAGATGTTTTTTTCTAGTGACCAATGACCATACATCTTGTAATAACTGCAGAACTGCAATATTATGTTTATCAGAAAGACTATAGAGGAAAGGCATCCCACATTTATTACCTGTTCCCAAGAAACAAATATTAAGAATTCCGCCCCCTAGAATGGGATAATTCTGGGTGACAGACTTCATAATTTTTGGGGAAATGGAATTGTTTATGCTGATGAAATACTGTGGAACAAATACCATCAGCCCTTTCAGTAATCCTATTAGGGTGTGATATGCACCACCAGCCAAAAAAAGGGTACTTTGTGTGCAATAGGGGTAATTGTACTAAATGTAAAGAGACCAAATGTAGTTTAATTCAGCTAGTGTGAATACATTTATTGAGCATAAATGTGTTGGGTGAGTTGGGCGACCTATAAAAACATCTCTGCAATGTGGCATGCATAAAGAAACTCGGTTATATTACAACTAGATTATATCTTTCATGCTTTCTTCACTTCTGTAGTGATTTTGTCTTAATGTGAATGCTCCAAACAATCATAACAATTATAACACAAAGCTTTCCAGATTCACTTCAATTTTCAACATTATGTAATTTCCCTTTTATTTGTGTCTACATATGTTACTAGACAAAGCTAATGTAACACTACGACATTTTAGTAAATTGTAAAAAATATGAAAATGTCTGGTTAAGTATTTTCTGAAGTCGTTATGATATATCAAATCAAATGTGTCTTTGTCCCAGGTTGGCAACAGCAAACATCACCTGCAGGTGGTGAACATCTCCACGGGGAAGAAAGTGAAAGGAGGCTCCAGCAAACTGACGGGTCGAGTGCTTTCTCTCTCGTTCGATGCACCAGGGAGAATCCTGTGGGCTGGCGATGACAGGGGAAGCATTTTCTCCTTCCTCTTTGACATGGCCACAGGTACAAAGATGTTTCATGTCAGGCCCAGATTGTGATTTTGGGGGAAAATCTGGAATCCATAGTAATGTAGATGAGAGTAGAACTGATATATTGGTGTTTAAGTAAAGTCAAGGTTCTTCTTCCAAAGGAAAACTGACCAAAGCTAAGAGACTGGTGGTGAATGAGGGCAGCTCTATTTCCAGCATCTCAGCCCGCTCCTGGATCAGTCGAGAGGCTCGGGATCCGTCGCTGCTCGTCAACGCCTGTGTAAACAAACTACTGCTCTACAGGTTAGAATGCACTTAACGGCAATCCAGATAGTCACTTTCCTTTGGCTAAGATGATTATGATCAGTGTGGAACTGGTATTGACAGGGTCGTGGATAATGAGGGGACTCTACAGCTGAAGAGGAGTTTCCCCATCCAACAAGGACCCAACCGCTGCACAGCATCTTCTGTCCTCTCATGTCCTTCAGACAGGGAGCCTGTGTTGGTAAGACCCGAATCATCATCTCATCTGTGACCGTTTACATTCAGCAACTGAAAATAGGGCCATTGTAATTTCTGTTTTTTAAATACTTTTCTTTGAATACTAAGCAAAGCTCGAATTATGTCTGCTTAAACACTAGTCATCATAGGCAAGAAATGGCAATAAAAATAGTTTAATATATTTAAAAACTGACTATTTTCACTAATATTTGTGTGCTATATACCATTGAAAATTTGGGGTCGGTAAGATTTTTAAGAGAAGTCTCTTATAATCTCCAAGGCTGTATTTATTTGATAAAAATACTGTAAAAACTATGAAAAATTATTTCAATTTAAAATAACTGTTTTCTATGTTAATATATTTTAAAATGAATACATTTTCTGTGTACATCATTACTTCAGCGTCACGTGATCCTTCAGAAATCATTCTAATATGCTGATTTGCTGCTTCGGAAACATTTCTTATTATTATCAATGATGAAAACAGTTGTGCTGCTTAATATTCTGGCATATATTTTCAGCATTCTTTGATTAATAGAAAGTACAGAAAAACAACATTATAAATGTCACTTTTTTTTAATCAATTTAATGCATCCTTGTTGAAAAAAGTTCAGAAAAAAAAATCTTTTGAATGGTAATGTATGTGCGATTTTATATGTTATTAGTTTAGCAACATACTAATGTCAAACTATTGAAATCGATCAATCATATATCACTCACTGATGTGCACTTACGAGGTTCCTTTTTTAAGTCAGGATGCTGCCTATGTACTATGTAGACATCTCACACTGTTTTGGATCAAAGCCAGTGTAAGTGAATCCCTGCTCTTTCTCTCATGTAGTCACTGGCAGCGAGGATGCATGTGTCTACTTTTTCGACGTCAGCGCAACACTAAGGCCATTGTTAACAAGCTGCAGGGTCACAGCGTGCCCGTCCTGGACGTGAGCTTTAACTGCGACGAAAGCTGCTAGCCTCCTCTGACGCCACCGGAATGGTGATCATCTGGAGACGGGAGCAGAAGTAATCACAGCGACTCCAAGCTTTCGCTACCTTGGCTACAGCATCTTTCATGCAGGCTGGCTTGAATCACGTGCAATGAAACTCCTACTGTAAATGTGTGATGACTGTGATGTTTTGAATGAGTCTGAGCTAACTCATGTGGACCATGAAAGAAACTTGTATTCTCTTATCTTTGTTTAGGGCTGATATTTCTATTGTTGTTGTTTTGGGATGTGATGCTTGATTGTGACTATGTGCACTTCATCAGTGCTTTGTGGTCATAAATGTGTAACTTAAGAGAGGAGACGTTAATATAATAATTTGTTCACCTTTGTGCATTGTCTTTGTGAGTAAGTGTGAGAGAATGAGAACGCTTGAGACAATGTGTCACTGAAGTTGTGTTCGCTTGCACAATAACACTACTGTATTTATGCCTTGTTGAACTCAATAAACTTACTCACACTAAGCACTAAGTTACATTTGGTCTCTCTGTGTTTTCCTTGGATTTATTCATGTTTTTTTTTAATGGCAAGATTGGCAACCTTAAATCAAAGTAGCTTTTTGAAGATGGGAAAGTTGTTGGGACAAATTAAGTTGTTGTTTTGAGCACTTTTGTACATATTACCAGTTAAGAGAGATGGAGACTTGATTTTTGATTTGTGACTTATGATATTTTAAGCATTTGGTTGTGGTTTCAGTGCAAATTTAGCCTATATTTTCAAGTTTTAAATATGAATAGATCTCCTCAAGTTAGTAATTTTACATGTATTTCTTTAGTATTGATATTTACTCTGTGCAAATACCGGTGACAATATTTCTTCAATATATTTAAAGTATTTTCTAGTATCATAAATAAATTGTTGCCTATAAAATGTAAATATTTTTATTTTAGTAGAATATTTGGTACTTCAGACTTTGGTGACTTCGGATAAAAAGACTTCTAAACCTCGTTGGCATTTTTAAATGTTAAGGCTTTTATTTTGAAATAACATGTTTTAAATATGCATAAGCACACTTTTTTTCATGTGCTTTTATTTTGAAAGGGAGCAATTCTCTCACGGCAGCTACACTGTAACATGTGGGAGGAACTACTTCCGGTTCTACAGTGGGTAAGCTTAAAGAGAAAACAAACAAATATATGAATGAAACGCAAATGGTATAAATATATATTGTTAAAAAAATATTTTAGGAGCCTTGAACATTGATTACTTACTGTATAGTAAGAGGTAGACCGCTAGCAGGCAAGTAAAGAACCCACTACATAAAACACCTAACAAACAAAAATGAATAAATCTGGTTTATAGGTTTATTTTCTATTAATTCAGACTCTGTAATTATAAAGACATCTTATAAAGAGTTAAACTAGTTTATATTTTCATGCATGTGAATCATCGAGCTGTCCGTTCTTTTAGAGGTGTGGTCCATCTGATAAAACGAGTTCTCTCTCTTTCATGAATATGCATTATTTAAAAAATGGAAAAGGATTTAATGGTTGTTTCTTATGTAATCATAGTCTTTATATATATTTATATTTTTATATACCCCAATTGCTGCATAACTATTTCATAAAAAAAAAAAAATATTTGTCGCAAACAAATACTGATATGTGACTCAGTTTCCAAGCAAGGTCTTTAGTGTATTATGTTTTACTGACTTGATTTATATATTTTTTGGAATATTGCATGAGTTTGTTCTGTTTTAAAGCGTGAAGAGACTGTGGGACAGAGGGAACCGAATATGCCTTTCCTCCACGGGTTCAGGAGGATCGTGTACGAGTACCAGCCGCTGGTGGATGCTGTGATGAGTGTCCTGGGAACAGAAGGAGGAGAAACCCAGCAAAGGTCAGCATCTCAACTGCACTTTAAAGACACTGCAGTGAGCAGACGATGACAGAATTGTATGCACTGCATTTCACAGACAAGAGGATAAGAAAGCATCTCAAGGGCTCTTGTGGAGCTTCTGGATAGAGAGTCCCAGTCTCCCGTCTTCATGCAGGGAATCAGCTACTCCTGTTTCGAGTGGCTGATCTCGGGTTGGTCGGCGCAGCAAAGGTGCTCTTGCGTTACGGAGCGGATCTCAACTTTGAAGGTGCGGAGACGCTAAAGACGAATACATCATGATTTTGTGATTCTGATAAACCTCATTATCATCTCGAAACTTTTTGTTATTGTTCCAGACCCTGTATCGTACTACAACCCCTTACATATTGCAGTGTTGAGGAACAAGCCAGACATGGTGCAGATGTTGATATCTCACGGAGCTGAAATCAACAAGAGGGACAGGGTGAGAACACGTGTCTTATAAAGGAGCATTTAGTGTCATAGTCATGCAATAATACTTTTTGTGGCACTTATTGATCTCTGCAATAGATTCATGAAAGCAGCCCTCTTGACCTGGCCAGCGAGGAGGCGGATAAGCTGCCGTGTCTGCGTGTGCTTCTGGACTTGGGTGCTGATGTGAATGCGAAAGACAAGAATGGTATTATATTTAACTCATCCAACAATGTAGAATGTTTGTGGTTTCTTGATATATTTCATTTGATTCTAACTCTCTGTTTATTGTGTTGCACATGCTTGCTCTTTTGCAGGGAAAACTGCACTGCTTCATGCTCTGGCCAGCAGTGATGGACTCACAGTCAATAATGTGGACAATATAGAGCTGCTTCTACAAAGAGGTGCTTCACTGGACATTAAAACAGCAGTTCTGACATTAGGCAACAGATTTATTCAGAAATTTAATTTTAAAATCTCAAATCTTGACTTAGACTGAAAGATTTGATATAGTTGTTATTGTAATGTTGAAAGTTTAATATTGGGAAATATTATTACAATTTAAAATAACTTTATTATTTGAATATATTTTAAAATGTAATTTATTCCTGTGATGCAAAGCTGAATTTTCAGCATCATTACTCCAGTCTGATTTGATGCTCAAGAAACATTTCTGATTTCAGTGTTGGATTTGATGCTCAAGAAACATTTCTGATTATCAGTGTTGAAAAAGGTTTTTTTTTTATTAAAAAAATGTATAGCCTACTCTATATTGAATTTTTTGTTAAACTTAATTATTTATATCTATATTAACATTTATAATATAGGTAATTAACACCTCAAAATAAATTATATATATTTATTTATATATATAATATGTATATATATATATATATATATATATATATATATATATATATATATATATATATATATATATATATATATATATATATATATATATATATATATATATATATATATATATATATATATATATATATATATATATATATATATATATATATATATATATATATATATATATATATATATATATATATATATATATATATATATATATATATATATATATATATATATATATATATATATATAAATGACGTATTGATGAAATAATCAAATTATTGATCCGCTTCGCGTCGTGACCGCATTACCACCTCGGGTGTGCATTATTTTTCTAATAATTCAACGGCCTGTCGTCAATTATTCCTTACATAAATGACGTATTGATGAACATAAGAGATTTTCTTTCAAATTACTAACCCCAAATTTTTGAATTGTAGTTTATACAAAAGAAAATAAGAGGAATACTTATGCATTATTTACTTTCAAAAAGCAATTTATCCATGTCACAGTGAAGAAGGTCTAAACTTATGTTAAAAGCACAATGTGTCAGATTTTTGGATTAAAATATCCAAAAACCACTAGAAAAATTTTCTGTATTTTGTTGACTTGTGTAATTACATTCTCCCAAATGTTTCCAACGATGTTTAAATCCAGAGAAGTCTATTTTAACCAGTGTAGTAGTAGTAGTATACTTTATTGTCCTCGAATGGAAATTTGTTGTGGACTACATGTTGCTGCATAGACATATAATAGACAGATAAACAAAAATCTACTATTTTATATATATTTTTAATGTTTTAGACTTATGTAGCAATTTAAATACAAAGATCTCAAGAATCTTGTTTCTGTATTTTTTAAATGAAAATTATGACAGGTAGCCTATGTATAATTGATTTGCCTGTATGTATATATTTTTAATGTTTTATTTTTTTCTTTAAATAGACTTTTTTTTGCTTTACATTTTTTTACACCATCTAAAAGTAAAAAAAATCAAACCACTTATTCTTATTTCTGATTGTGTTTTTAAACACATATCTGTCCTGTGCAGTGCAGATGTGAACGCCACCACACATGACGGCGAGACCCCCATGTCCTCTCTGATCTTCCTGGTGAAGGAGGCTCTGGACAGCAGCGTGGAGGATGCGAAGGAGATCGGGCGTTTTTGTACCCGGGTGGCACATCTTCTGATCAGCGACGGTGCCGATCCCAGCTGCTGCTTGAACGCTGCCGACGGGGAAGAGTGGGAACATTCTCTAACCTACACGATTCTGGAGAACTTTGACTTGCTATTTCCCCTGACCGCTCTTCTACTCCAGCACGGCGCTTCCTTCGTCTGCTCTCACCACAGCGCCTCCTTCTGGACGGGTCAACAACTGATATTCACGCGTCTCGCTGAAGCTCTCCGTGAGCCTTTAGATGCTGCCGAGCTGGCTGATGTTTTAGCCAAAGCTGAAGTGCTGTTGGATCTGGCCAGGATCTGCTCTCCTGCTGTTCCTCCTCTCTTCCCGCGCTCACAACTGCCTGTTCTGGACCAGGTTTCTACCCATCAGCACCTGCTTGAGCTATACAGCAAACTAGAGGACCAAGAGAGCCGGCCGCTGCCACTGAGATGCCTTTGCCGGAGACTGATCCGCCGCTGTCTGCAGCCGTCGCCCTTTGAGGAGAATGTGAAAGCCCTGCCACTGCCAGACAGACTGAAGGACCTGCTGCTCCCAGAGAACTGCTGGACCAACAGACCCGGCTGGGACAGGTTCAAACCTCGACGTTCTCCACGCTGAGAGGCGGATCCACACGGACTGTGTGTGTGGTTGTAAATATGGAGCCCTTAATGACCTCTGCATTCAGGAAAATTCAGATAAAAGTAATGCAGTGCTTGTATCATTTGAATCAGTATGCAGAAAGATCATTTGTCTGTTGATCCGAGAGTGGGAAACTAACAAAAATATGTATATAAGTCTTATAATTGTCATTCAAATAAGTGTTCTCTGTGCCAAATGCCAGTAACCTCACTGTATTACATATTACCAGGTAATTTTCTGTTTGTTTTGTAGTTTCTTTCAGTATGAAAAGGATAATTGTTTACAGTTACAGTTGAATCTCTAATATTGTGCAGGATCACTGTGTTATGTGCTTTGTACTTATGTGTGTCTGTTTTTAAGCTGATTTGTAATTGATTCTGAGTTGCTGATTGGATATTATGTATATGATATACTTAAAGTGCCTTAACAAGATCAACTTTGTTGCTGAAATATTGAAAAAAGGCTCTCTTGCATTTTTGTGTGTGTGTGTGTGTTTATATAGTTTGAAGCTGTTTTGACTTGTTGTACGACTTCAAAATATGAGGCTGTAAGTTGTTGTCATCTTGCTTCTGAAGAATCAAACCTCACTTAAAGGAATGAAATTCCTTTGTTAAAGACCAATTAGTCAATAATTCAAGAAACTTGTGCTTGGCCTAAAAAGTAACATAGTTCTTGTAATTGTTACAATAAGGAATTACAGGTAAGATAATTGTTAGCTCCTCATTACCATGCCGATGTTACTTTTTTTCTTCCTTTTTTTTATTTATAGCTTTTGTAATAAAAATGGCAGCCTGCATACAGAAACTATAGGGGTGAAGTCAGGTTGATTGGGACACTTTTTCCAAGTCATCTCGATGGCAAAATTATAAATTCTACAAGTATTCGCATGGGATTAGTATTACCTAGGGACCTCCGGTAATTTGTAATAATCGCAGAGGTCGTCTGTGATTTTTATCCCGTGCGAATCTGCCATGTCTGTAAAAATGTCTGTAAAAATTCCCCCGGAAATTACCTACCGTATTTCGGCCAACACAGGGGTCCTCTGATAATACCAGTCCCGTGCGAATCCCCATGTCTGTGATTTGGGCTGTTTTTCTGTGAGCCTATCGTTTCCTAAAGAACGTAATAACCATTATGGGCCGTTTAACAGTCCATTTTCGTTTTTCTGTGAGCCTATCGTTTCCTAAAGAACGTAATAACCATTATGGGCCGTTTACAGTCCATTTTACGTCTGTATTAAAACTATATTAACAATAAAATCTCTCGATATGCTCTACTCCAATCCGATTATGTTTTTCTCCAATAAAATCTATGAAGTGCTGCAAAAGAGAAAACAAACTACAGTAAAGACGTGATCCGCTCAACTCGGACCGTTGTCATGGAAACGTCAAATTAAGTATTTTGGCGCAACATGGAAGCTCTTTTGGAAAGTTTGGACGCTTTTTGTGGTAGTGTAATTTAGTAGTCTGTATCGTGGAGCATTTCTTTGTCTCACACGGCCTCTAAAGACGTCCATCCTGTAAGTATCTCAAGATATTAAAGTGTGAAAGAGTAAAAATGATATAAAATGAAATAAACCAAATAAAATTAATAGAAAAACAAGCCTATCGCGACGTTTCGGTATTTATAATACCTTCTTCAGGCAGGCTTGTTGTAAATATGGACAAAGAATAAAAGAAAGTTCTATTAAAAATAAAGATGTATTATATATTTATACAATAATATCATATTCTATAATATAATATATTTCTCTAATAAATTGGTTTTAAATAAGTTCTTTTTTTTAATTGCAATACTGCAGCGTGATCTTCGTTTCAGCACGTTCAGCTAGTGAAGTGTGGATGGGTGGGCGCACGCTGTAAAGTCCGTAAACTCGAGGGAATTACGAAAATGTATTTGCCCGTGTGAATGAGCCACCAAAAACACAGACGTCAGGGGGTAATTTCTTAATTACAGAGGTCCAGGGGTAATACTAATCCCGTGCGAATAGGGCTTTAGTCAACATTTACCACAATAAATACAAGAGAATTTGATCAATTCTAGTAAAGGTAGTGATGAGTAGTTTAAAAAGCTTTCTAATTTATGTTAGTGCAGGATAATGTTTTCTCTTTTCATCAGTCTTTTTAAGTTTATGTGGCTGTTTTAGATCATGTCTGACATTCTCCATTGTGTTTTATCTAGTGAACGCGCGCGCCAACCATGCACATGCACAATGGGGTTGTACTTGCTTGTTTTTGTTTATTGGTATTACACAAACTATACCTCTGGGTGCACGATAAAACATAGGCTAGCTAGTTATGGACATTTTTATTATCCCGGTGACTTGAAAAATAACTATTTTCTTACATCAATATAATTTCCCATGGCAGTCTATGGGAGTGTCGTAACTCTGTTTTTCAACGGCTCACGACTTAGCGTTCCAGGCCAGTCACGCCAAACTACCTGAGCGCAAGGAATTGTGGTAGCTAGATGTAAACATTGTATTCCGATTTCGATGCTGAGAAATTGTACGTTACATTTTTTTTACTTCACCTTAACATTTCCACGCGGCAATACACTTTCACGACATATTTATTGTTTCAGACACATAACATTGTAATACATAATCGTGTGTGTATTATTATCATTATTATTATATTATTATTCATTTGACTGCAACGTTATATTGTCCTAAAGCAGAAACACTGCATCCATAGGCAAGTGGTACTCGATGCAGAGCCAAATAGGAGGAGCTAGAGCTCCAGCTCTTCCCCTCGCTGTTGCTCCAGCTTCACCTCGATGGATTTAGTGGGCGGGGCCGCGCAGGCGCAGGTTAACTTTCGTCACGAACGATCTTTTCACGCAGGGTTGCATTCATAGACTGTAAAAAATTTGTTTAATTTTTTTTATCTTATAACATTTTATCTAGATTTAGGATTAATTTTATGTTAGATGAACATTTTGCTAATTTAGGCTAATAGAAACAAATAAATCCAACTCAACACTTGTGGGAGAGTGGAGCAAGTGACTTTTAAATTATCTTCTCCCAAATTTGGGTGGATAATCTCAGAGCACATTTTGTTATCTTGTTTTTCCTTTAGTGTGGGAAGTCACATGGCTGGTTTTAGAGTACTGGACTGCTTGTTTCCATTTCATTAAAATAGCTTAATGCATAGCCTATCAAGGTTGAGTCATCCAAAATTACAGTCAATATTCCATTTAAATTTACAATATAAC
>FLSR01004882.1:4645672-4658461 GCA_900092035.1 Leuciscus waleckii
CAACAAACCCAACGATCACATCACAACAAACACAACACAACAATCATAACAAACTCAACAATCACAACAAACCCAACAATCACATCACAACAATCACAACAAAAACAACACAACAATCATAAAAAAAACCAACAATCACATCACAACAATCACAACAAACCCAACAAACACAACACAACAATCAAAACAAACCCAACAGTCACAACAAACCCAACAATCACAACAAACCCAACGATCTCAGATTTATGAGTTTAAGGACATTTTATTTTTCATATGCTGATGCTCAAAAAGTGAATAAATGGATTATAACTTCTGCAAAAATATAATTTAGTATCATAAAATCCCCTAAAAATATAAAATATGACATCAAACATTATCAAACTAAAATATAGTACATTCACTTAAAAAAATGTGGTCATTTTTGACCGACATGTGAAGAGCACAAGGCATACAAACTTATCTACGAATTTTCCAGTTTTAAAAACATTTTGCTAACGTTTCCATTAATTTATGAAATCGTTGTTTCTAATTATTCAGAACGTGTATTTTTTGTTTATATGACCATTAATGGAACATTCCATTGTCATTCTTGATTCTTCAAACATAATGCGAACGTTAGGCTACTTTTCAATGTTCTCTAAACGTTCTGAAACAAGTATTAACATTTAAAAAATATTTTTGTGCTAACGTTTTGAAAACATTATTAAAGATCAGATAACTTTGAACGAACTGGAAGAACGTTTGTTTATCACTTTGAGAGAACGCTGTTGCCTGTTCGCTGGGTTCTATTGCTCTTAATCTAACAACTTAAGCCTAAAATTAAAATTCAGAATGTTAATTTAGGCTGAACTATTGTTTTAAAATAATACTGATTACAGCTTTATTCTAATATTCTGATAATAGTGTGTGTTTCTCACCCTCTGACGCGATCAGGACTTTGGCCCCGCGACAGCATCTGAAGCTCGCGATCAGACTCCGCGCGCGGATGCTGGTGTTGAGGAGTGCGCATGCGCAGCCGAGCTGCCAGCGCGAGCCAGCAGAAGATGAAGGAGGGCTCGTTCATCATGAACAGAACCGCGGTGTCTCCGGGCGTCAGACCCGACGCGCCGCGCAACGCGTTCGCTATTCTGTTGCTCTCTCTGTCTGCGTCTCTAAACGAGTACCTTTCGTTCTCGAAAACAATAAACGGCTTGTCCGGCCGCGTTTCGACCTGTTCTAGAAATCTGTCCAAAGCGAAGAACAAAGGTCGCCTTCTTCTGCGAGACACGAATCTGAGTAAAATCCGCACCAGTTCTGCGTGATACACAAAGTCGGACCAGAAATACGGGAAAAGCATCCTGAGAAACAGAGGACCGAGGATCAGTCCGCACACGAGCACAGAAACCAGGAACATCTTTGATGCGAGAATGCGAGAGTTTCTCAAACACAATCCGATCTAAAGAGTGAAGAATGAAGTAGATTCTGCTGAAGGCGGAGCGACATGAGATTACCAACACGGTTTAAAGTTTCCTTCAGCTCAGAGCCTTTAAAGACGAGGATCAGAAATGCTCTGTATTACAGAAGTTTCACTTAGGAAAAATAACTTCAGAGATTCAGTTGGTGGAGAACAGCTCTGCTTCCCACTTAGATTATTTTTGTGATCCTTAATTCATTTGAAGCTGTCATCATTTTGCAACATTATTTCATAATTTCTGAATACACCTACTCAAACCACAGCGAAATGTCTGGATCCGTTAAAGTAAAACATCTGATCTGGAGTCAGTGCTTTAGTGTGCATGATACCGGTGTGTGTTCACACTTGTTTGGTTGGATGAAAACAAACCCTGCTGGGATTGCTCTGTTAGAGAGGTTCATCTGAACCGAACAAGCGGACCGAGACCCAGATTGTGAACATATTCTTATGGCTTTAGGTTCGGTGTTAAAATGCCAGTGTGAACGCTAAATGGACCAGGACTAAATGTTGTTTTGTGGGTCTGGACCAAACAAACCAGTCCAACTGAACTACCAGTGTGTGACACACCCTTAACCCTCTGGTGCTCTTCGCGTCGGTCAAAGATGACAGATTTTTTTATTTTTATTATTTCAATTAAATGAATGTACTATATTTTAGTTTGATGATGTTTTTCATTTAATATTTTGTATTTTTAGGGGATTTTATAGTACTAAATTATATTTACGCTGTATTTATAATCCATTTATTCACTTTTTGACCAGAGACCTGACAATTAAATTTCCAACTTAAACTGTGGTAAATCTTGAATGCTTTAGAGACTGAAGTTTGATCTCTTTTCAAAGACGACACGTGGCACGTTTATTGTGAAAAAAAGTGAAACTTAAAAAAAGTTACAGAATTTTACGTTTATTATGAAAAATGTGCAAAAATACTATTTAACATTTTATATGAAATATATATTTTCAAAAACACGTTTTAAAGCAGCACTCAGTAGCTTCGGGATTTCTTCGCTGTATTCTCTCTTTTTGCTCGCAGGTTTCTCTCTAGAGCTCCCCCACAGCTTCGGAATAGATATTTGACAACACTGTTGTAAAAACTCGTAGGTGATTCTCAGACACCAGAGGCTAGTAGATCAACGACATCAAAGCAGACGGGACATTCTTTAAAACGTCTTCTTCATTCGGGTTCGGACAGCGTGAGGGAGCGCAATAATGACAGCATTTTAGCAGATTTCTTTTGGCCGTAAAGCAATTGTTTACATCGCGAGACCTGATATCACGCGAGACTTCCTGACGCAGCGGCCGGCGGCCCGCCAGCTCAAAGTTGCAAGTGCGTATTTTCCGCTCACGGGCACCAGTACATCTTGGATGCCCTTGAGGTAAGCTAAAACATACCAAAAATTAATTTCAAAGTGAACTATCCCTTTAATGCACACACATTAGGAGCAGAGTAGTGAGTAGTTAACACACACACACACACACTGCAAACGTGGATACACACACCCAGAGCAGCGGGCGCCCGGGGAGCGATTGGGGGTTAGGTGCCTTGCTCAAGGGCACCTCAGTCATTCCCACCGGTTCTGGAATCGAACCAGCAACCTTGGGTTACCAGTTCAACTCCCCAACCACTAGGCCATGACTGCCCCCAAATATCTATATATCTTTAATATCTAGAGTGAACTGTATAATACTGATGAAAACAGATTTTTTCTACATAATGATGCATTTTAAATAGTAAGTGAATGTCTGTGTCCAGTGTCCTTGTTCGACATGTTAAATGTAGTTACTATAGTAATAACATCAAATTATGCATAATTACGTGTAACTAAACCCAACCCTAACCCAAGAATAAGCACATTTAGTTAATTAATATTACTCAGAACTTAAATGTATGATTACACTGCAGCAAGGACAGCTTAATAATAAAGTGTAACTGATAGTAAATACTTAAAAAATTGAAATAATACTATCATAATTTTAGTTTTTGTGCAGAAATGAAACACTTCTCCTTTAATTATGAGAAAGAAATCCTCACTGAGAAGAATAATCTTGATCAGAGTTAGAGTGAGAGAATTAAAGAGTTAAAGAGTTAAAGGATGAAGATGATGAAGAAGATGAAGATGAAGATGATACTGAGCTTTATTCAGTCACTCACGGGCTGTTTGCAGTTGGGTCGAGGAGGGACGGGAAACACAGTCTATAGGAGATAAAGACACACTGAGCAACAGCTTTACACACAGTCTGTGTGAGACAGAAGCACAGACACACACACACACACACTTACTCCTCTGGGAAGCGCACACACACACACACACACACACACACTTACTCCTCTGGGACAGCTGAACGCTCCTGGACGGCCTGGAGGACCCGGAGGACCCTTTGGGAAGAAACACGAGAGGAATCATTACAGAAGCACGACAGACTTTGTGAATCATCAGGAATTAAAGACTTTGCAACAGTCTTAACCTTGTGCTGTGTTGAAAACCCTATAACACCTGTGGTGTTCCCGGTCAAAACTGAGCGGCCTGCAAAAAACTGTTTTGAAATCTTTCATTAAGCTACCTTATCTGTCTGTCCCCTTGCCCGCGCATTTGATCGAGGGTGACACACACTCACTCTGGTTGTTTGTATGGGAGTGGAGCACGGGCAGTGCTCGAGGGCTCGATTTGCTGCCTCTCAGGACGCTCGCTCTCGCCTGAGCCTGTTTGATGAATCAGGCCAGGCTCGTGCTCCCCGTGGGTCGGGACCGGCGTCTTCACACATGGGGTTCGCAAATGGAGCTGGTGGATGATGTTGAGACGGCTTCAGCCTTTTCTCAACGATCAGCAGCCAGCCCCGTTGGTCCCGTTCAGGAGTCGGAAGCTCTGCTGCTTCTTCCGCCCAGTGTCTCTTCCGAGAGATAAGAGATAAGAGACATCTTATCTCTCGTCCGACGCTGCATCATCCCTGAGAGCTCCGGCGCTGCCCTCCAAACCCTGCCGTACTACATCAGCCTTGGTGGGGAAAGCATATATGGTTCTCCTCAAAGAGGTGGACGACAGCGTGGAGGTTGCCTTCGATGATATTACTGAACTCCGTGGAGCGGCTGACTTGTCTCTCTGTGCTACTAAGGAGACGGCCGGTGCCATCGGCTGCTCCATGGCAGCATTAGTAGCTACGGAGAGACACCTGTGACTGAACCTGTCGGGCATTGGGGAGAAGGACAGGGCCTTCCTCCTTGATGCCCTGCTTTTGCCTTCTGGCCTCTTCGGCCTCATCAGTCAATACTGTTGTCGAGAGGCTTTAGGAGGCGAAACGACAGTCAGCCGCATTCAAACAACTAATCCACAGCCGTCGTTCCAGATCCCGTGGGACTGCTGCCAGGGGACAGCAGCAGAAGGAGGGTGTTGCCTCTCATGCTCCCTCACAAAAGGCCTGGGGCCAGAGGCAGCACTCTCAGCCGAAGTCCTCTGGGCCTAGGACAGATCTGAGGACTGTCATTCAGGCGAGGAAGGCTTCGGCGAAGAGGTCCTGACGCGATGCACAGGCCCTCTGAGGGGGGTCCCCCCCGTGAGCGAGCATCAACATCTCACTCCTTCACGGAGCCCTCAGGAAATCGATGTTTGCCTCCCCCGCCACCGTCCTATAATAGATCTCAGGATTTGAATCGGTCTCTGAGGAGGTATATGCTAACTATACCTATTATCGTGAGTCAGATCAGGTCCGAGGACTGGTTTAGACGATAGATCTAAAAGACGCGTACTTCCACATATCCATCCTTCTCCATCACAGGAAGTTTCTGAGGTTCGCTTTTGGGGGAAAGGCATACCAATATCGGGTTCTTCCATTCGGCCGAGGATTGTCACCTCACACCTTCACAAAATGCTGCTCTAGCTCCACTGAGACTTCAGGGCATTCGTATTCTCAATTACATCGTCGACTGGATCATTCTGGCACAGTCAGAGGACATGGCAGACCAAAATTGAGATGTTGTTCTGCACCATCTGAGGTGCTAGGAGTTGAGACTCAATGTCAAGAAAAGTTCACTAATTCCTCTACAGCATTGGTTCCCAACCTTTTTTTGTCTGAGACCCCCTTTTCCCCAAGAAAATATTTTAGGGCCCCCCTTCACATTCAATGATATTATCGCTCTTGTAAGCTTGCAGCAAGGATGACAAAATATGTTGTTTTCAAACAAACGGTATGTTTACTATAACCAGATATGTTTATGCACAAATATTAGCCTATAATATTGAAAATACAATAACAAAAACATCAGTAGGCCCTTTGTAATTTAAAAACGTAGGCTTAGGAGTAGCCTATAAATTGGCCCTATTTGAAATGCAATAACAAAAATATTCAGACTGGAGAGTAGGTAAAAAAAAGAAAAAAAAGAATATAGGCTACTCCTAAATGACTGCTGTCTAAGAATATAGGCTATTACTAAATGACTGCTGTCTGGGACCTCAATACTTGCATATTATTTGTGAGGCTTTATCAATGTGAGGCTTTATATTTGACGCTTTTGGCGCTATAGCGAGCGATAGTAAACTTGCGTTTATTAACAGAATAATGCGTCTTTCGGAAGAACATTGTAGCCGGAACTACTTCTCTCTCTGTGCGTGTCTATGACGAGTCACGCAGGTACTGTGCTACTCCGCAGCGGCAGCGATCCGAACCAGTGTGAATAGTCCCAATGTAAACACTTATTATAGTGTACCATAGTGGTTCAGGATAAGACAAAAACACGGATTGGAAATGGATTCATGATGAACTCGCTCATTATATACATTTTGTAAATTTTGAACAGAAAAAAGTTAATGATTTTATTTAATGCTCATTGCTCAAAACTTTTCAAAATATGACGCGACCCCCCACAGAGCTCACTGAGGCCCCCTTGTGGGCCGCGACCCCCCTGTTGGGAACCAATGCTCTACAGAGAACGATATTCCTGGGGGTAGTGTGGGACTCAGTTACGATGTGGGCACAGTTGTCTCCTGCTCGTATAAACACCATCTTGACTACAGTCACCAGTATCACGCTAGGCCAGGCCATCACTGTCAAACATTTTCAAAAAGTTCTTCTGGCAGCAGCGTCCAACATAATACCTTTTGCATGAGGGCCCTGCAGGGGTGACTCAGGACCAGAGGGTTTTCAGAGAACCAGAGAACCCATTTCGCACGATCAAAGTAACGCGCAGGTCCCTTCGTTCTTTGGTCATGTGGAAGAAACCATGGTTCCTGTCCCAGGCCCTGTGTTGAGAGCACCATGTCAAAGAAAAATAGTGACCACGGATGCGTCCCTCACAGGCTGGGGAGAGGGCTGCTACACCAGGGGTCCATGGAAGGACCATCATCTTTTGTGGCACATTAATTGCCTGGAGATGTTGGCAGTATTTCTGGCTCTCAGACATTTCCTTCCAGACCTCAGAGGCCATCATGTTCTAGTGCGAACAGACAATATGTCGGTGGTCTCATATATAAATCGACAGGGGGACTTGAGATTGCGACCTCTATGCAGACTGGCACATCAGATTCTTCTGTGGTCCCAGGGCAAACTACTCTCAATCAGAGCAATGTTTATTCCTGGGGACAAACAATGTGGGCAGACATCCTGTTGAGGCAGGGGCTGAGGCCTGGGGAATGGAGACTCCACCCCGAGATGGTGGAGTTGATATGGAAGAAATTTGGCCATGTGGAAGTGGATCTTTCGCCTCTCACGAGAACATACACTGTCGCTCTGGTTTTCCCTCATGCATCCAGCTCCCCTGGGACTGGATGCCATGGTGCCGGCGTGGCCGAGGCAACGTCTGTACGCGTTTCCCCCAATCGCTCTGCTCCCAGGGGTTCTAGAGAGGGTCCGGCGGCACGGGATCAGTTTGCTCCCAGTAGCCCCATACTGGCCGGCCCGAGTATGGTTTTCAGACATCATAGCTCTTCTGGCAGGCCCTACATGGCAAATCCCAATCAGGAAGGACCTTCTTTCTCAGGTTGGGGGCACAATATATCACCCTCAGCCGGAGCTGTTGCAGCTGTGGGTCTTGCCCCTGAGGGGGACCCAACTCGTAAATGCTGGTCTTTCAACCAAGGTTGTTGAAACCATCCTAAACTCTAGAGCCCCCTCCACGAGGAAACTGTATGCATTAAAATGGAATGCATTCCATCCTCCACTGAATGTGTTGGCTGATTAAGCTAAGCTACATCTATTATGCCCGGTCTGAGCTCAGGAGGCATTTCGTTCCCCAATGTGTCGATTATCGCCCTAACCCTCAGCCACACTTCCTGCGCTCCTGAGAACGACTTGCTGCGACCTATCAGAAGCTGACGCTGTTGTAATGAGCAGATAGCTTTCGCATCACCTTCACATGCGACGTCATGAGACGTGATGACGCAACACCAATCGAGATTGGACTAGTTCCATACAGGCTTCAGACGCGTCACGCTGAAGGTGTTCCCCCATCTTATCAGGGAATGAGGGTTACAGAGGTAACCCGAGACATTTCTTTTTTGAAAAAAGCTTTATTTGTGGATAATTTTATGAATACATAAAATATGAAAAAAATTGCACTGTTTATCACACTAGTGTGCTTTAATGCTTAACCAGTATATTTGTTTTGAATTTTGTGTGTGTGTGTGTGTGTTTACAAAATGGCACAAATTCACACTTGTGGTGTTCCTGGTCAAAAATGCCTACAAAAAAATAGTTTATAAATCACTCGTTACGCTTTTTTCCAGCAAATATCGGATTCAATCTTTTTTCAACTTGTTGACAAAAGGTAACCCGAGACATTTGCACGTCACATGCCCATTTGCCAGACACATGCCCGTCCTTCGGATGAGATGTTAAACCAAGGTCCTGACTCTCTGTGGTCGTTAAAAATCCCAGGATGTCCTTTGTAAAAGAGTAGGGCTGTAACCCTGGCATCCTGGCCAAAATTTGCCCCTTGGCCTCTGTCTATCATGGCCTCCTAATCATCCCCATATACTGATTGGCTTCATCACTGTCTCCTCTTCACCAGTAAGCTGGTGTGTGGTGGGCGTTCTGGCGCAGTATGGCTGCCGTCGCATCATCCAGGTGGATGCTGCACATTGGTGGTGGTTGAGGAGATTCCCCCCTTCTATGTAAAGCGCTTTGAGGTCTCAGAAAAAGCGCTATAGAAATGTAACAAATTATTATTGTTTTCTTTAAATAAGGACAGGTTTTGTATTTATTTTTTAAATGATTGATCGTAGGCCTCATAGATCTGAGCCTCACTGATTTGAGAATAAAGTTTATCTCTGTGAAAAAGAAACCTGTAATACTCAAAATAGTTTGTTTGTGCACATGAACGCGCGCGCATGTCTGTGTGTGTGTGCGTGTGTGTTTGTGTGTGGATACACAAGTATGCATGTATCCAGACATGCACAGGTCCAAGGCCTTTATTTCTGCAGGCCCACATGTCCATATGTGAACTTCATGATGAACACACTCCTGAACACTAATTGTTTCTCAGATTTTCGAACCCTCAATTCATTTTCAATGGGCGGTCATTTTTGACCCATATAAGCTCAGATCAATGAGGCCTACGATCAATCAGTTTCACAAATAAATACAAAACCGGTCCTAATTTAAAGAAAACAAGTTGACAAAAAGATTGAATTCAATATGTACTGATAAGGTAGCATAACGAGAGATTTATAAACTATTGTTGTAGACCGGTCATTTTTGACCAAGAACATCACAAGTGTTACAATGTGGGGTAAAAAAACAAAATTTTTGGGGGGAAGTTGTTAGACTCTGGTGAGTAAAGTCAGTCAATTTTAGTCCAATGTAATAACATTAACTAGCATTTTTGGGTAAAGGAAAATCCTCTCCGGGTCAAAAATACCCGAACACAACATGAGGGAACAGCCTGGAAAACGGACTCTGGTTCTGAGCGACTGAAGACGCTTCATGTCTGTGTTGTTGTGATGTAAAGTTTGCACAGCTGCCCTGAACGATGAATATCTTTTATTTCTTAGATAAAAACACAAACTTCTTGCTTGTAGAGTACGGCGGAGCCCTTTATAAATGCTTGATGCTTTAAGGAATGTCAAGGGCAGCAATCTGGATCTCATACAGTTTTGGGTAAAGACATGAGTAAAAGAGCTCAATAATACGTTTTGATGAACCTGTATCTGATCAAAGATGATTTTCAGAGCATTTCAGTAAAAACACACTGCACACGGATGTACTCACAGGTAAACCCACAGACTCTCCTTTCTCTCCCTTCCGGCCGTTGACCCCTGGACGACCCTGAGGACACACACAACACCAGTTCATCATTCCAGCTTACAGAAATTAATTCCTTTATTCATTGCAAAATTCAGCTTTGATCAGGAATAAATTACACTTTACTATATATTCACATAGAGAACAGATGATTTACATTGGAATAATATTTCACTGTTTTTACTGTATTTTTGATCAAATAAATGCAGCTTTAGTGAGCATAAGAGACTCTTTCAGACACATTAACATCTCACTAACCCCAAACCTTTGAACGATACGCTCCTGCTCTTCTTAAGAATTATATAATGTTAATGTTCATGACAGTTATGATGTATTGTTGTATATTGAGTTTTTCAGGAAACTTACCGGACGTCCTGGAAATCCGAATTCCCCCTTTGGTCCAGTGGGTCCGATGAGGCCCTGGATTAGATTAATAACACACAGATCAGAGATCAGATCAGACTGAACCCTCTGTGTGTGTCTGTTCTCGGGATTCGACTTATTATAAAACACAATCAGCAAAACACTTAAAAAGAAAAAAATATGTGATTGTAAAATGTCAGAGGAGTCAGACCGACTCAGTCTATTTAAACTTTTAATCCGTCTATTAAAACTCTTAATGTAGTTTGTATATTGTGTTTTGTATCAAGAGCAAGCAATCTATAATGACTTCTAAATGCATGTCAAGGTTAAGTGATAAGTAAGTAGTTGCGGAAAAGTGTCAAAACGACCCATTTTAGTGTCTTTGTTGCAGTGTGCTGAGTAGCTCCGCCCACACTGTAATCTCATTGGTCCATTTCAGAAAGGTGTAATTTAAATATCAAGTATGATCTGATTGACTGTGATTTTGTCGCTTCTTGTGGTATTTTAGTTTTCAGAAAGAAAGACTTCAGAGATTTCAGTTAATAACAAACTCAAGACATCAGGTGGAGCCGATGTGACGGAGGAGTAGCAGGAGTAGGAATTTATGTGATGAGGAGTAGCAGGAGTAGGAGTGATGTGATGAGGAGTAGCAGGAGTAGGAGTGATGTGATGAGGAGTAGCAGAAACATTGATGTAAAATACTGTGTTTGCACTCATTGAACACGCTCCCTCCAAACTTTCATCTGGCGACTTCATAATGAAATATATGTGTGAAAAATATGAATAAATCCCGTGACGACATCTTCCTCTCACCTTTTCCCCAGGCGGTCCAGGAACGCCACGGTCTCCCTGAGAATTACAGTAAAAAGCAAGGAAATCAAATAAATACTTTACAACCATGACTAATCTATCCTGGAAGTCTCGGGTTAAAGTTCACGGCTCTGATCTGATCCAGTGATTAAAGGATTGTGAAAGTAGTGAGTGACCTTTAGTCCTGTGGGTCCCTGTGGCCCCGAGACTCCCGACACGAACCCCGACTCTCCTTTCTGACCCTGGAACAGCAATCAGTGCAACATACATATTCATAAGCACACAATATTAATAACACACTAACATCACTATTCATCAACTGCAGGAACTTCATGATAATGTGTGAAATCAGAATATCATACACACGCAAACCTCTGCAGCCATTTTAATCACACACACACACACACACACACACACACTCACACTCACTCACACACACACACACACACACACACACACACACACACACACTCACAATCTCTCACACACACACAAACACACTCACAATCTCTCTCTCTCACACACTCACACACACTTCACACACTCCTGCATCATCTGCAGATGTTATGTGACGATGCAGAGATGAGGATTATGACATCAGCCGATCAATAATTCAATATCCATTAGGAGAATCACACTGGTGTAATTTTAGACTAATGTTTCAAAGTTCTGAGGTGATTTTATAATGTTACAGTTTTTTTAATTCGCTTTGGTACTATTTACACAAGTAAGGTGTACATTTTCAAAACTCTTAGAACAAAAACCCACACTGATCACACTTGATCACAGCGAGTCATTCTTTCAAAACCTGATCTCATGCTTTCATTACAGTTATACACACTTCAGTCCACATAATCACTGTTTCAAACACAAGATTATTGTAATATGTAATGAGAACATTTGGTTTAATCACAGAAACACAACAGTATGATCTTCTTTCAATTTAGTACTTTTAACAATCAGTTCATTCAACAGCAACAATGCAAGAGACATGTTTCAATCACAGTTGTTGCTGAATTAACTACAGTAATACAGGCTATGCCACATTAGAAAATAATTGAATCCATAATGTTTGTAATAGTATCTATCCAGTGTGTTATCAAAAGGTGTGATGAAGTACAGCCATGAGGTTCTGTGCTACTGTAACAGAGTTAGCTGGCAATACAGAAAATGATTTCACTCTATACCATTTGACTGAATCTATACTGTAGTGGACCTTTACAGATGAAGGTTGAGTTACAGTAATTCGCAGTCTCTACCATGGTAATCTGTTTACAGTATCACATGGCATACATACTGTAATGTAAAATGCTGTATTTGATGCCGTCTGTCTCCCTTCTACTGATGCATCTCCGATCAATTTGATGTTTTACAGTCATTGACTGTTTCCTCTCTATTATACACTATTCTGCTTTACAGTATTTACACAAATGGCAAATTTCTAAAAGTGCACTTTTGATGATCTGTTATGATATTAGCACTAAGAGTTTTGAAAATGTACACCTAACTTGTGAAAATAGTACCAAAGCGAATAAAAAAAAAACTGTAATAAAGACATTTATAATGTTACAAGAGATTCTATTTCTAATAAATGCTGTTCTTCTGAACTTTCTGTTCATCAGAGAATCATGAAATATGAAATGTATGACGGTTTCCACAGAAATCTGAAGCAGCACAACCGATTTTCAACACCGATAATAAATGTTTATTGAGCATCAAATCATCATATTAGAATGATTTCTGAAGGATCATGTGACACTGAAGACTGGAGTAATGATGCTGAACATTCAGCTTTGATTAATTTGACACCATAATTTATTTTGTTCTTATTTAATTGAGATGAGCTGTAATGTCACTTTTACGTAATGAACCTAAGTGTGTGTGTGTGTGTGTGTGTGTGTGTGTGTGTGTGTGTGTGTGTGTGTGTGTGTG
>FLSR01004882.1:4660290-4673360 GCA_900092035.1 Leuciscus waleckii
GGGATTCGGCTTTTGCGTTCTACAGTCGCCATTCATTATGTTTACTGTGGCGAGCAGGACGAGGCTGACGGCCGCGGGAGAACGGCGTGAGGCCGGTGGCGTCATTACTGAGACGGACTGGTCGCCTATCTCTCACGGAGGAGCGGGAATTTTCTTAGCAATGTTAAAACGCACATCAACCGATCACTTGTTTAGCGTTCATGTAAACACTACATTCAGATTCACCAATCGGAATGAATTCAGTTTGACTGAAACAAAAGGTGTGCATGTAAACAATGAATGGCGACTGCAGAAAGCAAAAGCTGAATCCTTGACATTCTGGACGATCTCGACGGCCCGACATGTCCGGGAAAAAGAGGATGGTATCCCCTACTACTCAGCTTTCTCCTACTACTCAGCTTTCTCCACAGAACAAGAGCCTGTTAGCTTAGCTTCCAAAGAAAGATGGCTGACACTATGTGTACATTCTGTAAGTGAGATCCCTCTATGGGCGGGTTGAACACATGTGGGACAGCTCCTCCTACTGGCTGTAGTCTCTCGCCTCTGGCCAAAACATCCTCACAAATGACGATTTTTACGTCATCGGAGGATTTTTTCCAGAAAAAATACATAAAGCTCTCATCTCAGGGGGATATGAGGGATGAAAGCACGGTAATTCTAAAATACTACAGGTTTTCTACTAATACAAAGCTTAATGCTAAATCCTGAAGTATCCCTTTAATAATATTAATAATACTGCAAAATGATATTCAGGGATGGTCAAAGAAGTCAGACAACATTTCTAAGCGGCATGCACTGAATGTAGTCACTGATAGATGTACTCATATTATGTGTGCGGTTTCTGATTAACTATTGTTTTTTGATTCACTGTCTTTTTTGATTCAATTGATTTTCTGAATTACTTGATTTGTTGTCTTTTCTGATTTGTGATTTTCATTTGCACTTTAGGGTCACCGTATAAATATGATTAAACAAGAAGAGGTTGTGTTTTGAGGGTCATGGAGCTTCACGACGCTGTGGACGTGAGAGAGGGAGATGTGAAGAGCTTCTTACCGATGGACCTTGTGCTTCCAGAAGCCCTGAGAGGTTAAAGACTCCTTCAGTGTCGTTGAGCATTAGCTGAGGGTGAGAAAGAGTTCAGTGTATTAACACCCGGCCCTGTCAGATGAGTCCAGTGTGAGCTTTAGATAAGCGCAGGCATTAAAGTGCTCGCCTCCTGCAGGCTGATGGCGGGTCCCGGGGGTCCTGGAGGTCCTGGAGGACCAGGGAAGCTCACTCCGTCACGGCCGCTCTCTCCCTGAAACACACACCTCCACCGTTAGCATCAGAGCAGACGCCGAGGCTCTGAGAGATACGGCACAGAGGAGAATTAGCTACAAACCTTCTGACCCGGATCACCTTTCGCTCCCCTTTCCCCCTGGAAAAAGAAAAATAGGTAATTAGAATCAAATTTTTACATTTAAAACATTTCTAGATGTTTTTTTTGTTTTTTTTTTATAAATATAATTGCGTTGTTTTTTGCCTCTTCACGATGACTTGCTTAATTTAGTCCCAATTTGTAAGTCGCTTTGGACAAAAGCGTCTGCTAAATGACTAAATGTAAATGTAAATATAAATATTTTTATGGGAAAAGAATGAATAGATTGCACAAATTTCTATAGTGTGTTTTGTTTTGTAAATATACTTGTAGCCCAGGGTGTCCTGGCGACCCGGGCTGTCCATCGGCTCCTCCGGCACCCGGCTCCCCCTAGTGGAGTGGAGGAGACATGATCAGGCAACATTACAAGCTTTAAATGTTAAATCACATGTTAAATAAATGTCTGTGTGTTACTAACACGTATCAGAAGTCTTATAATATTTATATAATAGATCAAAAATTATATATAATGAAGTTCTCCTGTGCAGAACTTCTATGAATTTGTGATGCTAAATTAATGGCGTATCATTGGAGCAGAGGAATCTTATTTCACTGATCAGTTCCTGAGTCCAACGTCTGCAGCTTTGTGTGTGATGTAATATAAAGCCATTATAAATGTGTTCTACTCTGAGTACACTCAGAAGAAGGGGTTCAAAGCCGGCGAGGCCTTGATTCCACTGACCCTCACACATGTGTTGAAGAACACTGGAGGATAATGGGGAACACATGGCTGGGAACAGCGGGCTCCCTTTGGAAAGCAGGAATGGAAACAGTTGTGGAAGTGTGTGTATGAACGTGATGATGTTTTTGTGTGTGAGGAGAACAGACCTTCACTGAAACACCCGGAGGGCCGTCGGCTCCGTCCTTCCCCTAAAAGTGTAGAGTTGTGTTCATTTATAATCAGAGTTGGAGGAACAAATCCAAGGTTTTGCACATCTGACTCTAATGAAGGGTTATAAGACAGATATGCATTCCCTAAATGTATAAGAACCCTGGGAATGATGGGTAAAATCACATGGCAGATGCCATAACACAGTTTGTAAGAGTATTGACCGATCATGATTAGTTTTAGTGCAGATCTGCATCAGTAACTCTACCTGTGGTCCGGGCGGTCCGGGGATCCCGGGAAGACCCTGAGGGAGAGAACAGGCATGAGAATGAGCTGTTGTTTGGCTCAAACACACAGAAAACACTCTGCGAGTGTAAATGTACGTACGGGTGGTCCTCTGGGCAGCACAGGTCTGAAGCCACCGTTTCCATCCAGGCCTGAGCCCTCCAGATCCTGCAACAGTGACACAATGAACATGTGAACAAATACAAAGTTACAGATGTTACCCACTTCTTTAACAAAACATCCAGCACTCACATGTAAACAAAGAATAAATAAATAAGTAATAACTTAATAAATAAATGAGTAAAATAAATAAACAAGCAATAAAATAAACAAATACATGCATGCATATTCTTAATCCTTCCCTTGATTTTAAGCAGCTAAATGTACAGACTCAGAAGGGCTGAAGGTCAGAGAAACACACCATCATGTCGAAGCTGAAGGGTTTTCCCGCTGGTCCGGGGGGGCCGGGGGGGCCCTCAGCTCCCTCAGGCCCTCGCTGTCCCGGGACCCCTGGATCTCCCTGAGGACACACACACAACGCTCTGACGTCACACTCACTGGGCCAAACATCTTCCCCAACACTGCGGATCTGATCACGATCACCTAAAGGAAATTACCTTCGGTCCGATGATTCCAGGTAAACCTGCTTCACCCTGCCAAGAAACACAAGATGTGTTCACAACCTCGTCTAGAGAACAGCTTCCTCCACAGTGTGCAACGGCACATGATGACATTTTTAGTTTAAACAGAAATGATCAGTGGAAGGTCATAATCGGACCACTCAAATGTTTATGCATAATAATCACAAAACTAAATTTTCAAAGATACCCAAAGAGAATTACAGAAAATACAGAATTAAATCAAGACTGAAATCAACAAACAGTGGTAAAGACAAATGCAAAAAAACGTAGGTTATAACCTTGCCATATTTACTACAGTATAAAAAACATCTTACCGTTTGCCCTTTTTCTCCGTCTTTCCCAGGTTCACCGTCTCGTCCATTAGCTCCCTAAAGCAAACAGAAATCAGCACATTAGGACCCCAAACACACACACACACACACACACTAAGAACATATCTAACAGCAATCTGAAGAGTGTTTTCACACTTCTCAAATCCCACTGTCCTTTCTTCACTCAGGCTGAAACACAGTCATGATGATATGCCATCGCAGGGTTAACACAAGCTGTGGCTTTAAGCTGGAGACGGGAGTTAGTTGAAGTGTAAGGTTAGGCCGCGTTTCAAAAGGCAGTTTCCCCCATCGTAACGGAAGCGTTCATGTTCCACGATTCGAGCTGAGCAGATCAAGATCAGTTCATAGGCAGAAGAAATGAATATTAGTCCATCACGCTCCTGCAGATTCACAGCTTTACGGGCCAGTGTTCATCTGAAAACTTTATTGGATTTATACGCTATCTGATTTTCACCCAAGACAAAACATTTGGGAACAATTACATCAATCTGGATAACTGTGTAATGTCATGTTTCACAGAACTGTAATAACACTGGAATGGCAATGCCAAAGCATATGAAGGCCTTTCATTTATGATCAGTAAATCACAGTATCTGTGTTCAAGAGCACTGTGATTTCATGATCTAAATGCTCTGAATTCAATCAAAACCATGTAATCTTCTCAAAATTATATTTCCATTATATATAGCATAGTAACACCCTGGCAACCATCCATCCAAAAACTCCTTAGGTTACCCGTGTAACTATGGTTCCCTGAGAAAGGATTCCGGAAGCATGGCAAAGGGACGTGGCGTCTCGTTCCCTTCTCAGGGAAGCATGGTTACATGGGTAACCTGAGACGTTCCCTTTCAAGGGAACTCACGCTGCATCACTGACGACACTCTGGGGAACGATATGCCTTACTTCGCCATACTAACGAAAAAGTCTGTCCTAGCGTGAAGAAATAAGGCACAGCTCAGGACATGAGTGCTTGTGACCCCGGGGTGGCCAGAAGGTCCAGGCCAAACAATCTAACAAAGGTTTCATCTTGCACCTCTCGCCTCGCCGACACTTGAGGAGGATGGAAGGCTTGAAGGACCACCGGCTGGGCCACATTAGTGGGTACCTAAGGTACATAACCCGGTCTTGGGTAAAGAATAGCCTTCACTCCTCCTGGAGCAACCGACAAGGCCTGGAGTTCTCCTACTCTCTTCAGAGATGACATTGCCAGCAAAAATTAAATTTTTAAGGCTAGACACTTGTCTGATGCTGTGTCCAAAGGCTAGAAGGTTAACCCTTCAAACACCATGGTTAGATCCCATGCAGGTCTCCTAACCTGAGCCGGAGGCCTCATCCTCAGAGTACCACGGAGGAAACGTGTAATAAGATGATGCCTTCCCAGCAAACTGCCATCCAGGGGGACATGGAAGTCAGTCACCGCCATCACATTCACCTCAAGTGTAGAGGTGGAGAGGCTGGCAGAATAACGACCCTGCAGAAACTCCTGCACTGGATCCAATTGGTGCTCTCTACACTATGAAGTGAATACTCTCCACTTCAAAGAAAAAAGTTTCCTTGTGGAGGGAGCTCTAGAGTTTAAGATAGTCTCCACTACCCAGTAGAGAGACCGCGTTCAGGAACTGATCCCTCTCAGGGGCCGGGGGATCTCCGGGGTAAACCAGGGTTTTAATATCGCTCCCCAGCCTGTGTTAGGAGGTCCCTCCTGACGGGAATCTCCCACGGGGGGAATCGTCGAGGAGGGCTAATAGGTCTGAAAACCAAACTAGTTCCGGCCAGCATGGGTCTACCAATAGGAGTTGATCCCCGCCCTGGCGAACTCTATCTAGAATTCCTCTCGGAACCCTCCTTTAGATCTATCGTGACAAACCAGTCCTCAGACTTGCTTTGGCGCACAATAAGAGGGATCGTCAGCATCTTGAACACATGTCATGGGATGACGTTGCACCAATTAAAATTTGGACTAAGTTGCACAAGTGCTTTGGGAGCGCTGACGCTGAAGGGATCCCCCAGAGTGTCCTCAGTGGCGCAGCGCGAGTTCCCTCGAAAGGAAACTACTTTTTCCTGATCTGGATAATGAAGTCTAGCGCTTTGCTAAAAACTATAGCATGTAAAAGTTGGATAAAAGCCCCTCATACAGTCAGAACTAGTTTTCTGCATCATGACAAACGCATTTTCACATGACCCTTCCTCACATAAACACTTCATTGTGCGGTGATTCTCTGTTCAGAAGGGTGAGTGTGATGAAAGCAAAAGCGTTTGGGTGTGTGTTGAGATTTATGTGTGTATGGAACATGATGGGAGGAAATAACTGCCTTTATGGCCCATGGTTTGAGTTTACCATCTGAGACCAAGAGCTCTACCTCAGCTGAGACCGGCATAAATTCAGACCCAAACTCAGATCCAGACCCAAAGTCAGATCCAGACCCAAACTCAGATCCAGACCCAAACTTAGATCCAGACCCAAACTCAGATCCAGACCCAAAGTCAGATCCAGACCCAAACTCAGATCCAGACCCAAACTTAGATCCAGACCCAAACTCAGATCCAGACCCAAAGTCAGATCCAGACCCAAACTCAGATCCAGACCCAAACTCAGATCCAGACCCACTAACCCAGTCTCAATCACCTGAACACAGGGCACACGTGTTGGCCTTGAAATAAAAGATGGAGCTTCATCTAGTGAATCAAGACTTTTAACACATGCTGAGAGAACGACATTTATTTAAAATAGAATCTTTTGTAACATTATAAAAGTCTTTGCTGTCACTTTTGATCAATTTAATGCATCCTTGATGAATAAAAAGTATGAATTTAATGCACTCGTGATGAATAAAAAGTTTTTTTTTTTTTTTTTATGAAAGTAGTGTTTATTCATAAGATACCCTTTAAGACTCAAATTCTTATTTATTTTATGGCTTCAGAAGTCTTAAAATACAAAAAATAATGTATACAGACTACTTTTAGATGGATTTTTTGTGTCATTTTTAGACAGTGTCTGCCTTCATTTTTGCATAGGAAAAATAAAATCAAACTGTTTATTCGTGAGGCGTGTGGACGAGTAAATAATAACAGAACATTCATGTTATAGTGAACTTTGGTTTGTTTAAATCCCATTGGTTGTTATTTCTGTGATGCAGTGCAGTTCAAGATCCTTTACTCACCGGTAGTCCCGGTTTACCCATCTCCCCATCTTTCCCAGGAGCCCCGGGGGGCCCGACTGGCCCTGGACGAGCTCCGACAGAAGGACCAGGAGGACCAGGAGGACCCGGAGGTCCTGGAGGACCCTGGTGGGAATACAGCAAAGCAAGGATATTAATCTAATTTGCTGTCTTGCAATTCATATCTAACACATTTATATAATGACTACCTCATGTTTCATTCTGTTCAGAGTTAAATCATTTTATGTCGTCATTTTAAGCGTTGACTTATAGCCGTTCATTCCCGCATGGAATCCATCTCCTACCCAGGAATCAAGAGGTCACATCGGCAAAGACAACTTCATTATAACAGGACTATAACTCACCCGTATCACCTCTGTGTCACTGTCCAAGTCCACGTAACTGGAGCCCGAGCCATCAGTGCCGTCCTGCACAAGAGAAAGCCTCAGTGAGCTTATGCTGTTATAGAGTTATTCACTGATATACATAATTATATAAACGTGTACATAATCATGCACATACTGGATACTTAAACGCCCCTGGACGTCCTGGCGGCCCCGGAGGTCCTGGAGGCCCTGTGATGCCCACACCTGGATCGCCCTAGTCAAGTCAAGTCAAGTCAAGTCAAGTATATTTGTATAGCGCTTTTCACAATACAGATTGTATCAAAGCAGCTTCAGAGTATTAAATTAAAATAATACAACAAGGTTTGTTTCAATTAGAATTTATTGATTGATAAAATTAAATTAAATATCCCCAAAATATCCCCAACTGAGCAAGCCAAAGGCAACAGTGGAAAGGAACCGAAAAACTCCATCAAGTGACCTAATGGTGTCCTAAAACTCCATCAGGTGACCTAATGGAGAAAAAAAAACCTTGGGAGAACCCAGGCTCAGTCGGGGGCCAGTTCTCCTCTGGCATTTATGAGCTACAGGCCGGATTGTAGTTTGAACTGTAGGATTATATGAATGCCTGGCTGAAGAGATGCGAATTTAATCTAGTTTTAAACTGGGAGACAGAGTCTGAGCAACGATCAGTATCAGGAAGACTATTCCAGAGTTTTGGAGCCAAATGTGAAAACGCTCTCCCTCCTTTGGTGGTTCTGGATATCCTAGGTATGACCAAAAGCCTTGAAATTAGTGACCTTAAAGAGCGCGATGGATTATAGGGTGATAGAAGATCCGTTAAATAGAATAGGAGCCAAGCCGTTTAGGGCTTTATAAGTCAGTAGCAATACCTTATAATTAATACGGAGCTTTATAGGTAACCAATGCAGTGATGATAAAATCGGTGTTATACGATCATATTTTCTTGATCTCGTTATAACTCTAGCGGCGTCATTTTGGACTAACTGTAGCTTGTTTATTGAGGATGCAGGACAACCAGCCAGTAAAGCATTACAGTAATCCAGTCTCGAGGTCATGAATGCATGAACTAACTTTTCTGCATCAGAAACTGATAGCATATTACGTAGCTTAGCAATGTTTCTAAGGTGGAAAAAGACTGTTTTTGTAACATATAAATATGATTTCAAAAGACAGGTTGCAATCGAGTATAACACCTAGTGAACAAGCAATGAGTAGAAACAGGGGAGAGTTTGCTGTGATTGGTCTAAAATCATCAGGTTAGCAGTCAAAAGTGTTCAACAGAGTTTCAGCGAAACATTCCTTTATTCCTCCCGTTCGGATTTTATATAAGTGTTTTGAGAATGAAATTTCAAATTCAGCAACTCAAGACGATTATTTAAAAAAAAAAGTTGAACGGATGGGCTTTAACACATGAATATTTCATCAATGAACAACCTCATAGCTCGATAAATAAGGCTGTCTTTCAAGATTTATACATTATCATGGAGAAAATGAATGGAGTTTGTACTTCTGGCACTTATAGGTTTGTTAAGCAAACGTGTGTCGTACCTTGTCACCTTTGGGACCCGGATCTCCGCGAAGGCCTGGGAATCCCGGAGGTCCAACCTCTCCCTGCATGTGATGGAAAAGGAACAGAACAAAGTTCAAATTCGTTCATGTTGGTTTCGTTCAAAGGAAAAAACAGGGCAAAAGCATCAGCCGCTCGCTCAGATCTAACAGAAGGAAGGTGAGGTCACGACCCCTGGACGGAGGCTCAAAAAAAAAAAAAATCACAGTCTACAGGGTGTAAATTAGCACAGTCAGAATCACAGTCTACAGTGTGTAAATTAGCACAGTCAGTATACAATTACATTTTATGCGCCACTACAATTCAGTATGAAATGATAAAATGGCACATAAAAGGTTTGATGCTGAAAAATTCACACACAAAAAACTTCACACACAAAAAACTTCAATCTTACTGACCCCAAACTTTTGTATGGTAGAGTATATCGATAATAAATGCTCGTTATTCCTTTACCATTTTTGACATCTAATTGTTTTGTATTTCATAACTCTATGGTAGGTATCCGATCAGAAGATACTTACAGCGGCTCCGTCTTTCCCTGGATGTCCCTGAAAGACAAAAACAGCTTTAATACAGCATTCATCTCCATTCTCCAATGTGTTCAGCTCATGAAGAATATGAAGCGTTATATGGAATCGGGTAAAGTGTCTGTTGTGTGTGGGGTGGACATTTGTGGGCGGCAGTGGCTCAGTGGTTCATGTAGGTTGTCTACAAACCGGAAGGTTGGTGGTTCAATCCCTGGTTCCACCTGACCAAGTGTCGAGGTGTCCATGAACAAGACACCTAACCAAAGCTGCTCCCGACGAGCTGGATGGCGCCTTGCATGGCTGACACCGCCGTCGGTGTATGAATGAGTGAATGAATGGGTGAATGTGAGGCAATATGTAAAGCGCTTTGGTGGCCATGGGTCTGTTGAAAGCGCTATATAAATGCAGTCCATTTACCATTTACCATTTGTGGCTTTAAGCACCGGATCTACAAAGCTTCAACATACTGTAATTCCATCAAACTACTCCTTCATGACCAATGCCTGCTAAAACACAACTATAACAGGTTTGCTACACTACACAGCCCATCTTGGGCAGTAAAGATTTATAGCAGACATTTGTGTACAAGCCTCGTATCCATCCACTTCAGGGCACCGAGGTGTCAGCGTTCCCCAACGATCCTTCGACGAGGGTCGTAGAATAGTCATTTCGGTTGTTCCCTGCTGGTTCGCCGTTACAGGGCACCGAAGTGGCTGTTCGACCAATACCAGAGGCCAGACTCGAGAGACTGGTCCCCTTAGTAGATTTTCTGGCAGCGTGGAAGCTACTGCCAAATTTATCTTGTTGGGTCCTGCTTACTATAGAAATGGGTTACAGAATTCAGTTCGGTTCTCGTCCGCCCAGATTTCTGGGGTTTCTCCCTACGGTGGTGGACCCCGAGCAGGCACTGGTTATGGAGCCTCTACGAAAGAGGGCTATAGAAAGGGTTCCCTCTCCTAGCAGGGAGTCAGGGTTTTACAGCCGTTACTTCATTGTTTCAAAGAAGGATGGAGGGTTGCATCCTATTCTAGACTTGCGCCAACTAAACCGCAACTAAACCAGAGAAACTCAAGTTTGTGCTCTTCCCTATGGCCTAGGTTTATCACCCAGCACTTTCACGAAAAGCGTGGATGCAGCCTGGCTCTCTAAGACTCCAGGGCATTCGCGTGTTGAATTATATCGACGACTGGTTGATTTTTGCTCAATCCGAGCAGATGGCAGTTCGGCATCGAGATGTCATTCTGTTTCACATAAGAAAGTTGGGGTTGAGGCTCAACGTGGAACAATAGGTCACTCCTGAACAGAATCTCCATCGGAGAGCCGCCTAGAAGGGACACCAGGTCTGAGAATCAAACTCAGGCCGGCCAGTACGGGGCTACTAATAAAAGATGGGCCCCTTCCCGGGGCTCAGAACCCAGGGGTTTTCTCCGAGGGGAAATCCGTTTCGCATGATCAAGGTCACACAGGTTCCTCGCCCAAGGCCCAGTGTTAGCGGCCCCTAAGTTAATAACTAATGATCTTTGCAACGAAAGTGAATCAATCAAAACTAACTTTAGCTGGACAATAACTTTATTCTAGAGCTGCTATAAAGCCAAATCAATCTCTGTTACTTTAATCTCCTATTATCACTGTAAAGCTGCTTTAAAACAATCTATATTGTTAAAAGCGCTATATAAATGAAGGTGACTTGACTTGACTTGACTCTGGAGAGACCTGGTGTCCCTTCTAGACGGCTCTCTGATGGAGATTCCGATCAGGAGGGACCTATTGTCCCAAGCAGGGGGCATGACTCATCACCCTCGCCCCGGAGTTGTGGAAACTGTGGGCCTGGCCCGAGAGGGCCCAGCTCATAGAATTGGCTCTCTCGACCGAGGTCGCTGAGATCATACTCCCTCCACGAGAAGACTGTATGCACTGAAGTGGAGACTGTTCTTTTCTTGGTGTGTAGAACGCCACTGAATCCAGTTAACTGCCCTGTTGGTTCAGTGCTTGATTATTTGCAAGAATGTTTCTCTGCGGGATTATCCCATTCCACCTTAAAGATGTATGTGGCGGCTATATCTGCTTACCACACTCCTCTGGGTGGTGCATCATTGGGGAGAGATCCTCTCATTACTCATTTTCTTCGTGGCACTCTGAGGCTGAGGCCTGCACTGCACCTAGAGCCCGGCTTGGGATTTGGCCTTTGTACTTGAAGGCCTGGCTTTGGCTCCCTTCGAGCTTAAAAGTTCCTTACACTGAAAACTTTATTTCTCCTTGCTATTTCTTCCATCAAGAGAATTGGAGACTTGCAAGCCTTGTCGGTTGCTCCTTCGTGCCTGGAATTTGCACCTGGTTTGGTGAAAGCCTTCCTTCACCCTAGGCCAGGTTATGTTCCTAAGGTCCCTACTAATGTTGCTGGTCCCTTTATGCTGCAGCCTTCTATCCTCAACCTTTCTTATCATCAGATCAGGAGAAACTTAATCTGCTATGCCCTGTTAGGGCTTTCTTAGTGTGCGCAATGATTTCACACAGACATGCATTGGTTATTATGGTGTTGGTATGTTGTTCCCACAGTGTCTCGACGCAGCGTCTCATTCCCTCTTCAGGGAACCAGGGTTACATACGTAACCTGAAATGTTTTACATTGTAATAATATTTCACTGTATTTACTTCAAATAAATGTAGTTTGGTGAGCAGAAGAGACTCTTTCAGAAACAAATCCTACCGACCCCAAACTTTTGAATGATATTGTAGATATAAGTAATAATTTTGTTCTCAAGTAAAGTTAGTTAAGATGAGCGCTGTATTTTCCAGGGTCACTCACCGTCTGTCCGTCGGCTCCTGGAGCTCCTGCCGGCCCCTGAGGGCCCCGGGGCCCCGGTTCTCCCGTTCCCACAGGTGATCCAGGCGCTCCGGTCGGACCTCGATCTCCTTTCTCTCCTTTCTGCATGGTGATGACCTGTGAAACACTCAGCGGTTATTATCAGAGAGAAAGAGTGGAAGACAAGAGAATAACTCTGTCACTCACATTTCTGTCCTGAGAGGCTCCCTCCGATCTGATGGGCTCTGAAAACACAAACAGATATCTTGAAAAAATTAAATATAATAAATACAGCTGTGATTTTGCAGTAGTAGCATATAAAAAATCTGCATAAACAAATCAAATGATCTGCGGCCTCTGTGAATGCTTGTGATGTAACTAAAAATATGGCCTGGTGAATAACACGTAATTGCTCAAATATGACGGGTGAAAAATTAGATAAGGTTATTGTGGATTAAAAAAATACATGAAAGAAAGGGAACACTGAAAATGAGATGAAAATGTCTTGAAAAGCTTGAACGTTCACCTTTGGGAGTGTTAATAATCATGTGGTCTCCGGAGCTTTCTGCCCAGTCTTCATCATCCGTGTGTGTGTGGAGTGAGGGAGGATCATCCGTGTGTGTGTGGAGCGAGGGAGGATCAGTAGGTGGCGCTCTCACCGGCTCAACCTCAAACAACAGCAAACACAGTCTCACAATCACAGCAGTGAACCAGTCCATCACACACACAGTTAAAGACCCTGTGGAATCAAGATCTTGTCGCTTTTAAAGATAAATAGTAGCATATCTAAATTATATCATAAAAAAAGTAATACAATAAATAAATAAATAAAAATAAACAATTTCTCCTCTGAAGAATATCATGTGAGTTAATTTGGCCCAATAAAAAGTTCTTATGAATTGGAATGTTTTTAGCAACAGTCGTCCAGTGGTTCTACTGTACGTAAACTAATACAGCTTTATATATATATGATCAAAAAGGGTCAATCAATGCGTAATAATCACTCATCATTAGATGAGATTTCCCTTTCCCCACAGCTTCTGTGATAGTGTTTGGATGAATCTGTCTCCCCCTGCTGGACAGAGTGTGTGTGTGTGTGTGTGTGTGTGTGTGTGTGTGTGTGTGTGTGTGTGTGTGTGTGTG
>FLSR01004882.1:4684236-4686736 GCA_900092035.1 Leuciscus waleckii
ATTCACATTCTTTACTGTGGTAAAGTAGAAAAACGCTGTAGGAAAGATAGCCTACCTTTTTACTTGCACGTCAAATTCTATTTAACACCGTTTGTTGCTTGTTATCATGGTAAGGCGCGTCAAGTTTTGCCTATTTGTAAAGCGCGTTTCACACGTGCGGGTGGTTTTAGTTTCAGTTACTCTGGCAGCGCAAAATCAAACATTGCTTAAAGGGATACTTCACCGTTTTTTCATATTAAACTATGTTATTCCCTTAACTAAGACGAGTTGATACATACCTCTCTCGTCTCCGTGCGTGCACTAAATCCCTCTGTCTTGCGGCGAAACTTTGTTAGCCCAGTTCATTTAATATGGGCCAAGCAGAGAAGCTACCAAACTCCTCCACGTTTTCCCTATTTAAATACAGTTACTCGCGAAGTGTAACTCGACCTATGACGGTGACACAAAACAAAACGTTGCGGTTTTCTAAGCGTGTAAAATGGATAACTATTTTGTATGGCGGAATGCCATAGCAAGTGCTTGTAAGCACTTCGACTTGGCGCATTAATATCTTCACTCGTGAAAAATCCTCTCACCGGCCCCCGCTCCCTGTAGTGAAGATATTACTGCGCCAAGTCGCAGTGCTTACAAGCACTTGCTATGGTATTCCGCCATACAATATAGTTATCCATTTTACACGCTTAGAAAAGCGCAACGTTTTGTTTTGTGTCACCGTCCTAGGTCGAGTTACACTTCGCGAGTAACTGTATTTAATAGGGAAAACGTGGAGGTGTTTGGTAGCTTCTTTGCTTGGCCCATATTAAATGAACTGGGCTAACAAAGTTTCGCCGCAAGACAGAGGGATTTAGTGCACGCACTGAGACGAGAGAGGTATGTATCAACTCGTCTTAGTTAAGGGAATAACATAGTTTAATATGAAAAAACGGTAAAGTATCCCTTTAATGATGTGGTATTTAATAATGTTCTCAAAAGTCGACTTTGTTAATGGAGCGGTTTTGTTTCTGAAACGTTTTAGTTTGACGTTTTCAAAAATAACATTCCCATAATATTTACATATAGTTTCATATCACGATATACCAGTGGCCTGAGGCAACAGAGAACAAGCGTTTCTACAACACGAGTGAGAAAGCGCTCAGCATGTGTGTGTGTGTGTGTGTGTGTGTGTGTGTGTGTGTGTGAGCTTCTACACTGACCTCGGATCAGTGAACACACGTCATTAGATATCGAATGCAATATATAAATATAAATAAGTACAAAAAGTCCCTGTGTTAAGGCAGTCCTGTGCCGGAGATGGTTCATACTAATGCTTAAACGTGGCTAAAATTAAACCAAATGCAACACAACAACTGTCTGTTCCTGAAGCGAGTGTGTTTTGTCCCACAGACGAGGATGTCGGTTCAGTCATGATCTGATGTCGGATCAGAACAAGCCCGTGTTGACCGCTCACGGCCTCAACACGCTCGACATAAAGCATCTGTGTATTCTGCTCCTGCAGAGCGACAACACACTCCTCCCAGCCGTAAGAGGGTTTCACTTACTTTACTCCTCAGTAGCTCTGAAATACATCGTTCATGGTTCAAAGTCTATTGAGTATTGTGTTGTATATGATAGTATTGAGTCTCTCAGTGTAGCTGTGACGTGTGTGTTCACTTTTGATTATGTTTTACTGTGTTCTGTCCCTGTTTTGCCTTCTTGTCTTCCCTAGTTAGTTCCTCACACCTGTAATCGCTCAGTTGATTACTCTCCTGTGTAGTTAAGCTCTTTCTGCTCAGTGTTCGGTCTCGTTAATGTTAGACGTGGTTGTTTCCTGAGCTTTATTTCCTGTGATTCTCCTACATGTTCCTTGTTGAATTTATTAAAGGACTCGTTATGTGATTGTGCACTTACTATATTTACTTTACCAAGAACCTATGGAAGCTAGTTTCCACCAGATATATGATAATTGCGACTTTTTATCTCACAATTCTGAGTTTATTTCTCTTCAATTCTGAATTGCGAGATATAAACTTATATAAGCAATTCTTTTTTCCCTCACAATTATGAGTTTAGATTAGATTATAGATTATTACTCAATAATTACAAGATACAAACTCAGAATTGTGAGATAAAAAATTAAAAGAATTGCCAGTTTTCACAGAATTGTGAGATATAAACGTGTAATTGCGAGAAATTGCATGTTTTTGGTTTCAGAATTGTGACAAACTCGCAACTGACTTATAAAGATTGAATTATGTGATAAAAACTCAGAATTGCAAGAAATAAAGTCAGAATAATGAGATATAAACTCAGAATTGTAAAAAAAAAACAAAAAAAAACATTTTGCGAGTTATAAACTCAGAATTGCAAGAAAAAAATTAAATAATGAGATATACTCTGAATTGTGAGAATAAAGTAAGAATTGGGAGATATAAACTCAGAATCGCAAGAAATAAAGTCAGAATTATGAGATATAAACTCACAATTGGGAGAATTGCAAGTTCCGAGTTATAAAGTTTGAGTT
>FLSR01004882.1:4691736-4697218 GCA_900092035.1 Leuciscus waleckii
TTCTACTGATGCATCTCTGATCAATCTGATGTTTTACAGTCATTGACTGTTTCCTCTCCCTTATACTCTATTCTGCTTTACAGTATTTGCACAAATGGCAAATTTCTCTCTCTCTCTCTCTCTCTCTCTCACACACACACAGACACACACACACACACACACACACATGCGTGTGCACACCCTTTGAACATCATGGTGGTTATTATATATAAATCACTTATGTAAAAATAATTCATTACATTTGGTTATCCATTTCAGAAATTGCGAACAAGTTCTATAGAAACTGTATAATCAATATCTATAGGAATCTATAGGTGTACCAAATGATTCATTGATTAACCATTAAGATCATTTGGATTAAATCATTGACAAATGTATTAAACTGAACAAGAAGAGATGCAAATCAAAGGTTTGATAGTAAGATCTTTATGAAAGGCAGTGACTGTGAATGAAACATTTATGAAGATGAAACACTTATTTTGTGTTGTGAAAAGGATACCTTGTGATCTTGAGTATTGTACTGACACAATCGAAAACATAATGAAATGTTTGAAAAAAGTGCACTTTTGATGATCTGTTGTGATATTAGCACTAAGAGTTTTGAAAATGTACACCTAACTTGTGAAAATAGTACCAAAGCGAATAAAAAAAAACTGTAATAGTGCATATATTTGTTTTTTTTTTTATATTTGGAGCCCACAATGTTTCATTATCTTCCAGTGAAGGGTCAGGCTTCTCTCTGGTCAAGTCAAGTCTCCTTTATTCACTACACAGAGTTTCACAGCAGCTTTACAGAGATAACAGGAAAATAATGCAACAAAGTTTGTTTCTAGAAGAGAATAGCGTCACAGTCCAGCTGAAGTAAGTTCAGTGATGGTTCAGTTTTGTTTAAAAAAAAGTTATTAATTTAGTTCATTTATATATATATATATAGCCGCTCTGGAGAAATCCGTGATGTCATCATCCAGCTCCGTTCAGTTCTCATATAATAGTGTCAGTGCAGGAAATCAATATTATAATGAATATTAGATGTGTGCTGGATTCTCCAATCCGTACATTAAACCCTCACGTTCATCCACGCCCACATCTCAACATCCAATCAGCCGCTGACTCACAATAATCTCTCACTGTACGTCACAATACAGAGGAAACATATCTCCTGCTACTCCAGTTTCACCGTGACTTCACCAGATTTGTTAATATCACTATGTAATTAATATCAGTAACCCAGCAGTTCAGATAAATCATGCTAACACACACACACCACAACAGAAGCTTTGTATTGTTGTGCAAGCTATTTAGTCAATATTGCAATCCAATTTTAACTCTAATATCCAATAATTCATAATATATTTATGAATTATATATTTGTGGCAGTTTATTAAATGTATCCCGTCTGTCTGATTACTGCTATGATGCTCAGAACGTTCTACTCTCTAGAACTCCAGGGTTCTCGACTCTTTTTAAAAGAACACTTTATGCCCGAAAGGGTCTATATAAGGAGAAATGTCTTAAATGTTTGCATAATACTTTCATGTTTAAATAGTTATTTCAATTTTCACTAGTGATAAAAATATGTTTAGAGCTGTTCAATTCATAAAATTTCATTAATTACAAAAAGTAATGAATGAAAAGGAAATCCATAAAATGAGGCCATGATTGGAAACGGTTCTACATATGAAAAACCTTTATGGTTCTATTGAGAACCTTTTCTTCTAAGAAGGAATATTTCAAAAATGAGTCGGAAACAAAGCACTCTTTATACGCCGAGCTCACAGTCAACAAACACAATCATATTCTGACGTTCTCCTTTCTGCACAGGAACAGATTTGCGGTTGAGAGCTTGTAAACAAAACATCACATGACTGATCCACATCCCATCTTATATATTAATATTTTTGTGTAAGATATTCAAATTACAACATGGAAATGAACAATTTGAATAATGTGAACTGGTTTTCCCGAGTCATATTGCGCTTCACTGGAGAGAATCACTACTTTAACACAATCTGTATTTCATAGATGATGTGAATGGGCATATATGATGTTTGGCTTAAATATGAGTACTTTTCCTCAGATCATCCGTTGTGGATGTCGTCCAAATGGCTGTCCATGAATGTGTTGATGCTGGATGAGAAACGTGTGATGGTGGATGCTAATGAGATGACCATACAGAAAATGTTTGAAAATCTCGGTAAGAACGCTGTTTCTTGAGCTCGGTCTGAACACATACAACCAGTGTTGGGGAAACTTCTTTAAAAACTAATTCTGTTACAAATGGGAAAGTTATTTTTATGGAAAGTAATGCGTTACGTTTCTTGTTCTCACCCAGCGAGGCTCGATCTCTTCTAGGCCTTGCAGGTGTTTTTACTGAAGTTCTTTCTTTGCAAGTGTTTGTCGCAGTAATGCATTGCCTATATAACACACACTTTCATTTTCCTTTTAAAAACACATTTAGAATATTATCATATTCTGAGCACTTAGAATATTTCCTGAGCCCTAGAACTACAGACACCATATAACAGATCTCAACAATAAGGTTATATTACCTACTGTATCTTTGTTGAACTTTCAACAGTTTTATTGAAAGTTGAAAGTAATATGTTTTGTTAGTACTTTTTGTCTGTTTGCGCAGGCATGACATATTTTTAAGTGACAACGTTATGGAGAAGAGAGAGAATTTTTTATTCAGTACTTTAAAAATGTTCAAGTAAATTAATTAAACTGAAAAGTAATGTGTATTACTTTTAAAAAAGTAACTAAACTGTTGATGTGTAAATTTATAAATGCATACTTTACTCGTTACATCAAAAAAGTAATCTGATTACGTAATGCATGTCACTTATGCATCACTTTACATGTTACATCAAAAAGTAATCTAATTACATAATTCATGTTACTTGTAATGCGTTACTTTACTCGTTACATCACAAAAGTAATCTGATTACGTAATGCATGTTACTTATAATGCGTTACTTTACTCGTTACTTCAAAAAGTAATTGATTATGTAATGCATGTTACTTGTATGTCAGTCTGACTGCGGTTTGTCGCTCCTGCAGGTATTAAGACGATTAAAGTCAGCATCCGCCATGCTAACTCCCTGGGAGGAGGCTTTCACTGCTGGACGACGGACGTGCGCCGGCGCGGATCCCTCCAGTCTTACTTCCTCTAGCCTGCCAGAGACACGCAGTTCTTATTGAGCTCAGATTCGAGCACCGTCTGCATGGTTTGATTGCGATGTGCATGTCAGGGCTTTTGTAAATGCGACTGATGAACGTGATGAATAGAAACCTCAGTGATCTCAATAACAACTGCATTTCTGGCCGGCTGTTGTAGTAATGACTCCAGTGAAGTAGGCAGAGCCCCCCCCCACACACACACACCACAGAAGAAGAGTTTCTACTCCTTTTACCAAAAACAGAAAACCTGTTTAGCCTATTTTGAATTGTAATGACTTCTTATATAATGCATTTTAATGATATATCTTTTTTTTTTTACCCTACATGTGATACAAGTGTTGATTTATAAATCAGGTATTTTTGTAGCCATATTTCAGTTATTTTGTAAGCATTTCATGAAATGTAAATATCTATATGCATTATTTTAGTGCACATATACTCTTCCCTTCACAAAAGTGTTTTTATAGCATCTGCCTCTGATGTCATTCACAATAGCAGGAGTCAGGAACGCTATGCGCTGCTTATACATAATCCTGGAACGTGTTCTCAACGTTCAGGGAACGTTTGGCTGATTGTTTTGCGTTGTGTTTGTGCTTTGATTCTCTAGTTTAACTTGTTGAGTGAGATTGCTGTTTATCAACTCATGATTCTGTGTCAGGTCAAACTAAATCAAATAAAGATACACTTGGAAATCAATGTGACTGAATCAGTTTTCCATTTCATGCTTTGTATTTATGATGCTTGTGATCAAAAGAAAAAAAAAACCTGTGGTCAACAAATGAAGGATAACATGATGAGCCTCATGAAGAAGTCAATTCAATTCACATTTATAGCCATTTTCACAATACACATCTTTACAGCAGTTTTACAGAAAATGCATTACAGAGTCTTCATTACAATTTACAGTGATCTGTCATCAGATGTGACTAAGTTTCAGAAATGTACATATATAAATCACAAAGTTAGCAAAACATTTATTAAACAATTCAATAATTTATGCAAAAATGCATTTAAGGCAACAGTAATTTAAGGCAGAAACAATGAGCTCATTGAAGTAAGGAATACTTGTTTGTTAACAAATGATTATGACAGAAAAAATAAGGAAAAGAAGTGACTACAACTCACTAAATATATGCAGATGACATTCAGTGTTACTTTTTTCATATTTGTAGGCTATATCACTGAGTTCATATTTATAACATTTTCAGAACAACTAATTTCATCCCAGTCTTTTATTACAGTGCTTGATATGCATTAAAAACGGGGAGATCAACATTTGTGGATAAATGCTTGGCTAATAAAACATTATAAAGCGTTCAATTTCATGGGACAAATGACAAGTTCAGTAAACTGCATTTTTCTGAGTTAACTCTATAAGTGAGTCACATTATTTTCCTCCATCCGCGTCGCGCGTTTGAAGTTCCCTCCACGCGCTAGCCCCGCCCCCCTGCGCGCAGGCCGCCGCTCATTGGCTCGACGCAGCTCATTTGCATTGACGTCATTCGAGGCTGTAGGTCAATCCGTGCGCGTGCTTTTATTGGATCTGCTGCTGTCACACATTCGCGCCGCTGATGTTCTCAACGCGCGTTATTCCTCGTCAGGAAACTCGCGACGCGCAAACGCCTTTCTTTCCGTGTTCTGGCAGCCGCGCGTCGCTTTCTTTCGTCCGTCTGAGGCTGAATCCTAGGCCCGTGATTGACAGCTGCTGTTGAAGGCAGGTTCCGCGAGGTACGCGTTGACGCGCCGTGCCGGAGTTTCATCAACGGCCCGTTTGATGTCATAAATGCCAGATCGCGCGTTCCGCGGCGGATTTCAGCCTGTTGATGGGGAGCGCGATCAACGCGCCGGCTCCTGAGGCCGCACGGACACATCGGGTGTGTTTGACGCCTGTCGAAGGAGAATAGACGCTCCAACGCGCCGCGTAAATCGAGCCGGAGAAAGACGCTGAGGATGAGGAGTAACGGGCGCGCGTGAGGACAAACATGAGCAGACTTTCTGTTTGATCATCGATAGATCTGATCGATCCGGTCGTCTTGATGATCTGAGAGAGAATCGTTCCTATTAGCGCTGCGAGAGGAGCGTCGCGTCGCGTCGCGCGGGTGAATGATGGGCTGCGCCTCCAGCATCCACATCTCCGATCGCGGGATTTATCACAGCGGGAAAGAGTCCGAGGATTCGCAGAACTGCGGACACACCAGACCCAGCGCCCGCCAGGTGAGTGAGTGAGTGTGTGTGTGTGTGTGTGTGAGTGAGAGAGAGAGAGAGAGAGAGAGAGAGAGAGAGAGAGAGAGAGTCCGCATAT
>FLSR01004882.1:4719146-4777949 GCA_900092035.1 Leuciscus waleckii
CTCAAGGAGTTCTGCTCAGCCCCCTCTATCAAACATTCACGCACTCACTCACACACACACACACACACACACACACACACACACACACACTCTCATCTGTGAGTGTGATATCTGTGCTGATAGTGTGTGTTTGTGTGTGTGTGTGTGTGTGTGTTCCTTCAGGTATGGTGAAACAGATGGAGCAGGATCAGAAGAGATTTGGCCACGCCTCTTGGGCAATGGCCACGCCCAGACAAGAGAAACTCAGAATACTATTGGCTAAAGAGACACTGCAGCACATGAGGGCCAAAGAGATGTGCATCAAACGCAAGAGAGTCGAGATCCGAGAGCAGGTGGAGTGTGTGTGTGTATGTTTGAGTGAGTTTGTGTGTGTGTCTGTCTGTGTGTGTGTGTGTGTGTGTGTACAGGTGTATAATTGTGACACTCTATGACAGATGGAAACACACTGAAATATTTTTGTATTTTAACACAGAAATATTTCTCCTGTTACTGTCGTAACCTCGGTTCCCTGAGAGCGGTAACTCAACATTGCGTCAGCTATAAGCCCAGAGAAACGGGGTCAAGCTACACCAGCCACCAAGAGACAGACAGTCAGCCAACAGCCACGCCGCTAGGAGGTCTAGCATCTGATAGGCGGAACTAGACCAATGAAACATCAGCTCCGACCCTATCAAAATTTGCATATCCAAACGCAATGAAAGCAAAGGCTGCACTGATCCACAATAAGCACTCGAGCATGAGAGTAAAACACAGAGTCAACGGCATAGCGGTAACAACTGCGTAACACACTAGAACAGTTCTGAATACATGAGTGAGAATTTAATCGCCGAAAGCACTCGTGACGCCACAGACTGGACATCCAGCTCGTAAAATCTGGCAAAGGTGTTCTGAGAAGACCAGCCAGCAGCAAAACATAAACCCTGGATAGACATCCCTCTAGACCAGACCCACGGAGAGGCCAGCGCCCTCGTCGAACGAGCTCTGATGTCACAGGGTCAGTCTCCCCCTGGCACGCGTAAGCCAGCGCGATAGCGTCCACAATCCAGTGAGAAAGTCTTTCCCTTAGTTTAGCCACCAAAGCACACGAGAAGCTGGTCCGACTGACGGAAGGCGAGGATGGCGGCTCCGCGGGTGAAGCGGGCAGGGTAACGACCTGTGCTTTGAAGGGTGTAACAAAAGACTTCTGCACGTAGCCTTGTCTCGGCCGGAGAGTAACGCTGCAGTCGCTGGGTCCGTCGTTCTCAGAGAACACGTGTAAGTCTCCAATGCACTTCGCAGAGACGAGAGCAAGAGCAAAGCCGTTTTCAGGGAGAGCTCCTTAACCGCAATCAATGCTAGCGCTCGAACGGCGGTAGAGAGAGCCCTCAAAACTAGAGCTAGATCCCACGTGAAGGACATCATCTCCTCACTCCGTCACCAGAGGGTGTTTACCGATCGATCGCCCGTAAACCGGGGAACGAAACGAAGCAATAGCGGCCACATACACCTTCAGTGTGGACGGCTAACTCCCGCTATCCAGTCTGTGCTGTAGGAAGCATCCGACACGGGACAGATCACCGGGTCGACATCGCTGTCCTGGCACCGTTTTGCAAAAACTCCCCATTTCAGAGCATAACGGCACCTAGTAGAAGTGCGCGCGACTCCGCGAGTGTGTCCAGCACTCGTGAAGGCAGAGTGTTTAGCTCACGCATGTTTAGCTTAGCGGCCACGCATGAAGGTTCCTCAGCTCCGGTGCCGTGTCGTGCCGTCCGCCTGAGACAGCGGGTCCTACCATCACCTCTCTCAGGGCTGGCTCGGCCAGTTCGGGAACACTCTCCTCCCTGGTTCTGCAGAACACACAGGCAGATCTTCACCGAACGTGCAAGTGTGGAAGTTATCGCTCTCGAAAGGGAACATACTATTTCCATACTCAAATGCACTTTCAGTGTTTGTGTCCCAGAGCTGGACAGAGATCCACCAGAGGGAGCTGTTTCACTCCTGCAGTGTTTGTGTCCCAGAGCTGGACAGTGATCCACCAGAGGGAGCTGTTTCACTCCTGCAGTGTTTCAGAGTGCAGTTTGTTTATTTCTGTATCTTGTTGATTTATAAGGTCACTTTCACAAACACCCTAATCTGAGTTCTAGGGGTTTTGCGCTGGTTACCATGGAGATGATGGTTTAACACGTGTCAGACGACACACACCTGGTTGTTCACAGATGTGTGTGTGTGTGTGCAGATGCGCAGTGGGGCCGAGTGTGTCAGTGAGCTGGAACTCCAGTACTACGAGACGCAGGTGGAACTTCACGACTGCAGGTTTGATATCCTGAGGAACGAGGAGCTTCTGCTGGTGACGCAGATCCAGACCATACAGAGACAGATCACAGGTCTAACAGCCACACACACACACACACACACACACACACACACACATCACAGGTCTGTCCTTACACACTAGCACTCTTTTTCGGATTATTATGATTATTGGTCTGCTTTACTCATTGGCTGCTTCACAGTCTCACTGATTTCAAGTTTCACTCAATTAATAGGAACATTTGGATCCCAAAATGGGTGTGATGGACAATATAATAACCAGTGTGACAGACTGAAGAGTGTGGTGTGTTGTGAGAGCTGAAGGAGCAGGTGGTGTATTACGACACCTGTGAGGACCCTGATGAGCTGCAGGATGTCCAGGTGGATGTAAGCCCCGCCCAGTCACACCTGCAGCAGCAGCTGAAACACCTGGAGAGCAAAAGAGGAGCGATCTCATCACGCAGAGCTTACCTGAGGAACCAGAGGGTACGTGCACACACACACACACACACACACACACCTTAAAATATCATTAGTCATAATTATAAGAAAAAAGTCAAAACTATGTAGTACTAAGTAGTATGTCATAATTTTGACTTCTTATCAAAATTTTGACATAGTACATTATAGGTATGACTTATGTCATATTTTTATCTTCATCTTCATCTCATGATTTTGTCAATTTTTACTTTTTACTTTTTGTCGTAATTCTGATTATCATAATGACTTTTTGTCATAATGAGATAAACAGTCAAAATTCGGACTTATTACATTAGAATTATGACTTGATGTCTTTATGACTTTTTATGTCAGCTTTAACTTTGTCTTAATTTTGACTTTTTATCTCATAATTATGACTTAGCATGCCATAATTATGACTTTATATCTCATAATGACAAGTCATAATTTTAACTGTCATTATTTCAACTTTTCATCTCGTAATTACAGTATGAAAGCATGTCATTATTATGATTTCTTTCGTAATTTTGAGATAAGTCAAAATTATGACTCAGTACACCATAATAATGACTCATTAGTATGACTTTTTATGTCAGTTTTGAGTCATATTTCTTTCACACAATCTTTTTTTAATATTTTATTTTATTTTATGAGTTTTTTGTAATAATTTCGCATTAGTATTTTTAAAAAGTCGAAATTATGACATAGTACATCGTAATTATGACTTTTTATCTCATAATTATAACTTAGTATGTCATAATTATGACTATATCTCATAATGACGTACGTCATAATTTTATCTCATAATATGTCATAATAATAGAAATAACCAGACATGCGAGATGTCGAATTGCTCACACAAGACTCACCCATGTATATTTATTGAAAGCCATTATATGATTTTTGTGAGTCTTCCTTGCATATTTTATTGTAATTTCCTGCTTTAAATGATATTAGGCTATTTAAATTTTCAGAAAATACATTAAAGGACATTTTTAAAAAGGTTTCTCCAGGCAAAATATTAGAATTTATGACAGTCATAATTATGAAATTTTGTCAATTATGAGATAAAAAAGTCAAAATTATAACTTAGTACTGAAGGGGATGGATTGGAATCCACTGCTGCTTCAATGTATATGTAATGAGTGATTATAATCAAGGTATTAATCAATATTTTTCGTTCTAATATCAAATGAGTTGAAAAACTTCTCTGGAGATTTTACTTTGTTATAGAAGTTACCAGTGTGATTACTGAAATGTTCTTTTCATGTATTCTTTAATGTCAGTATTTGATATCTGAATGCAGTAACAGTGCTATCTCATTTAACCCGGCTTCAAGAAATTAAATAGGGAAATGTTTTGTGTTTGAGAAAGGTCTTCAACATGTTAAAACACACATAGTTGAAGCCAATAGTTTAAGGGACCATTTCTCAGTTAAAGCCTTACTTTCCAGTTAGACTAAAATGTAGCTCTTCTTGAGAAAGAACGCATTATCTTGATGTTTTGAGACGAGACTCCTGTTTATAGTTAGAGCCTGGCCAAATCCAACCTTGGGAAAGCTGTGTGTCGGTGTGTGTGTGTGTGTTAGTCTTCTTGGTTACAGGTTAAGGAACCACTGGCATTGTTGGAGATTGAGTGAGTTTTTGTTCTGGACATGCTGGTGCCCAGCAACCCAAATCTGCGACCTGGAAGGTCACGACGTGCCTAACTTCAGGGTCCGAGTGTCAGCTGTATAATCTATGGAGATATGCTTCAGTCTATCTGTATATGTGTGGAAAATTACTATGTTTATCTATTTCTTAGCCAGTGAGAATCATTCAACCTGTAAGCAATGACGTATCTTAGACCTTGGAAATGGTATAACTGCTGTGATCTTTGTAACTGTAAGCGGGACTACGAACTCCTGTGTGAGTCTTGAAGCTGAACTTCTGCTGATGAAACTGCATACTATCTTCAGTAAAACTTTTCTTATTTTTTTTATAATTCTGACTCCGGGTCTTCTTTCAAACATCTGGTCCTTGGGTCCTAAACTGTTAACCCCTAAGATGAGTAATAAGCGGTGAGCTAACATTTTATGAATGTTTTGTTAATTCAGTTATAAGTCATTTATAAATTATGCGTCTTGAAGCTGTACTTCTGCTGATGAAACTGCAAATTATCCTCAGTTACATTTTCTAACAAAAACTTTTCTTTAATTTTTTATAATTCTGACTCCGGGTCTTCTTTCAAACATCTGGTCCTTGGGTCCTAAACTGTTAACCCCTAACAGTACATCATAATATCAATTAGAACACCTAATATGTCAAAATGTAAACTTTTTATGACATAAAAAAAAAAAAATTTGTCATAATTATGATTTTTTTTTTTTCCTACATGGCAGAAATGGGCTTCCATATTCCTCTAAAAAAGAACATTTGTTAATATCAAACATAATATTTTTTGTCATGCCTGTTCCGATGGCAGGAATGGCCAGAGTTGTGGCCATTGTTCCCTCACAGAGGTTCAACACCTTTCCCAGAGAGGCTGTGATGTCTGCGATGTTATCCGGCCCGACCATCTGAGCGATGTTCTTACACTGAAGCGCTCCGGCGCTCGTCATCACTGCTGAACCTGCATTCAGAGGAGCTGCAAACTCACGTCTGAATCAAGTCACTCAGCACGGCCATTATAATATAAGCATATTCAGTGCCGTTATGATGATACCTTGCTTTTTGCACTCATCAGCAACAGATTTCCCAGCAGCTTTTAAGATGGCACCAGAAACGCCTGTAAAAGATGATGATTAGATGGAAATGAGACTGGAAAACACTGCATGAAAGGTAAAAGTGTGATGATGATGATGATGATGATGCAAGTCTGTTTAGTATTGATGCTATAGCAAAGACACACTTACCGGTGTTAAGATCTAAAGTTTTGTTGGATGAATTCACTATGACATCCACCGCTTCTTTAGTGATGTCACCCTTTTTGAGGCATATTGGCACACCATTGATCAGCACTGATGGAATTCCCAGTCAAGTGAAAAGAAAAGTACAGTAGTGAAATTACATTTATATTTATGCATTCGGCAGATGCTTTTATCCAAAGCGTTCAAGGTATACATTGTATTAGTTTCTGCGATCGAACCCATGACCTTGATGGTACTATTTGAGCTTCAGGAAGGCATAAAAAATTATACATATATATATATAGTACCTCTTTTGTCTGATCCGTATTTAACCTTCGGGGATTGAAGGGGGATTTTTATTGACATGTCAGGAAATCCCTGTTAATGATAAAATACAGGTGATCAATCAAATCAAATAAAAGATGCACTGCAAAAAAAGATTCTCTTCCTCAGTATTTTTGTCTTGTTTTCCAGGATTAAACCCATTCCGAGTTTGAATATTTCCAAAAAGTGGCGAATGGGATGAAATTCCATAACAAATTATATTAAGTCAATCCAGTTAAAAATGAAAGTCCTAACCATTGTTTACATTTAGAAAATAGAAATGACCAGACATGCGAGATGTCGAATTGGTCACACAAGACTCACCCATGTTTATTTATTGAAAGCCGTTATATGATTTTTGTAAGTGTTCCTTGCATATTTTACTGTCATTTCCTGCTTTAAATTATATTAGGCAATTTTTATTTTCAGAAAGTACATTAATGGACATTTTTAAAAAGGTTTCTCCTGGCAAAATATTAGAATTTTTATTGAATATCAAATTGAAATATGTTTATTATTATTATATTTTTGTTTTAATTGTTTGTAGAGATAAGATTCTTAAATGATTGCAATATTTTATAAATATTTGCAATATTTAAAATTGTATTACCTTTGAGTTTGCCTTGAATATAGCCTTTGATGATGATGATATGGCGTAAAATGATGAATAAAAAAATCTTGTTTTCCAGCACAAATATCCAAACATTCTTAAATCAAAATACATTTACTTGAGATGCAAAATGACTGAAGATATTAAGTCTTGTTTCCTTAAATAATAATCATCAAAATGATGTTTTTTGAGCTGAAAACAATAAAAAATATCTATAACAAAATCATTTAGTTTTCTCTTTAAATTAAGTTTATTTTCTGACTTCAGATATTTGTTCTTGTTTTAAGCATAAACTCACTTAATATATTCAGTAATGTTGCTTCTCCGGTAAATATATCATGATTTAAGAATGTTTAGATATTTGTACCGGAAAACAAGACAAAAACACTGAGGAAGAACAGTTTTTTTGCAGTGTTGTTAAACATTACAGGGGCCGGTTTCACAAAGATAGACTTTGACTATGGCTTAGATAGTCAGACCGTTGCACAAAGCACTTAAGACTCTGACTATCTTAAGTAGGACTACACTGCAATGCATTCTGGGTAAAATAAGACACTTTTTCAAAACAAAAAACATGGCGGATCGAGTAAGCGCATTCAACTGCTCAGTGCAGTTTCCCCAGCGGGAAATATGTGTTTGTTGGAGGAGTATAACAGTTACAAGGACATTTTACTTGGGAAATTTAGCGGAGAATGTAGTAACAAGAAGAAATGTTTAAATTATGAGCCATTTTCCCTTTTCTTTTGGCTTTTTGTAATGTAACTGATTGTTACTGCTGGTTGCCAAGGTAACATAGAGGCTTAGACCTAAGTTAGCCTGGGGGGAAGGTGTCTAATTGGTCTAAATTAAGTCAGTCTTTATTTTTGTGAAACAGTCTAACTTGCATTAGAGTCTAGTCTATGAGCACATTTTAGACTAGTCTAACACTATAGACCGGTCTAAAATAGCTTTGTGAAACCGGCCCCAGGTTTGTAAATTAGTAGGGGATCGTACTAGTCCTGGATCAGAGCGTTGAACTCCTCAACGATCTTCCCATCTGAATCCACAACACTGATATTTCTAATGTTTTTAGGTGAATTCTGATGCTCGGAGCAGAACTGCAGTACGGCTGCTCGGATCGCCACGCAACTTTCTTTGACGGAGAATCCAAAGGTGTCGCAACCAATCGCCGGCATTGCAATGGAAACGCATCCTTTCCCCTCGGCTTTCAGGAGACAGTTTCTCACGGACGACTGGAGGTAGACCGAGTCCAGCGCTTGACCTTTCTGCGGAAGCACGGCGTAAATGAGCGTCTCGGCGTTGAGTTTTCCAGCGTCGCTGACCAGCACATCTCCAGGTAAAAGACTCTGCTTTTCCTTCTTGGGAGTTTCACACACTTCTGAAATCTTCTCGCCTCCAAACGTGAGAAAGCGCTGAGCCACGGGGTTATTAAAATCTAGATTCCCATTCATCGTACAGATCAACGCGTCGGCTGTAAAATGGTGCACGTCTCCCTCGACGATGCTCAGAGTCACGAAATCGCCTACTTTGTGCGTGAAGCTCTTCCGAAGAGCAACTATGTGTTCTTGTGATAAATACAGGTTGCACTGCTTCTCTCTGGCTTTTGTTTTCACGTTGTCTTCGTGCTTTTCCAGAACTTGGCTTCTCCTGCTTTGCGATACTCGTGCTTCTCCACGACAATGGATGACAGCTTCTGCTGTACGACATCCACGGCTTCTTTAATGTTGTCTTTAGGCGCTGTGACCTTCAAACAAGGAGAATTTGACACTTTGCCCGCAAGCATCGAAGCGCCAAGCCGCTTGAGTTGAGGGAGATCGGACAGATTCAGGCAGGACTCCACGAACTCGACCTCTCGCACAGACCTCAGAGGGACGTTTTCAGTCGTTGGTTCCTTGTTCTCTACATATCTCCTCACTTTTCCCGTAACATCCGCAACTGCGTTGGAAAGCCCGGATATTATAACCTGCATGTCTGATTGTGCGACCCTGACGTCGTTTGCTTTCTCACTTTCACCTTGAAATTCCTGAGAAAGTGTGTTAAAGCGTCACCGCTTTGATTGGGAGAAATCAACACAACCTCCTCTTTGAGAATCTCCCCGATTTTGTCTTCAGCTCCTTTCAGGTTTTCCTTCTCAACCAAGATCCCAAAGAAATCCTTTCGGTTTAGGAATCTAGCTGGAATGTGGTTGTCTTGCTCAAACTTTTGAAGGTCCAGCGACTTCAGAAAGTCGATCAGATGCGAAGAAAGCTTCAGCTGGTGCGTGATTATGTTCTTCTGTGCGTTTTTGATGAGCATCTCCACTGAATGTACTTTCTCCTTCAAACCTTTGAGGGAAATGATATGCTGTTTCTCATCATGGGATAAACTCACCGGCCCTAGTTTGGACTGTACACGCTCTTTTATTAGATCAAATGTCTCTCTGCAGTCTAGTTGAATTGTGGCTTTGATCGTGTTTCTCTCCACTTCCACCTCGACAGCGGCGTTCTTCAGGTGAACCCTGATTTTATCCGAAAGGATCCTGACCTGCTCTTTCACTCCAGAAATTACAACTTTAGAGTTGCGCTCCTTAAAGGAAAACGCTGTATCAACCGTGACGAGAGCGTCACAGTCCTTTTCAACTTTCCTCCAGACGTCCTCCTCTACTATCAGCTCTTCTGTTCGTATCCACTCAAGAACGACTGAACTCCTCTCGTTATCTTGGACTCCCAAGTTGGTGCGATTTGCATGGCGGTCAGAGACTCTTTATTGACGTCCATCTCCAGTTTTATTTCACTTGCTAATGCAGTGCTGTCAATGAAGACTTTGGCATGAAGGAGTTTGGCATCGCTTTCCAGTTGTTTTCTACATTGCTCATTGGTTTCAAAGAATCGGAGTAGATCTTCACTGACAGAAATGTTGACTTTTGTGGTTTTGTCAGTCAGGGAGGGTTTTTCTCCAGTTAAAGCCTTTTGCAAACTTGAGTAAAACAGTGAAGCGTGAACATCTGTGCCGCAAACACTGTGTTTCTGTTCCACCACTGCATGTGCATCTATTAAAATAAAGAGACAGTAAAATTATTCGGTAACACTTTACAATAAGGTTCATTAACTAACAATGAGAAATACATTTGTTACAGTATTTATAAATTGTTGTTAATGTTAGTTAATAAAAATACAGCTGTTCATTGTTTGTTCATGTTAGTTCACAGCGCATTAACAAATACAACCTTTGATTTTAATAACGTATTAGTAAATGTTGACATTAATATTAACTAAGATTAATAAATGCTGAAGAAGTGTTGTTCATTCTTAGTTCATGTTAATTAAGGTAGTTAACTAATGTTAACTAATGAACCTTATTGTCAAGTGTTACCAATTACTCTAAATAGGCTTGTTTACTTCCTCAGTATTTCTGTCTTGGATTCCAGTACAAATATCTAAACATTCTTAAATCAAGATACAAGCAAAATGACAGTCTCTTTTTCTGAAAAAAGTATCAAAATTAAGGGACTTTATGCTTAAAACAAGAAAAAATATCTGCGAATTTGGTCAGAAAAATCTTGTTTTCCCTTTAAATTAAGATTATTTTTCTAACCCCATTTGCAGATATTTTTTCTTGTTTTAAGCATAAACTCACTTCATTTTGATACATTCTTCAGAAAACAAGACTTAATATCTCATGTCATTTTGCTTGTATCTTGTTTAGGAATGTTTAGATATTTGTACTGGAATACAAGACAGAAATACAGATTTTTTTTAATACATTTTTTTTAGGGATGCACCTTGGCCAATACAAATACAGTAATTCTTTATATTTGAAAGCCGATAACCGATATATTGGGCGATAAATCTCTAAATCCAAGTTTTTATATATTTTTTGAGAGCCTGATTAAAAAATTAAAAAAGTCTCACCATTAAAATCCATGTTCCAAGCACACAAATTAATGATGTTCTTTTATAGTTAATTCGGTAACACTTTATTTTACAGTGTCCTTGTTACATTTGTGACTTACCATAGTAATAACAGTAAATTATGCATAATTACATGCAACTAACCCTCAACCAAACCCTAATCCTACCCTAACCTATAGTAAGTACATGTAGTCGCTTATTATTACTCAGTACTTAAATTTATAATTACACTGTAGCAATTACACCTTAAAATAAAGTGTAACCGTTAATTTTATAGCGTATATGACAGATTTGCGATGCGCATGTTGCACTTAACTATATTTTCCTGTTTTGAAGTGATTCCAATCATATTTCAAGCAATTCAAAACCATCATGGCGAACAGTGTGCATCTGTGTCTCAGCTGAAGGAAATAATCCATTATTTATCGGCTTTAATATACATATATATAATATATCGGCCACATTTTTTTTATCGGGCCGATAACGATAACATTAAACATGAACATATATCAGCCTATACCGATATGTTGGCCGATATATCGCGCATCTCTACATATTTTTGCGGTGTACTGTGAATATTTGATCATTGCATCTGAAAACCAACCATCACAATTCCCAAAGGTGATGATCGCGCTTGTTCGTCTGTTGATCCATATGAATTTCTCGATATCTCCTCCTCTGCTCTTCTTCCTGTTGCTGAAGTAAAGGGTGAGAATTTCTTCACTGATCTTCTCCAGATCTCCCTGGACCAGGATCGAGTCCGTCCGCTCCATACGCGTCACTCCGATGTCTCGGCCCTGCAGTTGCTTTAGGTGCATTTTCGTATAAATGATTTCACATCTGTAAATAAAATGAAAAAGTAAGAAAAATTATCCAGGATGCATGTTCTTATGAAATGTTCACAGAAATTGAGTATGTCGTCATTAACGCTTATTTGAATGTTGACCACAGCCGGCAGTCATTCATTTTCTCCAGTTAAAGATTCCACTCTTATAAATAAAGGTTTCCGAAAGTGTTTGTTTTTTTGCACAGCAGTGCCATAGAAGAGATATTTTTAGTTCCCCAAAGAATAATAAGTTCCCCAAAGTTATAAAAAAAATAAAGGTTATTTCTTGTCATTGATGGTCCCATGAAGAACCTTTAATATCCATGGAACATTTCCAATGCACAAAGGGTTCTTTATAGTGTAAAAAGGTCTTTAGATTATTAAAATGTTCTTCACACGTAGAAAAAATAAAAAGGTTATTTTAAGAAATGAAAAATGATCACTGAAGGATTTTCAGTGATCATTTTCATTTCTTAAAATAACCTTTTTATTTTTTCTATGTGTGTATATGGGGTGGTGGCGCAATGGATAAGACACATGCCTTTGGTGTGAGAGACCTGGGTTCGAATCCACTGTGAGACACCAATGTGTCCCTGAGCAAGACACTTAACCCTAGTTGCTCCAGAGGCGTGCGACCTCTGACATATATAGCGATTGTAAGTCGCTTTGGAAAAAAGCGTCAGCTAAATGAATAAATGTAAATGAAGAACATTTTAATAGTCTAAAGAACGTTTTTCCACTTTAAAGAACCTTTAGTGGTTCCATGAATGTTAAAGGTTCTTCATTGAACCGTTAAGAAAGATAAGTGATAAATATTTGCGTTTATTCCTCAATGTCCTCTTGTTTTTAATGTCATTAATGATTCATTTTCAGATTATTTGCAATGATGAAAGGTGGTTAGATTAAGCACAAACTGTAGCAGTTAGATCTGAAAATCTGTCATGTGAATACTGTATTAAAATCATGAATTACTATTAAAATGAGCTGAAAAAAACAATGATTTTCTCCTTAGTATTTTTGTCTGGTTTTCTATTACAAATGTCTAGACACTCTTAAATCAAGATACATTTACTGGAAAAGCAAAATGACTGAAGATATTAAGTCTTGTTTTCTGATCAAAATTAATTGGATTTTGCTTAAAACAAGAAAAAATATCTGCCAGTCGAGTCAGAAAAATAATATTGTTTTCCCTTTGAATTATGTTTTTCTGACCCCATTGGCAGATATTTTTTTCTTGTTTTAAGAATAAAGTCACTTATATTTTTTCTCCAGTAAATGTATCTTGATTTAAGAATGTTTAGACATTTGTACTGGAAAACAAGACAAACATACTGAGGAAGTGAACAAGACTAATTAGAGTACGTCTTTATTTTAATAGTCGCTCATGCAGTGTGGAACAAAAACAGTGTTTGCTGCACAGATGGTCACGCTTCACTGTTTTACTCACTTGCAAAAGGCTTTAAATGAAGAACATTATTGTGAATATTAATGACTGCTCAGATTCTATGCTTGGGTGACAAGACAAAAGAAAATAAGCAGGCGTCCCAAAAACAGAGTGACAATAACAGACACCCAGAGGGAAAGACTTCCTAACCCACCAATATCTTGTTTGAAGGTGACGACAATCCTATCATCATCATCATCAAGTGTCTCCCAAGTGTATTCTGTCGTCTTGCTACAGCTGCCAATGAACACTGAGATTTTCTTGCAGTCTGTGTCTCCATCAAACCCCGTCAAGATGAAGCGACGGGGGTCTGACTTCCCTCCCAGACTTCCTTCATTATACACTTGTAAAGATACACCAAGATCATGTTCTTCCTTGCCAAAAATCTTCTTGAAGTCTGAAAAGAGGGTCAACATTATGTTAATTTTAATCTCAAAGATGACAACTAATCATCATGATTTGCTTTTTTAATGTTCTTTAAAGGGATACTCCACTTTTTTGGAAATAGGCTCATTTTACAACTCCCCCAGAGTTCAACAGTTGAGTAGTACCGTTTTCGAATCCATTCAGCCGATCTCCGGGCTGGCGGTACCACTTTTAGCATAGCTTAGCATAGATCATTGAATCGGACAGGACCATTAGCATCTCTCTCAAAAAAATGACCAAAGAGTTTCGATATTTTTCCTATTTAAAACTTGACTCTTCTGTAGTTACATCGTGTACTAAGACCGACGGAAAATGAAAAGTTGCGATTTTCTAGGCTGATATGGCTAGGAACTATACTCTCATTCCTGCGTAATAATCAAGAAACTTTGCTGCAGTACCATGGGTGAAGCAGGCGTAATGATATGACGCAGCGCCTGAAAATAGGTCTAATAGGTTAGACAAACTTATTCCCGGTCACGTTGGAAGTTACCGAGCTGGGGATTATTTTCAGGCGCTGCGTCATATCATTACGCCTGCTGGACTCGTGGTACGGCAGCAAAGTTTCTTGATTATTACGCAGGAATGAGAGTATAGTTCCTAGCCATATCAGCCTAGAAAATCGCAACTTTTCATTTTCCGTCGGTCTTAGTACACGATGTAACTACAGAAGAGTCAAGTTTTATGAGAGATGCTAATGTCCTGTCCGATTCAATGATCTATGCTATGCTAAGCTATGCTAAAAGTGGTACCGCCAGACCCGGAGTTCGGCTGAATGGATTCGAAAACGGTAAGACTCAACTGTTTAACTCTGGGGGAGTTGTAAAATGAGCCTATTTCCAAAAAAAGTGGAGTATGCCTTTATGGTAAGCTCTGACTTAGCTTGTGCTAGTTGTCTAATGATAGTTTCTATGAAATAGAATTAGGCCTACATCATGTGTAAGTGATGCACTAAAAATAGACTTGCAAAACTGGTTTCATGTTACAAAATATGAGTGGCTAGCAAACAAACTCCCAGTGCAACTTTGGTCTTAAATCATACCTGACTGGCTGTAGAGTTTCAGGATCCAGCTGTTATTTCCGTGCTTTGCTAGCTCAAATTGCTCTGTAAATTGCTCAAAATACATCTGAAGTGTTTCCTTATCAACTGAAGTTAATGAAGAGGTAATTAGAAGATCTGGTATTTCTGAATCCTCCTCATTGTCTGTATTATGAACAAATGTATACATGTGACCAAAGTGTCATTTTTAATGTTTTGAAAATCTGTGAATATTTTTAAACACTAAAAGTAAAAGCATTATAGTCAAACCTTTAATTTGTGTTGCAGGCTTTCTACTGCAGAGACCTTTGTACAATAAGGAGGAAGTGTGTGAGTATATGAACATTCATCTGACCTAGTTTTAAATTACAGTAATGTGTCCCTCCTTCACTGAATTACACATTTAGGGCTGTAACAATATATCATGCCACAATATATCGCAATACAGAAATGCATCAATAAGTATCGTGGATAGTGACGATATGTATTTTGTATAATTCACCTTGTGTGAGAATTTTTTTTAAGTTTATAGAGTTTTAGTGTCAGTACTACATTAAACTACTATATATAATGTTGAATATAATGTATAATAATGCAATGGGGGGATATTTGTAGGTCCTGATAATGTCAAATGTCTTATTACCAGTAAAAATTGATAAATGTATCTAGTCGTGAAACAATGCAGCATATTTGTCTAAAATAATTCTGTTTTCAGCTTCAGAATCATGAATATTGTTATTCTGGTGTCTCTATTGTCCTGTGCATTGGGTTTTCCAGCACCAAGTCCAAGACTATTCATTTACATCCACAATGTAATACCAAACTTAGCATTTTAATCAACTGTGCATTTTTTGTTAACCTTTTACCATATGTCTTGGGAGTATCGCAATAATATCGTATCGTGAGTTCAGTAGTGTGATATGTTTCGAATTGTGACATGAGGGTATCGTTACAGCCCTAACTGTATTTCTCTTATGTTTTTTTGATATTTTAAATCAAGATCAGGACCCATATTAAGCTGGAGTGTTGCGTAAATGTCCCGTTGCTTCTTGTCTTTCAAAAGAGGCATGAATCATGATATTTTGAAACTTGTAGTCTAATGTGTGAGTCTAAATCGCATCATATAGCTACTGGAGTGCATCAGGGCTCAGTGCTTGGACCACTTCTCTTCTTCATCTACATGTCATCACTAGGATCTGTCATTCAGAAACATGGTTTTTCATATCATTGCTACACTAACACACTCTACCTCTCATCCCAGCTAGAATTACTATTCTATATATCTATTTAAAAAAACTAAAAAAAACTAATTGGGATAGTTACAGCACTTGCATATTGTTGCCCTATTGTTGGTTTGATTGCTTCTACTGCTCTGCTCAGTTGTAAGTCGCTTTGGATAAAAGCGTCTGCTAAATGATTAAATGTAATGCAAATGTATTAACGATAATAATTCACAAATAATAACAGACAACAGAATCACCTGGTTTGCAGGAGCGGGCAGTGACTTGAGGAGAGCGCTTTTCTCCAGCTTGGGCTTTGGCAGAATTTGTGGTTTGATCTTTTTGCTTTTCGTGTCTTCTGGTAGTTTCACTGTCACTTCAACTGCTCCCTTAGATTTGAAATCAACTTTATGGATTCTTTTGTCAAGCACCTTCTTCAGATCTGGAAAACAGGGGAATTCTCTGTAAAACTTTCCCAAACTTTTGTTACGTAACGTTGTGGAAGGTTTGTTTTGAGCTGGAAGCTGGAAGGTTGTTTGCGCCACTGAATAAAAAATATATAATATGTGACTTTTTATCTCACAATTCTTACTCTTTTCTAACAATTGCGTGTTTTTATCTCACAATTCTAAATCAGAAATCTCAGAATTCTGATATTTATCCTCAGAATTGCGAGTTTATATCTCCCTTTATTTAGTGGCATTCATAACAAATATAAAGAAAATCCTCTATGTAACATTAAAAAAGAAGGAACATTCTTAATCCAATCCCACAATATTTTCCCTTATTGCGGCTTTGGCATAAAAAACGAGCCTACTGCATTTCAGATTTAGACTTCCGGTTTGGGGAAGTTCCACTCAAAAAGCAATAAATACTACTTATCAATCAGTTTGACTGAATTAACTACAAATTTCCTTCATTTACTATTTTCAGATAGGCCTAGTCTTATAGGAGAATAGCGTGATTGGTGTTTAAATGTGACATGCCCAGCTCTATGGCAAGCTCTTTTCAGATACTGCATTCTTTCTCTCCTTCCTTATTCCTCTGTAACAACAATATGCACAAATACAACATAAACTGCGCATTTGTGGCCAGATTTAATTTACTAGAATGAACTAGAATCTCTCGTTTTTCTGCCCAAATGAATATAATAATTTCATATCATTGTACCCAGTTTTTGAAAATGCTTTTGCTGATTATTTACAGTTTAAAGGAAGTCACTCACATAATTCGGGCAAATGGCGTAGGAAAAGGTGGATAGGTGGGGAATAACAACAAATAACAATAATAATAGACTAATAATAATAATAAAGTACAATACAATAAAAAAATAAGTAAACAAATATAGAAATACATTACAAATAAATTAAAACATATAATAAAGACATGAATATTAATGCGAGTTTATAATATTTCGTAATTCTGAATTATCTCAGAATAGTGTAGTGTAGAAAAGTCAGAATTGTTAGATAAACCATGGCAATTGCCTTTATTTTTTATTTTATTTCCGTGGAGGAAATAATTAGTTTTGTCTCTAATGTGTTTTAGCTATCAATTATGGTGTTGCGATGACTTACCTTCTTCGCTCATATAAATCAGAAGTGCTTTTCGTTTGTCATCTTGATGTTCTCGAATCTGCACGATCTCTCCTCCTGATCTTCTTTTATTTTTAAAATAAAGCTCAACTTTTGATTTCACACGGTCAAAATCATCCGGCAAACCCTCGAGAATCAGACATCTCTCTTCCATCTTTGCGCTCCAAAAGAGTTGAGAAAGTAGCCTAACTTTCTCCTAAAGTCACAAAACTGTGACAAAACACTCATAAGTGACTGTCAGGCATATTGTCACACTAAGATACTCACACCAAATGATAAATGAAGGAATCAACAAGGCGGGCCGACTCGATAAAACAGAACTTTCGCTTTTACTTCAGGATTCGCTCATGTGACTTCTGATCAATACGAGGCAAGTTCGGGATCAGGAAGTTGGGAGGTAAATAACAAGTGGCGAATAATATTTACTGAATATAAATCTGATCATTAAGTCACTGGACAAGTTTTTGGTGGTTTGATTCGTCTTTTTACCTCAGAGAGACTTTCGATTTCGCTCACGTGACTTCCGATCAATACGAGGCAAGCAAGCTCGGGATCAGGAAGTTGGGAGGTAAATAATATGTGGTGAATATGAATTATGAATATGAATAATATGTAGGCTAGTCATTGGACAAGCATTTGGTGGTTTGATTCGTCTCTTCTGTCTTTCTTGTTCTTCTTCTTTCCTCAGATATAACTTTACTTTCGATTACTTAGACATGTCTGACAACGCTGGAGACCAAGTAAACGGCGAGGTAAAGTTACGTCCGTTTCACACACTTTTTAGGTGAATGCAGTTTAACATCTTATAATGCTTTGGTGAAAAACTTGTCAAAAATCGTGTTTAAAACGTACAGCTTCGCAGCCTGGACGATGATATGATCGCTGCGGAGGGGGAGCTACAGAAATACAAGGTGAAAATAAACACAAAGACACAAAACTATAGGGCTGTGAACAATACATCATAAATAATCTATTTCTAACATTTGCGTTATTAATGATTCCACACAGAATCTCATTGAGTCTGCTGATAATGAAAGATCCAGATTGCTGCTGGAAAAAGCTGAAGCTGACGACGAAAAGAGAAAAGCCGAGGCAGAACTTAAAGCATTCATGGATTCTGAAGAAAAACTGATGATCCAACATAAGAGAGATTTTCAAGAAGTACAGGTGAATTTCGAGGCTAACTATTAACATGCAACTTTCTCAGGACTTAGGTTAACATGGGGGAAGATGCCTTCCTCAAGAACAATGTGGATTTCCTTTTAAACAGCAACATATTTAGATATAAGTTTAGCATGTGCAGGATGATGATGCATCAGACATTAAAGGAAATAAATATAAATAGAAACATTTGCTAATTTAGCCTAGTTGTTATAGCACAAAATGTCAAATATTAAAAGAGGTAAGCCTGCCCCTACTGGATAACATTTTGCACAATGTATAAATAACTTTTGATATAATTCTTCTCATTAAATATTTATATATTTTCAAAGTGTCATTAATGTAAAAATTCTAAATCAGCTATTTAACTATAAACTATTTAAAGTTTTATTTTGACAATTTATTGAACAATTGAATAACCCATGACAGACAAAGCAGAATACCAGTAAAATTGATATAAAAAAGGTACAATTATATGACTTACATAAAGGCATATGAATATTTACATATTTAATTGCCTATATTTTAATCGAAGATATGTCATATTAGAAACACTGTGAGATCTAATTAAATTATTTCACTCAATTAACCTATATGTTTTAATGAAAGATGTAAATGAAGATGTCTGAAATGTACATCTAATTCATAGAAATGTTGAATAATAATATTAATTACAATAAGCATTACATTGAAAAATAATAACACTAGGAACCAGCTGTTGCCTTCTGAGCCATTTCTGGATGACCCATCTTACCCCAAAGGCCTAATTTTATCTCTTTACTTCAAAATTAAAAAATAACTTTTACTCCACAGATCGATAAACATTAATATGTCCTCAAATCTCTACTTGCCAAGGTTCTCTCAAAGTTAGGAACCAGCGTTCTTCCAGTAACATTAACAGAACGTTCGTTCAGAGTTATCTGGCCTTTAAAAATTGTATTTAAATGTTAGCACAAAAACATTATTTAATTATACATAATTTATGGAACCTTCTTTTTTTTTTTCTTAAACGTCTTAGTTGGACATTCGTCTAACGTTTTTTAAATGTTACTTGTTTCGGAATGTTCAGAGAACGTTTTAAAGTAACATTCCCATGATGTGTGCAAAAATCTACAATGAAATGTTCCTTTAACATTCGTATCACCAACAAGAAGAACATTTTTTAAACTGGATATTTTGATCGTTCAGGGATCATTCAGAAATGAAGTTTTCGTAGCTTTAAAGGGAACATGTGACTGTTAGCTGGGTGAAAGCAGCTGATGAGTATTTGTGTTTATCCTTCATCATTTCAGAAGGAGATGGAGAGTCTTGATCTGGTCAATCAGGATCTGAAGAGAGAACTTGATGATTTACGAAAGAAGCTTCAACTCAAGAGGGACGAAAGTGACTCTCTACAACGCAAATTCAAGGTTTACCCTTGTTTTTTATTACAATGTGCACATTTATATGTACTGTTGCCCTAGATGGGATTATTTATTAAGTGATTAACATTTTAATAATTGAAAGAACCCTTTTACACTATAAAGAACCTTAGTGGTTCCATGGATGTTAAAGGTTCTTCATGGAACCATTGATGCTAATAAAGAACCTTAATTTTTTTTAAGTGTAGTGATAAATGCCATGTCACATCTTTCTTTAATACATTTTTTGTAGCTTAAAGGGGTGGTCGATTATGATTTCACTTTTCTAACTTTAGTTTGTGTGTAATGTTGCTGTTTGAGCATAAACAACATCTGCAAAGTTACAACACTCAAAGTTCAAAGCAAAGGGAGATATTTGCTTTTAAATAAATGTCTTTTTAAGGACTACAACAAACGCTGGTAGAGACTACACCACATTAGTGACATCACCAACCCTAAAATTTACATAAACCCCGCCCACTGAACACAATTTATAGATTATCAAGACAGAATATGCTAATCAATGACTTGGAGATAACTACACATAAGCTACATAAATTCATCAACTAACCATTCAGAAATGTTGTCTACATGTTGTCACTTCTTCTTGAGTCTCTCCATCATTGTCTAACTCCGGTTTGAACATAAAAGGCTAAAAGTTTTAGAAATTTTCAGTGCATGTCTGTGTGAGTGCAAGCTGTTGTAGCTCCGCCCCCTGTGCCGGGAGCAGCAGCTCATTTGCATTTAAAGGGACAGATACAAAACGGTGCGTTTTTGCTCACCCTCAAAAAGTTACGATTTTAACATGCTATATAAAAATATCTGTGGGGTATTTTGAGCTAAAACTTCACATACACACTCTGGGGACATCAGAGACTTATTTTACGTCTTGTGAAAAGGGCAAAAGAGTGCTCAACTCATATATGGCCTTTTCCCAAAATCTAAGGTGATTTATACGAATACATGTGTGTAACTGACCAATAACTCTTCATTCTCTCTGAATGCAGATACAAGCCAAAATCCCAGTGAAAACAGTGAAGTTTACCGTGGTCTTGAGACGGAAGAGGGAGACGAGAGAGAGGATGTCGTGGCGTCTGTGTTCACGGTCACACAAAGACCATCGTTTCGCTTGAAGGGCGGCCAGGCTCTCATCACGTTTGAGGAGGAGAAGGGTATGGAAAAGATTAAAAAAAATTCATTATCTGTAAATGTTTTCTGATTTTATTTGCATTGATCCATTCAAGTAAGAGTTGCAACAGAGAGATCCTGGTGTCGTGGGTTCTGCTGGATGTTTATTCATCCTGTCTTTTACCAGGAAGGTCCCATTAAAATATAAAATCTCTTCTTCCAGGGAATCCTGGTCAAGATGGCGACATAAAGTTTCACATAAAAACACAATTTAAACAACAAATACAATACAAATATATCAAAGATGAATGAAATGGCAACATGATTCCTTCAGTGCAGACTGTAATATAAATTTTGGAGCATTAATATTGGGAATTGATTCTGTAGCAATGCATTGCTTATCATTACACAACCAATGTGCATAAAAAGAAAATGTTATACCCTAGGAACATTCAGATGAATACCAGTGGTTGGTCTAGTAGTGATATATTTGTTAATGAGATAGAGATGCAAGTAGGACGTTTTTATTGCTAATTTATAGCTGACATTGCTACTTGATTTTCCTGTGCGATTTTTTTTTTTTTTTTTTTTTGCATAGTAAAATAAAACCTGTAGCTGTAATTTGCCTTTTTGGCAAAACATTTTTGTCAGATAAATACATTAACCAAGTTTAGTGTTGGGGGAAAAAAATATTGGGTAAAAAAAAAAGAAATATTTTCCTCATATTTTGATGGTTTAACAACTTGTAAGTCATTAAAAACAAATATAACTTTTGCCACTGTATATATGTTTCTCATAATGTGGACACACTGTCTCTGCTTTGTGTGTTTCAGTGGCAGAGCAGATCCTCAGACTGGCGAAGTGCTCGGTGACCTGTGACAAATCCAAGATGGATGTGAAGCCATACTCTTTAACTCTGGATCCTTCTGTGAAGTTTGGGTAGGGCGATTTGAGAGGTTTTTCATTCAATTTTGAATTTTTCTTTGGCAAGTTTTTGCACGAATATTTTTAAAGTAAATTTCACATATGGATGAATACTCTACTTAACTAAGATAATTGAAAGTAACAAAGAAAATAAGTCATTTTAACTTGGCTAGCAAAAGGTTGAGTAATATTTATTAAGTTGAAGTTTCCTTTTCAATACATTTCACTCAAACAATATAACATTGAATTAAACTTTTAAAGTATATGCTTTACTTAGAAACATCTAAGTAAATAATACAATAGATATTGTGTAAGACAGCATATCTTCATTACAGACATTAAGCATCATGTGAACGCAGAGACCTCAATACTTGATAGACAATACACAATGACGGTAACATTTGATGGACGTTTTTGTGTTTGAATGTGTCATTTTGAGTAGAAAATGAACTCCAAATATATTTGTGATATATTTCAGCCGATAAATAATGGATTATTATGATTGGAATTGCTTCGATAAAAGGAAAATACGGTTTAATACAACGTGCAGTGCAAGTCTGTCATACAGGCTATAAAATTATAATAAGTGTGCTTGGGACATGGATTTTAATGATGAGACTTTAGTTTTTTTAATTAGGCTCTCAAAAATCATAAAAAAATTTGGATTTAGATTTATCGGCCAATATATCGGTTATCGGCTTTCAAATATAAAGAATTATCGGTTATCGGCATTGGCCAAAATTTTCATATCCATGCATCGCTAGTATCACACATTTGTTTCAGAATGTGTTCTTTGTTGACGTGAACTGCTGTTACTTCTGTCCATGCAGGTTCATATCAAGGTATCCAAGAAGACCATCAAGTTCCGCAACGCCCCGCCCACTTTACCCGAGGAGCGAATGAGAGACCGGCTGGAGCTGTCCTTCTCTAGACCCAGTCGAGGTGGAGGTGAAGTGGAGAAACTGGAGTACAACAAGAGTAACGGCACAGGCCGCGTAACTTTCGTCAACACTGGAGGTGTGTCTTTATCCTCACTGATGTTGTTTTGATCTTCTATATTGTTAGTGTGTGTTTTGTGAAAGTTTTTGTTCATTGTAGAAGTTGTGTTAGGAATGGCGTACTATACACCACACACTACACACTTATACAATGCTCTATGTACTAGGGGTTGAATTACCTCGGAATGTTTTTAATTGGATACAATCTACTTGCTAAAGTGAATCAATGTTTGCGGGGGAATTTTCCGCATTATAAGTGGTAGACCTGCGGGAATTATTAAAATACTCATTGAAGTATTATCTGTTATATTATTTATTTTAATAGTTCAAAAAGTACAATAAATGTTCAAATTTCTATTTTTTAAAGAATTGTCGAAAGGTGTCTTTTTAATAAATGCAACACGTTCCCAAAGTCATGTGAAATAATCGTGATCATAATCGTGATTTCAATACTGACCAAAATAATCGTGATTATGATTTTTTCCATAATCGAGCAGCCCTACTGTTAGCTGGGTAATGTATGATTTACAACTAGACTTTCACATTATTTGAAGATGTTTTTCCACAGTTCCTGAATGGGAAGGGATATCATCATTCAAACTAAATTTTGAATTCCCAGTACATGTCCCATACTGATCTGCACTAACTTTTATCATAATTCAGCCACTGTAGGTTTTTCAGATGCTTCCTCTGATTTAGTCTGTTGTGTTTGAGGATGTTTCAGCTCAGTTATGAAGTTTAATATCTGTCAGATTCATAGTTCTTCATGACGGCCTTTCTGGTTTCACTTTCAGTTGCGGAGAATTTGGCTCTCAGAGGCAAGTTTTGTGTCGACACCGGCAGCGATGTGGTGGTTGACGTGTTTCCTCTGTATGACTACCAGCTCAAGAAATTTCAAGTATGTTTTCAACAACACACATTCGTGTTCATTTTCCACATCAGAAACAGGTGTTCAGTGAGGAAGAGCATGCATTTGATTTATGGTGTTTGTTGTGTCACATTGCAGACGTACTCGGGGGCCCCGAATCGCACCGTGCTTCTGGGGGGAATTCAGGAGCGATGGATGAAGAAGATCTTCAGGACCATCTAGAAATCCACTTCCAGAAGCCCAGCAACTATGGAGGAGAGGTTGAGAATATAAAATACGTCCCTGATGGAAAGGAGCTGACGGCTTTCTTCTGTGAGGACGGCATTGAGAAGGCCAGCTGAGGGCCAAATGTTGCAAAAATAATGCTCTTCCTCTGTATTATTTGTCTGAGTTTTTGGTTCAAACAAGAACAATTAACTGCCAATGGGGTCAGAAAAATAAACTTAATTCAAAGGGAAAACAAGATTATTTTTCTGATGTTTATTATTAAAAATGTTTCGATATTAATACTGGAAAACAATACTTTTTTTTTTTTTTGCAGTGTTTGCATCAACAATCAGGCTTTATTTTGAATCAGTGAAGAGAAGATTACTTATTATTTACATGTTATTAAGATTGTGGGATTCTTCAGATTTTTCTTCAGATTGTACTGATTATATCGATCATATCTCCTCACTGTCTTCTTTAAAATAACATTATGACAAAACTAAGTTTCCTTTTAAAATTGTTTAAAATACTTTGTTTAAAATACAATTATGACTGGAACAGAAGAAGTGTATTTAAGTAGGTTATGTGTCTAATAAATGACATCATGCATTGTAAGAGCATTGTATTTTAACTATATTAAAATAAAGTTTATTCAAAAGTTATCTACATGGGCTGCAGCATTAATGATTAACTACTAGATGTTTTGCCACTTTTGCCAGTGATTTGGAATGATCAAACAATGAAGGCATCCAGCTGTCTTTGGTAAGAGAATTGAACGGATTGATAGCTGTAAAAACACAAGCTTATCTGGTATTCTTTTTAGTCCGTTTTGCATTTTTAAAATGTCTAGTTTTGTATTAAGTTTTAGTTTAAGTTATTTTAGTACTTCAACTTAAATGAAAATGAGATGTTGCCTTGGCAACTAGCTGAAATATAATACGTTTTTTATATTTTATTTTATGTAATTGTTTTAAATATATATATGTATTTATGTATATATGTATAATATATATATTTCAGTTCCAGCAGTCGGTCACTCTCGACGTACGTCAGACCGAATTATAGGAATCTCGCCAGAGCCAATCTACTTTGAGTGTTACTAAACGAGCCAATGAACATTGGCATGCAATGATTTGCAGCAGGTGCTCTCAGCGCGGGTATATAATGAGCAGAAGGTGCATTGCATCTTCAGCTTTTTGCTTCGGAGCTGAGCGTTTTATGGATGCTCTTGTCTGCAAGCAGTGTCTTCTGAACGAGCAAGCTCTTCAAGGAGAACCTCTCGATTTCATCGGTGTTGGTGTCATGGCACGGCACGGCAGCAGGGTCGATTTCCCCTTTTTTATTTCTTATTATTTGCCTTTCATTGAGCAAAAAATAAGGGGCTGTTCTCACAGCTGGTAACGTGCCCTGTTCAGAGCGCTGAAAAGCTGTTTTTACAGCTTGTTTGGTGCGCTGTCTGAGAGCGCTAAAAGGCTGTTATCACAGCTGGTAGAAGCTGCGCCGAGAGTGAGTGCACACTACAGGCTGCGATTCCCTGTCAGTGTTTCCGCAATCTTTTCCTGTGTGCTTCAGCACAGAGAGAGCGAGTCTCCTAAAAGAGCTTACATGGGTGTGAGCTGCGTCTTTCTTAAGATGACATTCCACCCGTGTGTTTCTGGATGCGGTCGTTCCCTGCTCACTGACAGCCACAATCACGGTCTCGCATGCCTGGGCAAAACATGTTGAAACTGTGCATGTTTGCATCCTCAACTTTCTCGACGACTGACTCATACTGGTACACTCTCGAGATCTGTTATGCGAACACAGGGACCTGGTGCTCAGTCACCTCGGCCAGTTGGGTCTTTAGGTCAAATGAGAAAAGAGCAAACTCTCCCCCGTGTAGAGGATCTCTTTTTTTAGTATGGAGTTGGATTCGGTCACACAAACAGCGCGCCTCACAGAGGACCCATTGAAAGGCAGGACGGCGGTCCCACATAATTGTTTTCAGAGGCTCCTGGAGTATATGGCAGCGGCAGCAGTGGTAACCCGTTCGGGTTGCTCCATATGAGACCGCTTCAGCACTGGCTTCACGGCCGAGTCGTGACCTTCAGCCCGTGGTCAGACCCCTTGTTTCTGCGGGCAGTAGTGCCCTTGGAACAGGTGTCCAGGCATGCTGTGGTGTTCACAGATTCACAGGTTCACAGTGTTGCTGGCAGTACGTCTGGCTCTGAGCTGCTTAAAGAGGCCGCTGCAGGGCAGGAACGGACAACACTGCGACCGTTGTGTACATCAATCGGCAAAGTGGTCTTCACTCCCGTCGCATGTAGCAATTCACCCGCCATCTCCTCCTCTGGAGTCAGAAATATCTGAGGTAGCTTCGGGCCATTCACGTCCCCGGTGTGCGTAACCGTGTGGCGGACGAAGTATCACAAGTTGCGCTCCCGGAGAGAGGCGACTCCACCCCCAGCCGGTTCAGCTGATCTGGAGAGAGTTCGGAGAGGCTCATGTAGACCTGTTTGCCTCTCCAGAGACCTCTCACTGCCAGCTGTTTTACTCCCTGACCAAGGGAACATTCGGCTCGGATGCTCTGGCACACAGCTTGCCTCGGGGCCTACACAAATACGCGTTTCCCCCAGTGAGCCTACTTGCACAAACCCTGTGCAAAGTCAGGGAGGACGAGGAGCAGGTCCTGCTGGTGGCTCCCTATTGGCCCACCCGGACCTGGTTCCCAGAACTCATGCTCCTCGTGACAGCCCCTCCTTGGCCCATTCCTCTGAGGAAGGACCTTCTTTGGCAGAGACGTGGCACCCTATGGCACCCGCGTCCGTACCTCTGGAAACTCCATGTCTGGTCCCTGGACGGGACACGGAGGTTCTAGGCGACTTACCTCCAGAGGTCCTCAACACCATCACTTCAGTGCAAGCACCGTCTACGAGACGCGCTTACACCTTAAAGTGTAACCTGTTTGTTGAGAGATGTTCCTCTCACAGAGAGGACCCCCGAAGATGTTCGATAGGGTCTGTGCTTTCCTTCCTGCAGCATGGGTTGGATTGAGGGCTGTCTCCCTCACCCTCAAAGTACATGCTGCCGCTATTTCAGTGTATCACGACCACATAGATGGCAAATCAGTGGGGAAGCACGACCTGGTCGTCAGGTTCCTTAAGGGGGCGAGATGGTTAAATCCTCCTAAATCCCCCTCCAAACCCTCTTGGGACCTTTCCCTCGTGCTTCGAGCACTTCAGGATGCTCCCTTTAAGCCTCTGCAGTCAGGAGACTTAAAGCTTCTGTCCATGACGACTTTGCTGTTGGTTGCACTGGCCTCTTTCAAGAGGGTAGGGGACCTGCAGGCATTTTCGGTCAACGAATCGTGCCTAGAGTTCGGGCCGGGTGACAACCACATGGTACTGAGACCCCGGCCTGGCTATGTGCTCAAGCTTCCTACCACTCCCTTCAGGGACCAGGTGGTGACCCCTGGAGGAGGCAGACCCAGCCCTGGCTTTGCTCTGTCCCGTCCGCGTTCTGCGACTGTACGTGGACAGAACTCAAAGCCTCAGGACCTCAGACCAGCTATTCGTCTGTTACGGAGGCCAGCAGAAGGGAAAGGCTGTCTCCAAGCAGAGGATGGCCCACTGGATAGTCGATGCCATCGCCTTGGCTTACCAAGCACAAGGCGTACCCTGCCCGCTCAGGTTGCATGCTCACTCCACGAGAGCCGTTGCATCCTCCTGGGCATTGGCACGTGGCGCCTCGTTAACAGATATCTGTAGAGCTGTGGGCTGGGCGACACTTAACACGTTCTCTAGGTTTTATAGCCTACATGTAGAGCCGAACTCCTCCCGTGTTCTCACCCTAAACGGGTAGAAGCACTGAGAAGCCCTGCTCTGTCGGCTTGCTACGCCCTACCGTTTGCTTATATCGCTCCAGAGTGAAAACCTGTTGAGTCCTCCACCACCCTCGGAGCCGGACGTGGCGGAGCGTCCGGTTTCAGGCCTTTATCCATTGAATCCCTGAGAATGTGCCATATGTGCGACCCTACGGGGATCCCATATGTGTATTCTTCCACGGCTGCTCCTAAACGGAAGCCCGTGCTTTCCCTTGGGCTAAGTCACCCTATATTTGTATGTAGTACAACCTACGGGGTAGTCCATTAGTATATCTCCACATAACTCATTCGGGGAAGAATGTGGCTTCCGCAGCGTTCTCCTTCCTAACGGAAAGGGCGCGCTTTCCCAGTGTTATCAAATAGTCTCACTGTATGGGTTGCCACGAAACAAAATTTAAAGAAGAAAGACTGAAATAGTATTTTCTTGTTAAATAAAACAACAAAAAACAATTGTCATACACCAATAATCTTTATTTACAACTTTGAAAAATCATTTTTGGATTGATGGATGGATGGATAGTCAGTCCACTTTAGACATTTTACTAACTATAAGTACCTTTGCAACTACATGTCAACTAACTTTCATTAGAGTATTAGTAGAGTGTTGGTTAGGGTCAGGGTTATTAGAATAAGTTGACGTACTTGTTGTTAGTAGAATGTCTTAATTGGACTTTATAAATAAATTGATACTATATATAATCGTATCAATCAAACTGAGATTCCCTGTTAACTCCAAAGGTTTAAAAGAGTGGTTTGGCTGCTAGTTAACATGGGTAAACTGCATCTTTCTCTACTGAAAGTCATTCAGAAATAGCCATATATTCTGACAAAATACTTTTTCATTCACTAATATTTCTTATTATTGTATTATGAGTGACTGATTCAGTCACAGCTCAGCTCAGCATAGTCACTAGTGAAGGTTTGAGATGAATGGGAATGAAAACACTTATAGAGATGTCTTGACTTTGTTTAAAAAAAAGAAAAAAGAAAAGTGTTTCCTGAAACATTTTTAAACAGGTTTTATGTGGCCTCTATTGTAATTTTTCATTATGGTAACAGTTTCTTGGTCCCTCACTCTCTTTTCACATTTGACCCATTTACTGCTTCATGTCCTGAATTGTGATTGAAGTTTGCAAACTTTAAAGCGTCTGGTCTGCTGTGATCTGCAGTGGTCTACAGTTTTCTACAGTGGTCTACAGTGGTCTGCAGGAGTCTACAGTGGTCTAAGTGGTCTATAGGTGATCTACAGTGGTCTATAGTGATCTACAGTGGTCTATAGTGGTCTATAGTGATCTACAGTGGTCTATAGTGGTCTATAGTGATCTACAGTGGTCTATAGTGGTCTATAGTGATCTACAGTGGTCTATAGTGGTCTATAGTGATCTACAGTGGTCTATAGTGGTCTATAGTGATCTACAGTGGTCTATAGTGGTCTATAGTGATCTACAGTGGTCTATAGTGGTCTATAGTGATCTACAGTGGTCTATAGTGGTCTATATGATCTACAGTGGTCTACAGTTTTCTACAGTGGTCTATAGTGGCCTATAGTGATCTACAGTGGTCTACAGTTTTCTACAGTGGTCTGCAGTGTTATACAGTGGTCTACAGTGTTATACAGTGGTCTGCAGGGGTCTATAGTGATCTACAGTGGTCTACAGTTTTCTACAGTGGTCTATAGTGGCCTATAGTGATCTACAGTGGTCTACAGTTTTCTACAGTGGTCTGCAGTGTTATACAGTGGTCTACAGTGTTATACAGTGGTCTGCAGGGGTCTATAGTGATCTACAGTGGTCTACAGTGATCTAAAGTGGTCTACAGTGTTATACAGTGGTCTATAGTGGTCTACAGTGGTATATAATGGTCTATAGTGATCTACAGTGGTCCACAGTAGTCTATAGTGATCTATAGTGGTCTATAGTGATCTACATTGGTCTATAAGGGTCTATAGTGATCTACAGTGGCCTATAGTGATCTATAGTGATCTATAGTGGTCTATAGTGATCTACAGTGGTCTATAAGGGTCTATAGTGATCTACAGTGGTCTATAAGGGTCTATAGTGATCTACAGTGGTCTATAAGGGTCTATAGTGATCTACAGTGGTCTATAAGGGTCTATAGTGATCTACAGTGGTCTATAATGGTCTATAGTGATCTATAGTGATCTACAGTGTTATACAGTGGTCTATAGTGATCTACAGTGATCTATCGTGGTCTATAGTGATCTACAGTGGTCTATAATGGTCTATAGTGATCTACAGCATGTTTTAAAGCAATCTCCAGCAGTCTTTAGTGGTCAGCAGTCTTCAGTTGTACGCAGTTAGTTTGTTCATCAGTCAGTGTTAGGTGGTGTGGTGGCTTGATTTCTCTCGTCCTCCTGTGGTTCAGAGGTGGCCGGTTGTCGGTCTGTGGGGCTCGGAGCACTTTGTCTCTCTTCTGACGATGGAGGCGTCGATCTGTCGCTGGTGACTGTCCGTATGCGGTTTAGCGATCGTCTCAGCAGGGGGCGTATGGGTTTCTGGAGCTCTTTGAGGCCTGACTGCTTTCCAGTGTTCTTCTGTTGACGTGCTCGAGAGACAAACGGCACAGGAGTGTCTGGCAGAACGCAGAGCGAAACTGGCGTGAGGAGAGGTTATACAGCAGCGGATTCAACACTGAGCTCAGATAGAAGAAGCTGTCTGCCACCAGGTGCAGCTTCACATAGTTTCTCAGGTAGCTTGCGGTCCACGATGACTTGGGCAACGCTGCTGTCATCAGCCTGCGGATCTGGTTTGGCATCCAGCACACGAACAGAGCGCAGACGATCAGCACTAACAGATGCGTACACACATACACAGACAGACGTGGGAGAGGGAAACAGAATAATGTGTGAATAATCAACATGTCAGGATCCACTAGGGAGGTACAATACAGAATTAAAATAAAGTGTAGGCAAGGTTCCCTTGAGTTTGAAATGATCTTTACTCGAGGAATATTTTTACTGTGTTTTCAGTCCTACTCCAGAGCACTTTAAAATGTCTAATAATCACTAATTTTGTTAGGAAATAGCTATTAGGGCCTGATTTAAATGAAGAGCCCTTTGGGAGTGAAAGAGCCGTTCTTATTGCTGAACTGAACCAAATGATCTGGCTCACTAAAATGAGTCTGAATTCCTGTCACTATTCCCCAAGTATCTCCGTGGACTTGATTGACAGAGAGAATGTGCTCAGTGAATGTTTGTGTAAGGTTAGGTCAGGTTAAAGGTAAACCTTTTTTTATTTTTTTTGTCTTGTAAATTTGACACTATCAGATGAGAACAACCTTTTTTGAATTGAGCTGAATAATGACACGTCTTTTTAGAGCTGCTTTACAGCTGAATTTGTATTTGCCTCATATTTGATGAAGTTTCCCAGCAAGCAATATAGACGTTATTTCACCGTCTAGGTTAACTATAGACCCGATATAATCGAGTAACCCACTTCTAGCCAAAATAACCTTGAATTTGTTTGCATGTTGTTATTGCCAAAATAATTTGCGAGATTTATGATATTCCATTTGTAAGTGAAGTCAACAGTGATTGCAAGGTGTTCATGTTACAACATGTTCTATGCGTCTATTGTTGGGATATGGTTAGACGTCTATTAAATTTTCACTTTGAAAACGCCTTGTTTTAGCCTAGATGTCAGGGCTGTATTTGGACAGCTATTAGATGTCTTTTAAACGCAAAATTGCTTGCTGGGTTGCATCATTGATTCTGTTATTTTCCTGTTTATTACTGTGAAGCTGCTTTGAAACATGCTGTACTGTAGAAAGTGCTGTAGAAATAAAGCTGACTTAACTTGTCTTATTGGCTGAGACCTGAGAGGAGACAAACAATTAATGTATTAAAGGGGTGGTTGAATATGATTTCACTTTTCTGACTTTAGTTAGTGTGTAATGTTTCTGTTTGAGCATAAACAACTCTGCAAAGTTACAACGCTCAAAGTTCAATGCAAAGGGAGATATTTGCTTTTAAAGAAATCACTTTTTAAGGACTACAACAAACGGCTGGTAGAGACTACACGCCACATCACCAACCCTAAAATTTACATAAACCCCGCCCCCGGAACACAATTTATAGATTATCAAGACAGAATATGCTAATCAATGACTAGAAGATAACTACACATAAGCTACATAAACTCATCAACTAACCATTCAGAAATGTGCGGGTAGGTTCTACATGTTGTCACTTCTTCTTGAGTCTCTCCATCATTGTCTGACTCCGGTTTGACCATAAAAGGCTAAAAGTTTTTGAAATTTTCAGTGCATGTGTGTGTGAGGTAAAATGACACAAGCTCTTGAAGCTCCGCCCCCTGTGCCGGGAGCAGCAGCTCATTTGCATTTAAAGGGACAGACACAAAACGGTGCGTTTTTTGCTCACCCTCAAAAAGTGACAATTTTAACATGCTATATAAAAATATCTGTGGGGTATTTTGAGCTAAAACTTCACACACACACTCTGGGGACATCAGAGACTTATTTTACATCTTGTGAAAAGGGCATTATACCCCCCCTTTAATGAAGCGAGCGAACAGGTCTTACCGAGGAAGAGGATGGTCTGTTTACGGGAGGCTTTCAGACGGGCGCTCTCGTGTTTGGGACCGTCCCGTCCGGCTCCATTCGTGCCGGATTCATTAGGCCCCATCGGGGCCCGAAGAACGACAATCATCGCTCTGCACATGAGCGCAACACCGACCAGGACGAGAAGATAGAGCACGAACGCTGTGAAGATGCTAGTGCGATACATGACCCAGTGCTGGCTCAGGTTGGTGCAGAAAGTCAGGTTTTGCACCGGCATCTGGCGTCCTTCGGGAACGTATCCTTCGGTTCCCGTAACGATGAGAAGTGGAAGAGCGACGAGGAACGAGCAAAGCCACGCCGACAGAAGGAGCTTCGTCGTACGGCTTCCGCTCAAAGCTTTATACCGGAACGGATGGCAAAGGCCATGTAACGCTCAAAACTCAACGTGGCCACATTCAAAATGGTGGCGTAACTGCACGCCTCAAACAAAAAGTTGTAGATCCTGCAGGCGGCGTCGCCGGACGAGGAAGAGAACGGGAACCAGATGGCGCTGTAGAGCTCGACCGGCATCCCGATCAACAGCACCAGCAAATCAGAGCAGGCCAAACTAACCATGTGATCCGTCACGTTTTTCTGCAGGTATCCGTTCCGCTGAAGCACCTGTGCGACGTGAATGGTGACGCTGTTTCCCACAATGCCGAGGGTGAGAATAAGGCAGTACAAAACCGTGAGGAAGACCTTCACCCCGTGAGTCGGCTCCAGTGATTTCCAGTCTTTTTGCTCTTCCTCGTTCTGCTCCATGATGTCAGTCACTGTGTTTGACGTTCACTCTTGGACTTGTTGACTTTAGTCCTGCTTATCTGAGCCGTTATCACCACCATTAATCATCAAACGAACAAAGCACATGTAAGGTTGAATCTTAAAATCACAGAGCTGGGTTTGAAACTGGGTTCGTTTCCTTCATGATGAAGATCACAGCGTCTCACCTCTTTACACTCGACTTCTTCCTCCGCTTGGTTTGACCAGTTGCTGATCTGTGTGAGTTAATGATTAGAGTTTGAGAAATGAACGTGGAGGCGTTGCGAGTTTCTGCCGTGAGCTGAACCGAGTTTCGCTATTTGAGGTGGAACTATTAGTCATGTGATGCTTTTACAATACAAGGGTGTGTCCTGATCGGCCCTCCTCAAAACTGTGTGTGTGTGTGTGTGTGTGTGTAAGAGAGACAAATGACCCCGCAAGGATTGTCCTCATGAGGAAAACAGCTTAAAACAGCTTTTGTTGTTATTTTAACTGTAGAAATGCAGAATGTTTTCGGTAAGGGTTGTTTAGGGGATAGAATATACAATTTGTACAAACTGTATAAAATCATCATGTCTATGGACAACATGTGTGTGTGTGTGTGTGTGTAGTCCTGCGTGTGTGCTTAAGAGCAGCGTGCGTGTGTGCCCATCTCTCCCGGGCGAGCGAGGTCGCGGGAAATTCAAAGAGTCTCTTTCTTTGAGGTGAAGTTGCCAGGAATGATTCCGGCTAAGTTCATTCAGCTCGTGAATGAACAGAGGCGAATAGGAAAACGAAGCTAGACTATAGAAAACATACAAAGAAATAAAAGAGAAGAGAAGCAGGCCGAAGCCGGTCCGGACTTGGGTTTCCAAAGTTTTCGAAGGAGGGAGAAGAGAGAGAGAGAAACGGGGAAGTTCCATCTTTTGAGGGAATCCTGTCCCCACCCCGTTTTGCGGGAAGGGCAAATCAACTGCCAAGATTTGCGAGTGGGAAGATTCCTTTGTTTGTTTGGAACATCCTCCTGGCTTGAGTTACAGAAGTGTTTGACTTAAACCTTTCGGCTTCAGAAATATGAAATGTGTAAAACAATGTACATTACTGCATTCTGCTATCGGAATTCGACTCCGTTAGATTGAGAGAATTACAGAGATATAAAACACGTCATGTGAAAGGTTAAGGAATACAAAGTTACAAAAGATGTTCATATTATAAGCATTTAAAGTTTGAAAAACACACGATAAAACATATATGCTTTCCTATGGTTTATAGACACGTCTTAACACAAGAGGGATATATATAGTACATTTAAAAGTGACTTTATGGGCAAAAAGTCCTTTTCTGTAGTGGGTTTCTGTGTGTGTGTGTGTGTGTGTGTGTGTGTGTGAGAAAGTGAGTGTGTGTAAGTTTCAGCCACAGTGAATATTTTTTTAGAGTGTCTTAAAGCAATAATTCACCCATTATGATCACAATCCTGTAATCACCGTCCAAACCTGTAACACAACAAAAGAAATCCTGAAGAACATCGGCATTCAAGACAGAAACCCACAATGTATGGGCAAAAAATCTTATTTTTTGCTCTACAGAGAAAAAAACTCATTTAGGTTTGAAAGACACGAGGGCGAGTTAATAATGACAAATTATAATTTTTGGTGAATTATTGCTTTAATCAGATGCTGTGATTTTGAAAGATAAACTTCATCATTACAGTGTTTTCCAGTACAAATATCTAAATATTCTTAACATACATTTACTTGAGAAGCAAAATGACTGAAGATAATACGTTTTGTTTCCTGAAAAATGACTTAAGAGTTTTTGTGAAGCTGCTTTTGAAACAATGAGTATTGTGTCATCAATCATCATCATGATGCAAACAGCAGTTAAAGTGAAGCTGCATAATTGCTTTATGTGTGTTATTGTAGGTCTCAGTTCAGCACAAACGCAGATAAACACAAGAGCTGTAAAACAGAGATAAGTGATCACATGTATAAATCAGCCTTACGTTCCCAGTGTTTCGGCAATACAATGTAATTGAATATTTGTATACTTTTTCTGTGTGAATTATTTTATCTGGTGTACTTTTGTTGCTTTATTTGATTCTGTAAAGCGCTTTGAGATGTTGTGTGAATAGTCTAGTAGTATGGGTTCAATTTACATATTAAAACTAGCGTACGAAATGGCAAATGTAAATTATATACTTTAATTTTCATTTTGCACCAAATGTTGCACAAATGTAATGGAAAATTTTCATTTAAATACAGAAATGCATTGCCATTTTGCATATTGCATTTCAAATTGAATATTGTTACCCATATGCTTCCATACACAGGTGAAACTCGAAAAATTTGAATATCGTGCAAAAGTTCATTTATTTCAGTAATTCAACTTAAAAGGTGAAATTAATATATTATATAGAAAATTACATGCAAAGTGAGATATTTCAAGCCTTTATTTGTTATAATTTTGATGATTATGACTTACAGCTTATGAACATTTTCAAATTATGAGATTTTGAATTTGGTGTTTTCATAAGCTATAAACCATAATCATCATAATTATAACAAATAAAGGCTTGAAATATCTCACTTTGCATGTAATTTTCTATATAATATATTAATTTCACCTTTTAAGTTGAATTACTGAAATAAATGAACTTTTGACGATATTCAAATTTTTCGAGTTTCACCGGTAGTTGTGCTCTTTATTGTAAGGCTAAATCTGATTCTGTCTGCAGATATTGCCACACACTCACGATGGATGCTTGTATGTAAGAAGTGTTTGGGTAAGAAAGGTCAGCTTAACCAAATTATCTATTAGCAACAGCCGCCCATGTTGGAGACACCGTAGCGGTCCACTATAGGTCAGAATGGACACACACACACACCCTAATAAGGAAATAAGCATGTGGTTTAGTATAAATAGAGGATCTCTGTAAACTTTAACAAACCGCCCTTGTAAGGCATTGGAAGATCCTCATTTGTCCGCATGTATGAACTGCATACATCTTATTAAGGGACATATTCAATGTTAGATTCAAAGTTTGTGATGTTGCAATTACAAGATATGATTACTCCCTTGTAGAATTGGTGTGTGTCGAGTCGGCGACCAGAAGGGTCCTGAAGCCTCATAAGAACAAAACTTTCTGATCAAAATTGTTCTGCCATAAATGTTTCATTTTAAATCCATTATCAACTTTATCCACAAATAACTGCAATTGCAGATTTCGAACAGAGATGGCGACAAAGAGGAAAAACTACGGACTGCAGCTTTAAATTGTATTGTATGATAATATTTTGTCATGTCTGTTGTGCAGCACTTTGGTCAGCCTTCATGTTGTTTTAAGGTGCTTTATAAATAAATTTGACCTTTGACCTCTGACCAGTGAAAGGACCGAGAATGATCTGATGGCTCCAAAATGTCGTACAGTGAGAAAGGTTCATAAACGGTCCTGCAACGGTCTTGTAATTTTCCGAAAGTGTTATGCATGATCATCTCACAGTGTGTTTGCTGCTGTGACCTACGTCTCCTGACTACCCAATAAAAATGCAACATGAGATGGCGTATTGATCAACGTGATGACGCTAAAATTGGCATGCATGCTTTCCCCAAGCCATATTCTCCTCTTTCGCTTCCTCTTTTTTTCAGCGCACATAAAAACCCCAATTTCCTCAAAAGTGTGATCATCTTGCTCTATTTGTAGCACATGCTGATGACATTTTTATTCTATATACTATCTTGTGTCGTAGCCAATAGGTGTGTGATCATCGTACAGTCTACATACATGTCGTACCCAAGTTTATTAGACCCATGTGTGATTTGTAAGGACATTATAGGAGTGATGAAATCTGGCATTATGCGTTTTTGCAGTGCAGTGGAATTGAAAACCGTGTTCTTTATTTTAAAGTGATATATCACCGCTGGAAAGATGAATGTGTATTTAAATTGGGTCATTTATGTAGTAGAAATGTGAGATTATTTTATAAGTTGGTGCCTTCTAGACTGGGACAAGCCAGAAAATGTATTTTGGCTCATGTGGATGAAAGACAACAACTCCCAGAATGCACTTGCTTCGCTGCCCTATGAGGACACTACACGCCACACCTACCGGTTACAGAGGGCAGTATCGGGAGAAATGATACAGCTAGGCTACTAGTCGACTCGAAACTGAAAAGACGGCATTTTATGGATTTGCGGAACGAGCTCCTCCTACTGGCTGGAGTCTCTCGCCTCTGGACAAAAGAGCCTCAGATGATAAATGACGATTTTTGCGTCATCTGAGTTTTTTTTCCAGACACACAATACAGAAATCTCTGGTCTCAGGGGGACATGAGGGAGGGAAGCACGGTCACTCGAAAATACTGCCGGGTTTCTACTGATACAAAGATTAATGCTAATCGGTGAAGTATCCCTTTAATTCTGCCTTCACATGCTGTCGGAAATGTTCTATTTCCCACTTCTGAAGTCCTGATTTCAAGCTTGTTGCTTTGTTGTCAGAAAGAGAATCATGGAGGACAACACTCTGTCAAGAGTGAAACGCGAGTGCAACAGTTAAAGTCCACCTGCAGTCAATAGTTTTATCCCTTGAAACTCATCTTTGATCACCAAAATTACATATTTAAATATTTTCCCTTGAAAAAAAAAAATCTTTATGCCTTAAAATAGTTTGAATATAACTCGACACTCTTGCCTCATTTAGTATACATGGTTCTATGAATATGCAAATGAGCCCCACCTCCACTCACTCACTCACTCAGCTCAGAGATCCACTGGTTGACGATCACACGTTGATCTGATTGGTTACAAGGTAGTTTGTGACGTCAGAAACACCAGCGATTTCAAAGCGTGTGTTTGAGACCGTCTTTGGTTCACTGCAGTTTTAAGGAGAAAATACTCAGCAATGCTGTCGACTTATGAATTTACACATGGTTTGTTTAAAGCACATTAAAAACACCACAAAGACATATAAACAACATTAAAAGCTGTATTTCACCACAGGGCGACTTTAAAACACATCCATCTAGCATGTGATTTTAGGGATCCAGGATACCACTTATTTTATTTTAGATACGATACCAAGGCCAGTATCGTCAATGCTACTGATACCGCTAAACTGAACTTGTAAACTATTACATTTCTTAAATTAGCTACTAATGTAAAATATGTAATAAGGATATGTTTGTTTTATCTGAAATTTGGAAATCTGCTTCCACTGTACATAACACAACACAACACAAAACATGTTAGCTTATCATAATACAATCAAAGAAAGATCAGAAAAAGATACCCACTTTTGAAAGGGATTTTAACATTCAGTTTGCCTTAAATACAATTTATTAGATTATATTTTTGTTTACACATGGTTAAAATATGTTTACTAGTAGTACTAATGGTAGGCTAACCATGGAAATCACAAATACTATGTAGTAAAACCATGGTTCATTTTCATAAGTGACAGGCTTTTGCACCCATAAAATTTAACCCTTTTTTTTTCAGACGGAGTATAATTTATATTAACATTAGTTACAGATAGACCATGATCATATGAACTATTAACGTTCAGTTTAAATAAATGTAATTGCACAAGCTATGTAGGCTACAATTTCTGGGCTGCGTTTCCCAAAAGCATCAATAGTTTCTTATGATCTATATTTGACTATCGCCTACTTTCGATAGGCCTACTCACATTAATAACCATTTCAATAGGCTACTTCAGTATCGATACGAACATTCCCAGTGGAAAACAATGGAAAAGAAGCTCAGGGGAATGGAAAACGCGTTCTGTGTGAACGGACGCTTGATTGACAGGTCTGATGCTGATGTATGAGAGATGTTGACGATTGCGCAATGGAGAGAGAGTAAAGTTTTAAGTCTCTGTTAAACTGTATTCTTGTCGTCGTTATTTACCATACTTTATAACATCTGCCTTACCCTCTTTGTGCTCTGCACAAATAACGAGTTATGATGCAGATAAGATCAGACCACCAATAGAGCGCCATCTGCTGGCCAAAGTCATTCAAAAAACAAAATATAAATTACATTTTGGTTTTACCGTTGATAAGAGTGTTTTCATTAATAGCTTGTTGATGTCTCGTTGACAATTTTTAAACCTACAACATCAACAAACCGTTTTATCAACAAAGCGTCCACGTAGAATGATTGACAGCTGAGCGCGTTCTCGTGGCATCTTCTCTCTCGCGCAGGTCACTGTAGTGTCCGGCAGGTGAGGCGCTTCGCCCTCATTTTACTCTTCTTTTTTTGTCTCAATCAAAATCAAACATTCAATTTGGCATGCTTGCTTTGCATACATGTCAACATGCACAGATAACATTAATAAAACATTTAAATAGAACAGAATTGATACACGATTGAATACAGCCACTTGAGAGTGTGCACGAGATAGGGATAAGTGCACTTAAAAATCCACACTTGGGTGAAGTGCACGTCTGTAGTGTGCTAGACTGATGTCTTTAGGGTGTAGTGCATGTATGAGTATTTTGTAAAACATTTGCAAATGCTTTTAAACACTTGATTAGAAGCAGCACAATTTAATTGCGTCATCTGTACTGAGGAACTACTAAACAGACATTTAGACGTTTGCTTTAAAGTGAAACTTAAAAATTTAAAACTGCACATAAAGCTCTGGAAAAACTTTACTTGCATTCTTTGCATCAAAAGTTATGCACACTTGAACACTTGGGCCAAATACAGGAAATGCAAAGACTGCAAGTGTGTTATGGGAGAAACCCACGAAATTACAGATTTTTCACTATTATTTCTGAGATCATCTTTCCCATATCACAGTCGTGCTTTGACATTATTAGGCAAAACAAACAATTTCGCCAATAATGTTCAAATTTCCCCAAAAATTTTTTAAAAAAAAAAAAAAAAAAAAAAAAAAAAAAAAGTTCTGTCATTTGAACGGTCATGTGTTTGAGCCGCTCTGCCACGCCCACATCATCACTCTGTGACGCTCGCGGCCGCTCTAGGGTGCGCGTTTCTTCTGCACTTGAATGCGGAAGTGGAAAACGCTTCCTTCTCGTTTCCGGGTTCCGCCTCGCGCACAAACGGAGCGACAGATCACTTGTACCGGGAGCTCACCGGCTCTTTAACCACTCGAGATGGCCGCTCGGTTACCGGCATGCGTTGTGGATTGTGGCACAGGGTGAGTTAACGCAATCTGTCCAGTACTAACGAAAACCGGCGCTACACGGGCGCGCGCGCTCACTCGCGCTCCTGCACGGATAACATTCTCTTGCTGTATGGCTGTTTTCCGTTTATCAGCTGCTGTTTGGATTTTGCGATATTGGCTTTTACCAGCTCAGAGATGCGCAAATAACGGTCATGAAATCAGTGTGTTTGTGCTGAATGTGTGATGCTGAGATTACAGGCGCGAGGAGCGGCGATAAAACGCTCCGCTTTAACGCTCATATGACATTTGTGACTCGTTATTTTGCGGAGAGGACCGCCTAACATGATTAGATCGATGGTGAAAATGTAAAACTAATGGTGTTTGAAGTGCAAGTAAAAATGATTGAATCTGTTGTCTTTTATTGTGCGCATGCGCACAGCTGCTTCCTCTTCCTCTACTTCCGTATTCTTGCGCGGCCTTATATGGGCAAACACAGAAAAACGCGAAATCCTGTAATATCCATAACCTGTATCAAATATCAATGCTGGACATTGACGAATGTGTAAAGTATTATAACCGCAGATCTGTCTCTGTTTTGATTCTGTGATGATGTAATTGATCAGAACAGATCGACATTGAAGATAGTTTGACATGTTGAGACATGAAACGTTCTCCCATCTGTGTGATTAATTGACCAATTATTTACAATTAAAAAAATTCTTAAATGCAAAAGGTTCGTGTGTTGGTCTATGGTGGTGTAATTATCGTTAAAAACAGTCAGTATGTGAGATGTGATCCTTCAGAGTTGTGATTTTTAAATAAAAAAAAAATATTTTAGATTTATGAACACACTTTGAATGAAGTGCTCATCATAAAGAAAAATGAATTGACAGAATGAATTGTTCATAAATGGGACCCGCAGTGTTTGATTTATTTTGATCTGCGGCTCTCCAACCAGGAACTGCGAAATGAGTGAATGAACATGAACATTAATGTTTGCTTTTTTTTTCAGGTACACTAAACTGGGATATGCAGGAAACACGGAACCGCAGTTCATCATTCCGTCATGTGAGTGTCTGTTCTTCTGTGCCGACGACTGTATAGTGCGGTGCACATCTGTAGGGTGTAATGCATGACACTAGTGTACTAGGCTGATGTCTGTAGTAGGGTGTAGTGCACATATGTAGGGTGTAATGCATGACACTAGTGTACTAGGCGTATGTCTGTATGCGACTTCTGTACCAAGTCGGTACTGAAATAAAAAAAAATGTGACTATATCAGCATTTCCCTCTAGCATTTTGAGCGCTGTTGAACGGACTCTTAAACACCTCTGATTGGCCATTGTGTTCACGCACTCAACATACATGTCTGTGATTGGCTACAGTGATCAACAATGACATATTTGACGCTCTTCGATAGCAGGTGTCTATCAGCAGATCCCTACTATATCCACTGATGGATGCCTCTTTCAAACGCTCTAGATCTGTGCAAGTGCTCGACGAAGAGCATCAAAAATGTCATTGTTGATCACTGTAGCCAATCACAGACATGTATGTTGAGTGCATCAACACAATGGCCAATCAGAGGTGTTTAAGAATCCGTTCAATAGCATTGATGCTGATGTCGTCACATTTTTAAATTCCGGTATCGAAGTCGGTACTTTTGACAACTCCGTCTGTAGGGTGTAGTGCACGTCTGTAGTGTACTAGGCTAAAGTCTGTAGGGTGTAGGGCACGTCTGTAGTGTACTAGGCTAAAGTCTGTAGGGTGTAGGGCACGTCTGTAGTGTACTAGGCTAAAGTCTGTAGGGTGTAGGGCACGTCTGTAGTGTACTAGGCTAAAGTCTGTAGGGTGTAGGGCACGTCTGTAGTGTACTAGGCTAAAGTCTGTAGGGTGAAGTGCACGTCTTTAGGGTGTTTTCAGGAAGCAGAGTTAAATATAATTCTCATATAGAAGCTGCAGAAGAGTGAGTGTTTAAAAGCGGCTCCCAAAGCCAGTTTCTATAAAAAAATGTGTGGCTTTTTTTAGTAAATATAAATTTTTCTAAGTGGTTTATTGGCTTGAAATTGCTTTTCACCAACTAAAAACGCATCTGTTGCGTCAGATGTTTCTAGTCACCTCAGTTTCAAAGCAGCTTTGAGAGAGTGCATGTGTCTGCGTTACAAGTGTGTGAGCACTGAATCACAAATGACTGGACAACTCATCGGTCGAAAGATCATAAAATCATCTCACAATCTTCACCACATCCTCAAATAACGCCGTTCTTCTTTTCTTGTAGACTCACGTCAGCACTCAGTTCTCTCTTTTCTGCCTCTCTTCATGTTTGACTGTAATCTGACTATTTCTGGCTTCCCATCATCCTTTTCTTCTGTCAGGCATCGCCATTAAGGAGTCGGCGAAGGTGGGCGACCAGGCTCAGCGGAGGATGATGAAGGGCGTGGATGATCTCGACTTCTTCATCGGAGACGAAGCCATCGATAAACCCAATTACGCCACCAAAGTGAGTGAACCGTCATGAAAAACTGATTTTGTATGTTGAAAAGTTTGGGGGCGGTGAGATTTGTTTGAATGTTTTTGAAAAAGGTCTAACTGCATTAATGTGATCAAAAATACAGTAAAACAGTGAAATATTATTACAATTTAAAATAGCTATTTTCTATGTGATTATATTGTGAAATGTAATTTATTTCTGTGGTTTTAAAGCTTAATTTTCAGCATCATTACTCCAGTCTTCAGTGTCACATGATCCTTCAGGAATCACACTAATATGATGATTTGATGCTCGAGAAACATTTATGATTATTATCAATGTTGAATACAGTTTCTGCTGCTTCATAATTTTGGGGAAACTGTGATTAAAATGTTTCCAGGATTCTTTGATGAATAAAAAATGAACAAAGAAAAGCATTTATTTTAAATAGAATCTTTTGTAACATTATGAATGTCTTTACTGTCCAATTTAATGCATCCTTGATTAATAAAAGTAAAAATTTTGACCTTTAATAGTTACAAACACGATACAAGCAGTTTCTGGTCCAGTAGTTTGATTGGCCAGTTGTGGTGTATGTTTGTGACGCTCCTTGTGTTTTCATTGGCAAGAGCGAAAATCACATTTCTATCCATAATGTGTGTCAAAATGTCACATGACCGTCTAGTTTATTAATCTCTTATGGACTTGTTCAATAAAATCCTCCAGAAAACATTTTAGAATTTTTATCACATGTAAATGTAATTTCTATTCATTTCTATTTTATTTTGTTTGGTTTTATTTGATTGTATTTAAACAGCACCGGTGTAACCGGCAGATAATGTACAGCTCTGCTCTTGGTGTGAGAATAGCTTTTAGTTGCTGATATGGCATTACAATTTATACTTATAGACTGCATAAAGCGATATGACACTCGAATCAGTCATGTGATGAAGACCAGCAGCCGTGATGATGAAGGTCTATCATCATCATCATCGTCTGTAGAGTATGAGAATCCGTTAGAAAGCGTGCCGTTCCTCCAGATGTGTGTGTGATCTGAGTGTGTGTGTCTCCGCAGTGGCCTATACGGCACGGGATCGTGGAGGATTGGGATCTGATGGAGAGGTTTATGGAGCAGGTGACTTCAAGTACCTGAGGGCCGAACCCGAGGACCATTACTTCCTGTTGGTGAGTAACACTCCACCTAAACGCTGATGCTCATGTGATGAGCTTGTGCTTTAGGTGGACACACTTACACATGTGATTGTCCATGTTAATCAGAGTTTTTGTCCTAACCAGCTGACGATAGAGACTATTTAGGCCACGCCCACACCAGGGGGGGAACAATCCAACCGTCTCCATTGACTTTGCATTGCGAGAGGCTGCCTCCATGTCATTTATGACTTATAACAGAATACAGAAAACAATGTCTAAAAGCTGCTATGTGACAAGGTGTACAGCAAACAAGCTAAAAAACCCAGAAATATGTTTTTATAAGCCGTCGACCCCCAAAAAACGAGCGTTTTTTGACACAAATGGATACAGGCAATAGACCTTATTCACAGCAGCGCCATCTTTGATTTTTAATGGGAATGAAACTGAGGCTGTGGGGGACAGACATGCATCTCTTCAATGGACTGTACTGTTATTTAATGTGACTATAGCTGCGTGTCCATTACCCTTCAAATTGTAATTGCGAATTGAAAATACGCCCAATGGAAACACGTCAACTTCGCAAAAACTCCATTTATCGCAAAAAAGGTTTTACGCTCGCATGAGGTGCTTTTTCAGGCAATTCAAAAAAGAAATATTTCGCAAAACTGCAATGGAAACAGTTTTTGCGCATTTACAGGTCAGCTGACGTAATGACGCGGTGTGATTGGACAGAATACGAGACAGAGTTCTTTATTAAATTCATAAAAGACTTTATGAATCAAGGAAAACTGGATTCTAAACCTCAAAGAAATGCCACAATCAAGACCTGGAAGCAGAGATGAGGGAGAAACACCTCATATGAGCCGCTCACAGTATAAGGGTCTTTCCTTGCCATTAATGATTGGAAAACACACATACGTCTCCTTCCATTACGTCTCCTTCCATTAATAATAATGTCTAGTCCAGTGGCTGGGATATAGTACATAATCCTACCAACGTCCGTTACCATATTTTTGGAATGATTTTACTTATCGCGAGAGGAAAAAATGAAGTTTTAGTCGCATAACATCGGTTAAAGGAAACGCCGTCAATTCGCAATCGTTTTTTGTCGACATTTAGAAAAAAATCGCAAACGTTTTGCGCAAATCTGTAATGGAAACGCGCCTAGTGTTTTTGGATTGTTCTGCTCATGAAACACTGGAAAAATATCTTTCCAAAAAATTTCAGTTGACAAAAAACTCCCGACAATATAAGCCGTGGAAAATAACTTAGGAGCTTTTTACAGCGGATGCCATTGGAAAAACAGCAAGTCTATCCCTCACAGCCTCACTCTGAATAAGGTCTATTGAGAGTCTCATTACTCTGAGAACTAACATTACGCCCACTGGAGGGGAATGTAATCGGCGACAGAATAGCTTATCTTACAGAAATATAATATATAAAACTGATATTTGACTCACCAGTGACAAATGTTTAACTTACTGCACACGTAGTGTAAATTTGTCAGTGTCAGGATCCCACAATTTATCCATTCGTTCCGGCCTGTATGCACTTTTATGTCCTTAAACGCTCGTTTTTTTGGGGTCGACAGCTTATAAAACCTTATTTCTGGTTTTTTATCTTGTTTGCTGTACACCTTGTCACACAGCAGCTTTTAGACATTGTTTTGTATTTTGTTATAAGTCATAAATGACAAGGAGGCAGCCTCTCGCAATGCAAAGTCAATGGAGACGGTTGGATTGGGTGTGGGCTTGGTCTTCAGATTATCTAATGTCTCTATACTATTTTAGAAATGTTTTTTATTTCTGTCGTCGTGGCTGGAAAAACTTGCAAAGTATGACAATGATAATCTCAGGCACTGTTTATGTGCGTCATTTAATGTTAAAAGCATCTAATATGATGTTGAATATCAACCTTTTTAGCCTCAGATCTTGTGAATAAATTACAGGAAACACAAATGTTCAACTCAATGTGAACAAACAAGTGTATTTTATGACAAAGATTGTATTAGTGTGCTTGCAGAGAGACTCCCCCACACACTCTTCTGATTGGTTGTAATTTATAGATTTTGTTACATCTCATAATCAAAGAAATGGAAACCATTTCAAATAAAATCTCATTGTCACTCTTTGCGGCTGGTAAGAATAAAACCTCTGATTAACATGGAAAGACACCATTTCAACTCAGTTCCTGGAGGGCCACAGCCCTACAGAGTTTAGCTTCAACCCTACTTAAACACACCTGATCAGGGGTGCGTTTCCCGAAAGCATCGTTAGCCAACTATGGTCGCAAGTTCCCTCGTTACCAATAGAGTTCAATGGACATTGCGATGAACTTGCGACCATAGTTGGCCAACGATGTTTTCGGGAAACGCACCCCAGCTAATCAAGTCCTTCAGGCGTATTTGAAAACTGCAGGGGTGTGTGTGTGTGTGTTGAAGCAGGGCTGGAACTAAACTATGTAGGGCTGTGGCCCTCCAGGAATTTAGTTTGACACCTTTGGTGTAAAGCGTCTGGTTAGAACATGATGTAACTCTACTAGATGTAAATTTAGACCAGCGCATCACTTCCTGCTCTTGGTTTCTCTGTTGCAGACTGAACCACCTTTAAACACGCCAGAAAACCGCGAGTACCGGCCGAGATCATGTTTGAGTCCTTTAATGTGCCGGGGCTGTACATCGCTGTGCAGGTATACACACACACACACACACACACACACTCACACACTCACACACTCACACTCACACACACACTAGAGCTGCATGATTCTGGATGAATTGAGAATCACGATTTTTTGTTTAAAATAGAGATCACGATTCTGAATAGATGACTAAACAAAATAACATGTAATTTATTAGAGGTTCTGACAAAATGTTAATTGTTGAAGTCTATTTAAAAAAAGATTTTATTGATTTGAAGGAATTATTATTTTTTTAAATCAGTTTGAGCGAATGATTCAATGACTTGTTTCATTACTGAATGAATCTGCTTTTTTGAACAAATCTCTTGAATGAATGATTCAATGACATAAATTAAAATGTATAGATTTTAAGTACTTGTCGCCACCTACTGGTGTAACGATGTAATTGATACAATCTTTATTTTGAAGCATTAAGTAACTTTCAAAAGGTGATTTACTCTACCCTACCGTAGACATCAGTGTTTATATCCGAACTATAAACTTTTGTGATGATCTGAATGTTTGTAACACAGAAATAATGATACAATCTGTTTGAAAAGACTTTGTGAAGCTGTTTCATATCTATACATGACAACTGACAACTGCTCTCTCTGGATTGTTCACTTGTCAAAGGTTTAATAGACAGAGCCGAATCGTTGTCACTTAGGAATAAGATCGTGTGGGTGTTTGAATCGAGATCACAATCTTTTTAACGATTAATTGAGCAGCTCTAAAACACACACACACACACACACGTCTGTGTTTGGCTGATCGTGTGTGTGTGTGTGTTCGTCAGGCTGTTTTGGCTCTGGCAGCATCATGGACGTCTCGGCAGGTCGGGGAGCGAACGCTCACAGGAACCGTCATCGACAGCGGAGACGGAGTTACTCACGTCATTCCAGTGGTACGTCCACACACACACACACACACATTACAGAACAATCATTCTGTCAAACGTGCTGTTTTAATTCTGATGATTCTGTCCACTTGTGGATTCTGTCAAACAATGTATGACTCATGTCAGTCCTGAGAGCTGGAATGTAATGTGTGCCATTTTTACATTTCATTTTCAAACATTGATTTACACTTAAATATTTTTACATTTCAATCTGGCCATATAAGATCTCTGAACATGATGTAATTTCTTTATTATAGTATTATTTTATGTTTGTCCTTTTAAACTTTAATCTGTTTGAAACTTTTGTTCACTTAATATATTTTTATTGTGTATTGTTTTACTGCATTAAATCTTCAGCGTTCTTTTTGTTACATGGAAAAGGTATTAAACTTGTTTATTAGGAGGACAACACTAACTTAATTCAATACCATGATAAAAGCTTTAGAAATTATAGTGATGCGCTGCAAAAAATGATGTTCTTCCTCAGTGTTTCTGGCTGTTTTCCAGTACAAATATCTAAACATTCTTAAATCAAGGTATATTTACTGGAGAAGCAAAATGACTGAAGATATTAAGTCTTGTTTTCTGAAAAATGTGTTTAAATGTTTAAAACAAGAAATAATATCAGGAAAATATTTTAGTTTTTCCTTTTAAGTTTCTTTTTCTGACCCCTTTGGCAGATATTTTCACTTGTTTTAAGCATAAACTCACTTAAGTTTGATACATTTTTAGACTTAAACAAGACTTACCTAAGACAATACAAAACTAGACTTAATATCTTGAATATCTTCTTTAGTATCTTGATTTAAGAATGTGGAAAAGAAGACAGAAATACTTAAGAAGAACGTCAAATTTGAAACGGTCACATGATATGCATATTTTGATGTTTCCTAATGCGTTTGGATCCTGTTGAAGTCGCTCTACATGCTCACGGGACTCAGTGGGACAGAGCAGGAGAGTTAAAAAGTCTCTGATTTGATTGACAGGCGGAGGGATACGTGATCGGCAGCTGCATTAAACACATTCCCATCGCTGGCCGGGACATCACGTATTTCACGCAGCAGTTGCTGAGGGAGAGAGAGGTGGGCATCCCACCGAGCAGTCGCTGGAGACCGCCAAAGCCGTCAAGGTGAGTGTGTGTGTGTGATGATCACACGAGCGTCTCGTCCTCCAGACGCTAGCCTCGTTTACACTGTCAGTGAAATGTGACCCAATTCCGCTCATATGTGACACATATTGGATTTGTTCTATGAACGTGTAAAACGCATGCATTCGGATATTTCAAGATTTTCGTTTCAGGCCTCATTCATATGTGGAAATAAATCAGATATTAATCAGATATGTGCCGATGCGACTGTCATGTAAACGGGCAGATCAGATTTTCTGAGGCATTACACCGTGTCCTAACCAGATGTGATAAGATTCCAGCGACAAATAATGTGTCTGTCCACACTAGATGCGACTGCGAGATGCGTCAAAATCAATCAAAACCCACAGCCAATCAGAACAATGTGTGGGCGAGTCTCGAGGCGAGTGCACGGCACCAGAGAGTAATCTTGACGGCACTCGCAAGAAAATGGATGAGTCGCTACATAATCAAATTCACAAATATTACACCATTTAAACATTGTTAAAATACAGAGGCTACTGAGATACTAAAACAATTTTTGTGAAAGAATACACTTGTTTGTTCACAGTTTGAACGTTCTTGTTTCCATTTGTTTAATTCAAGATCTGAGGTGAATTATCCATTGTTGCTTTTACAGCTACAAAGCTGGAGCACTAAATGATATTCAAAGTCACATTACACGCTTTTAACATTAAATAAAGCTCATTAACAGTACCTGAGATTATCATCGCCACACTTTGTGTTTGTTGTTCCAGCGTGACGTCACAGAAAAATAGAAACCGTTTCTAAAATAGAATCGTCGCCGTCGCGGCTGGATAGGACAAACACTCTGATTTACATGGAGAATATACCTTTTATCGCACATCGTGTCGCGTGTAGTTAGGACACAGTGTAAGGCTATGTTTAATGACAAGAGAAACCCCGATGCGCTTCTGCAAAGGGACGGATGGCCCGACGAAACGTTGTGTCGTCGTAGGAGAGAAATGTGGCAAACGTTGACACAACATATCAAAGGTTGACTTGCTCAACCTAAAATTTCTGACCCCCTGCTCCTCGTTAAAGCCAATATTTAAACACAATATGCTCCTGCCAGTCCTGAGATCTCTCTCACATAATAACTCAAGCATTATGCACAGGCTCCAGTTGATGGCCCTTTTCGTCCTCCTCCGGCTCAAAATCATGGTGATGTTTGGCGAACTTTGCATATCGCAGAGCTAGCATCAAGCATATTTCGCATTCGTCCATCTGTGCAAGAACCCCCTTCAAGCATGTGCGATGTTTCGATAGTATGGCAAGTGTAAACACGTGAATTGGATATAAAAAAAAATCGTATATAGCCAACAAATCAGAATTGGTCATTAAAGCACGGGATCAGAGATCTCAGTAACACTAGCAGAAGTGGGAGAGTAACTCATTTACACACCGCCGTCACTCCTGTCGTCATGTGTGTGTTACGCTGCTTCCTGATGTCACGTGCGCAAACACATATAACCTATATTTATATAAAACAGTTATGTCCGGTGGAACGATGTATTAAGTAACTTCAGATTGGATTGTGTTAAAGGCACTTATCTAACGCTAAAAGATGTTTCGTGCCTCTAACAAGTGCTGTCGATCTTCTCTCTGATCTGATGGTGTGTGTGAAACACTTGAGTTTTGCCACAGACTCGTCCCAGCGTCTAGAACACAACTGATGCTTCTTCAAGCGTCTCCATACTTGAAACACCGCGGAAAACTACTTTTAAACAGGAAATGACGAAACATTTACGTACATATTTACAGCGGGTCTATTCCCACGGGATTAGTATCACCTGAGGTCATTTTTCCGGACGTTTTTACTGAAGGTAAAAGTCGCCGTAATCTTTACTGACATTGTCCATGATGATCACTGAGATGCACATACAGACGGGACTAAAGAAGCTCTGGTAATAATTACTTTACTCCACCTCTCCGTGTCACACTAGTCCCGTCCGAATAGGGCTTTAGACCTGCAGTGTAGACGAGGCCTCTAGCGTGTCTTTCTGCCGTGCAGGAGCGCTTCAGTTACGTCTGTCCCGACCTGGTGAAGGAGTTCAGCAAGTACGACACAGACGGTACCAAATGGATCAAGCAGTACACCGGCATCAACGCCATCAGCAAGAAGGAGTTCACCATCGACGTGGGATACGAGCGCTTCCTGGGACCTGAGATCTTCTTTCATCCTGAGGTTTGTACATGCGCACAGACATCTTTCTATTATTGCTAATTAAAGACCTATTATAGGGGTGGTTGATTAGGATTTGACTTTTCTAACTTTAGTTAGTGTGTAATGTTTCTGTTTGAGCATAAACAACATCTGCAAAGTTACAACGCTCAAAGTTCAAAGCAAAGGGTGATATTTGCTTTTAAAGAAATCGTTTTTTAAGGACTACAACAAACGGAGTGAGCTTCCTCCTGGTTAGTGACATCATGAATCCAAAAATTTACATAAACCCCGCCCCCTGGGAAGAATATTAATATTGCTATTGCTATTAAAGAACATTATAGTATCTGCATAAATAATTGTTGCACAACATTATAGTATCTGCATAAATAATTGTTGCACTTTTTTTTTTTTTTTTAAATACATTATCAGCTAAATGTATTATCAGTCGACATCTAATTCATATGCATTGATATTAGTACACAAACCAATTTGAGTACATGTCTGGCCTAGGAAAATTTACACTCTTTATTCAAATATTATTCAAAATGATTTTCTAAGTATTTTGAGTAGTTGTGCTTGGAGTCGATTGTTTTATGTGATGATAATAACACAATGAAACTATTTTTATCCAGGCTGTCATACAAAGAAATTATGAACACATGCAGAACCAATGAAATATTAATAGCTGATTATGTTGTAGTTAATAAATGCTTTTTTTTTGCATAGTAAAATAAAACCTATAGCTTAAGTTTGCCTTTTTTTGCCCAATAATTTTGTCAGATAAATACCTTAGCCAAGCTTAGTGTTTTGTTTTTCTCTCATATTTAAAAAAAATTCTCATATTTTGAAGGTTTAAGGTCATTAAAAACAAATATCCCCTTGGACATCACTTTTGGCCTCTACTGTATGTACATATTGAGTCTTGAGTGTGTTAATCATGTTTTGCTGATAAGTCCTCGTTGAATGTTTGCCCCAGCCTGTTTAATTAAGTAAAATATTCTCAGGTACATTCCTTAGATATTTTGCGGGGTTGTTCATTTTGTTTGTGCAGTTCTTCAAAAATGTCTTAAAGTGGATATTAAAAATATTCCCCAAACCTCACGCTCACACACTCTTGTTTCCTCTCCCAGTTCGCTAATCCAGACTTCACCCAGCCGATCTCTGAGGTGGTCGACGAGGTCATTCAGAACTGTCCCATCGACGTGCGCCGTCCGCTCTATAAGGTCAGTAATGCTTCTCTACTGGTCTTAAAGTCTTCCACAATTCCACAATTTAAGGCCTTATAAAGGTCAGAGCAGAAAGTCTTAATTCATAAAGTCATGCATTAAAATGCAACATCAAAAAAAATTTGTCGTGTTCTAGTACAAATATCTAAATTGTAGATGCGTTTACTTGAGAAGCAAAATGACTGAAAAAATCAGTCTAGTTTTTGCTTGAACCAAGAACAATTTGCCAATGGGGCAGAAAAATTGTTTTCCCTTTTGAATTAAGATTATTTTTCTGACCCCTTGTTTAAGTTTTCATGATTTTTTTCAAAATGCAACTTCATATCTTCAGTCATTTTGCTTCTCCAGTAAATGTATCTTGATTTAAGAATGTTTAGATATTTGTACTGGAAAACAAGACAGAAATACCATGAAAGAACATGATTGCATTATCATCAGAAGGTACAGTAAAAGTTTCCATATTCTAGTGCCGAGGAGGTATTCAAGCCTTCAGCTTTATCAGTTTTGTAAAAGGAATTAAAAAGTAATGTAAATCTGTTGTAAGTTGTAGGGCTGTCCCCGACTATGGATTTTCATAGTCGAATCAGAATCGTCATGTCTTGCCTATAGTCGACTAATAGTCGAATCATGTGTATTGGGCTGGGGGCGGGGCTTTAACGTTTCAAAGCCGCGATGACAGCTAGTGGATAGTGAGGAGATGTTCGCTGCATGTGACAAAAAATGTTTTGGCCTAAACAACGCGTGACATCGCTTACAGCACCTTTAAGGTTATGCATGATTTATTGAGCTTAATTAGTATTAACGTCATGGCAGAGACTAAAGAACAACTTTGAGGATGGAAACATGCATCTTATGAGTGATTAGTGGAGTTTCAGAGGAATACATTATATCAGTGTAACGTATCTGGAAAATAATTAGTTCTCAGCTGCGTAGGAAATGTCTGTCACATCACACACAACACAATGAATAATGAGCCCTCTTAATTATGCAAATGATATTCTCAGGGCAGACGTATGCTATGAGTGAAGGCGGGTCTGGTTCTTATTCCTGCCAATAATGTCAGTGGTGGTCTTGGACTTTATACTGACACCTTCTGGCCTGGATGCAAGTTTTATTCCTTTTTTTCCCATGTTTTTCTCAGTCTTATAATCCACTCATTCATAATGGATGATCTTGGATTTAATCTTGACAATTTTTTGCCTGGGTTTTGTGGTTGTTCATGCTCTGCGCTCAATGCCGTCATGTTTATATACAATCTCTGTATGAGAGCTGTGGGTTGTTTCCTCCAGCAGGAACAGCATGCTTTGCTTTTTTTTTTTGTGCGTGTGTGTGTGTGTGTGTTATATAGTTTCCAGTATATTGTGATTGCTGTTACATTGCATGTCTATTCATTTTCTGTCCAATTTTCAACTTTTGCAAACTGTTACCTAAATTTGGGAAATGTTTTTGAGTGAATTGGTCGAGCGAATGATCCAATGACTCACTATTAATGATTATCACAAAATGTGGTTATGATACATCTCTACCACTAGTATAAATAAAATAGTAATGTGCATAATTTATGTGCATTGCTGGGATATTGAGAACCAGTGACTTTGTGGTTATTTGAGATGCGTATTGTGTTTAATGTATTTTTGCATAGCAGAAACACCACTCTTGAGACTTAAGAGTGACCAAACTAGCTTATTTATATTTGTTTATACTTTGTCATATTTTACTAGTATATGTGTGATCCATATTTTAATTATTTAATATTATTTGTTTTTTTTTTTTGTTTTTTTTACATTGCTATACCAGATGTTTTGACTTAAAGGTGCAATGCGCAAGTCTCTGAGTTTTACATTCGCTCACTTTTAGTGAGGCACAGATATTATTAAAACCTTTCATTTATGGAGTCAGATGAAGTAACGAGTAAATACATATGATCAATGTATTACAAATTTAACCAACCAATACTTTGCATGAGTGAGGACAGAACACGTGATACCTTCCCTGTGTATTGGCGAACCGGCAATTGGACCAATATAGCGGGCCTTACAGTAGCTATTTACTTGGATAAGTTGTAACAATGGTGCTGATGAAATCTGTTACATAGTCAATGATCTTAAAGCAGCACTCAGTAGCTTCGGGACTTCTTCGCTGTATTCTCGCTTTTTGCTCGCAGGTTTCTCTCTAGAGCTCCCCCCACAGCTTCGGGATAGATATTTGACAACACTGTTGTAAAAACTCGTTGGTGATTCTCAGGCACCAGAGGCTAGTAGATCAACGACATCAAAGCAGATGGGACATTCTTTAAAACGTCTTCTTCATTCGGGTTCGAACAGCGTGAGGGAGCGCAATAATGACAGCATTTTAGCAGATTTCTTTTGGCCGTAAAGCAATTGTTTACATCACGAGACCTGATATCACGCGATACTTCCTGACGCGGCGGCCGGCGGCTCAAAGTTGCAAGTGCGGATTTTCCGCTCACGGGCACCTGGGGGGTGCGAAACGACGACCATTCAACCCAAAATAAGTAATATTCCATTCCAATGACTCCAAAGCTGTTCAGTTAAGGTAAAAAACTTACTTAGTTCACCTTTAAAATATACACTTCAAAGTATGAATTATTAAACCGGTGGGGCCCACAAACCCACAACACAACCCTGAGGATAAAGTTGGATGACATGTTGTTTGCAAAACTGAATAATTAGCTACTAAACTAATGAGAACAAAATATTACTATTAAGTAATATAAAATACTATTATGTGGGTTCTTTTCACAACAAAAATCATGATTTGTACCTCTAATGATTAATTTAAAAAGTCTTGAGACCGTATCCTTTTGATTGTGCCACATGTCAAGATACCTCAAAACTAACTGTTTTAATACACGCTATTTGCCATTTCTCCCATGGTTTATTGACAAGGAAGCATAAGAAAATAATGGCAACTCTTAAATGTTAACTAATATTACATTCACTATTATTGAATGAATGAAAGCTGTAATCAATGTTTGCCCAACTGTGTTAAAGTGAACATGACTATTAAAGGCTTAAAACCGATGGGATGGATCTGTCCTAAAACCTTTGTAATGTTTTAGCCTGTTTAAATACCAGCCAGGCATGTTAGCGAATGTGAGAATCTTGGCATTTAAAACCCAGATGGTGATCGATTGTGTGCTGTTTGTGTGCTGTCTGGAGGAAAGAAGTTTGATGGAAAATATCATGGGATGAAGGCAGAACTTTAACATGTTTGATCTAGTAGGAATATTTTGCAGTGCAGAATTTACACACAGTTTCCCTTGATGGGAAAATGTATTAATTGTAATGCATTAATACTATTAATGGTATCTGATTAGATGCAAAGACATTCATCACTATTAATATGCATCATAGTTATTATGATTAGTAGCTTGAACAAATCCCTAAGCCTAAGTATTCAACTTTGCCATGTGACTTGTCCCACACCATTTCTGTTGCAGACTGATTCCTTAAATCATGCTCCTCGCAAGTCTTAAAATTTGTGCCTTTCAGATAATAAAATGGCCATCAAAACCTAATAAGCTGAGCCATATGCACCATTCAATGAATGTGAACAGATTTTAGAGTAAATTGGTTTTGGTGACCTACAGCAGAGATCTTTGTAATGTAAAAGAAAAAAAAGAAAAAGAAGTCTTTCCTCATTTCAGCCCTTTGGGATAATAATACTTTCAGATCAATACTCATCTACAATAGGCCCATGACAAAGCACTAAAGTCTTGTATCACCACAAGCCTCATCTATTGGAATCTCTATTGTCACTATGCTATCCCTGAAAGTCTGCTGCAGGTTTTAGGTGGCTCATAGATTTTTACTGCAGTGTTTATAGAAGCTGATCCCACATGATTTAGCCGGTGCTTTTGAGGGACTCAAGCTGTCTAAGGTCATGTTTTCACCAGACATCTACAAGCACACATGCCATTAGCGTTGCGGTGAGTCCGGTTCTTCAATGGACTCCACAGGTCCACTTTAGGCTTCCCTGAAGAGCTTCTCTATCCCAAACACTTCATAAATCCCCCAATCAATCCCTCTCCAGGCGTCTCCAGCTGTGCTCAAAGCCCATTGTACTGTCAATATGAAACTGTCGATAAGTCGAGAGTGCGAACGACAGAACCGGCGCTTTGATGAATGGTGCATTCGATGGAAGCAAACTGAACATTACCACAAGCTAATGTCCTCCATTCATCCTGTCATACTTCATAGGCTGTGCCAAATATCAGCCGCTTTCAGGACTTTTGACTTTTTGAGGAGATATGCGTAGGTCATTTCCATGGCTTTATTTTGTCTTAAGGCAACCCGAATTGTCTTTGGCACCCTACAGTTTCCCGTGTGAAAAATAATAATGCATGAATGAATGATGAATGCACACTTGTAATGTACTTCAAATCTTATTAGTGTACTAGTGAGTCTTGTAAAGTCTCTGAAGCCAAAATTTGGACCCTGATTTCATATCCCCTATAATATGTGCCATACCTTCCATTGGGGAAAAATGAAGTGTGATGAACCTGCCTTGTGTAGAGTTGCCTCATTTGTCATGCATGTTAAGATCTCAATTAAAAGCGCCAGGCTTCGCTCGAGTTCCCTCACAGACTGGAATTTGTGATGAAGCGCAACATATTTATGAATTACAGCCAGAGCCTCATTCATCAACTTCAGAGCAACCCTGGACAATTATAAGTTGGATAATCATGGCCAAACACAATGTTGCCTTCCAACAGAGGTGATTAATTTCTGTGTAGGAAAGACAGAGATTATTGATGACCACCGTATTGTCACTGTGCAACTTAATGCTGCATGTGTAGTTTGGTAGCAGGATTGTGTCTCTGCATTGGCACTAGAACAATACAGCTAAATAAGCCAGAATGGTAGGAGTTGTACTGATTAGTCCATTTGTTTTGCCAGTATGTGTTGCTTACGGTCTATGTAATCACATAACTTCAATAGTCATCCTATTGAGACAAAACAATGGGACTAAAATTCATGTGCATGCATTTTAGTGTGAGACTTAAGCCTTGTATGTGAAACCAGGGGTAAGTGTATTTTTAGTATACTTCTTTTAAACAAAAAAATAGAGAGTATTCTTTCAGACTACTTTGTACTTATCAGAGGTTTTCCAGTAGCTGTTTCACTCAGATATGCATCACAATAGGGACGAAAAAAATATCGTAACTTCCGTTTCATGCCGACTTTAAAGAGGTCCTCACCTTGTGAAGCTTCTTGAATCAATTGGTTGCCCGTAGTGCATTTGCGTGGTTTAGCTCAATGTTTAGGTGGTTTGCTGTTATAATGTTGTAATGGCATCTGTCAAGCCTGTAATAAAACATACAGAAGAAACCAGTTAAAACCATTAACCTCTGCATTTTTGTCCTTCAAGATTTGCCCTGAATCCATTGGATGGAATGTTCCTTTAACCTAGTCACAAATGTGTTCCCATGCAGTAAAACACAACTGAGACGAATGCGAAATGCAATTTCAATCCATTACTGTAGTAAAATCATTCTTCTGAGCTCTCTGAACAGCTGTGTATTGTTTTGTTGCTTACTGTACAGTTTTTACTTGTTTGCAACTCCTTGTTGTTCTACTGTACAGTTTTTACTTGTTTTCAACTCCCTTGTTGTTCTTTTTTTTTTAAGCAAGCCATCTGCGAGAGGGAAAGCGTTTGCGGGCGCTATAACCCGTCATTTTCCCCTCCGCCCCCCTGCACGTCTCTCTGGGTCTTTGTCCTCCCCGTCTGGGACTCATTTCCCCGTGTTGTCTCGTTTGGCAGACAGGGCTGATGTTCAGCGCTGCGTATGAAGCTTTAGCAGATGCAGGAGAAGCCCAGACCTGCCAAAGTCAAGCAGAAAAGTTTTCATTCTGTTGGAAAGGTGGTGATTTGCACAAATACGCGGCAGTGTTATTATCATGGTGAAGTTACGAAGGTGTGCAACAAAAAGTTCAGTGGGGTTCTCAATAGGGTTCTTGGGTTTATTTTATGCCAGATATGTTCTATAGCACTTCCAAAAAATCTTTTGTGCAATGGAAAGGTTCCTTGGATGTTAAAGGTTATTCCTGGAACCATCGATGCAAATAAAGAACCTTTATTTTCAAGAGTGAAAGAGAAAAGTTAAATTATACTTATTGACACGTTCATGTTTAATGGGTTATTTATGTTTTTCTCCCATAGTGTTCAATTATGTTTACAAGTTGTTTAAGTGATAACATTTCATTACAATAAAAAATGTATTGAAACAAAATGAATTAATTAAAACAAAAATCAACAAAATGATCCCATCCTACATGTGAAGCGCCTGATGGAACCTTTAAGGTTTCATACAGAACCTTTTTTTCTTAGAGTGTAAAAACTATTCTTAACTTCAACATTTACTCTCCTTATACAGTAGGTATCAAAGCATGCTGGGTACATCAGATTTCCCTTTATTTGTTTGCTGTTAATTGTGTCCAGCTTACTAAATTTCTTACCTTTCTGTTGAATATGAAGAATATTAGATAATTATTAGGTATATTATTAGCTAATAGGCCTAATAATTGCAGTTCTTGAAACACATCAGTGTAATTTCCCCATTATCATATATTTTGATTGGAATTTAACTACAATATTAAGAATATCTTAAAAATATAATGTCAAATGATTGTTTACATGTCAATTGTAGACTAAAATAACTGTTATGATTCATTTATTTTGGTATATTCAACTCAAACAATCACTTAAGTGATATTTAGAGGCTTTATTAAGGTATTATAGTTAATTATTATTGTGAAATTTACAAAAGAGTGTGAGCTTTACTAGATGATGTGCTTGAGAATCTCAGGTTAGCCGTTATTCATTAGGGACGTACATCTACACGTGTACATTAAGAAGACAGAGAATTGGGGGACTATCTTGCACCCAGCGCAATTGACTTTGTACAGCGACGCATGTATCATTCCTATTTTGCACCCGACGCACAGCAGACTTTTCCCTCCACAGACGCACGTCGGTAAATTAGGGAATGAACTTGCGCTCCCGGGGGCAGTTCAGTGAAAAGAGGAGGCGTGTTCCGGC
>FLSR01004882.1:4778107-4792653 GCA_900092035.1 Leuciscus waleckii
AACAGCGCCTGAGATCCGCCCACAAAGTTACTTGCGTTTCGTGTTTGATACTTGCGTTTCAGATCGTTAAAATAGGGCCCATGATCTTGAATTGCATTGTTAAAGAGGGTGGATTGTATTAAACGTGCTACTCTGATGGTTATAGTGGTGCAGCTTTAAGAGGATGAATGTAAAGATGCAGCTTCTCATGAGGGTTTATCCGCCGACCCTCTTTGAGAAGTTACGTCTCTGAAGGCTTCCGCTTCAATGCAACTTTATGTTTATTTGCTACTAAAAAGGCTGTAAGGATATGGAGTTGCTGCTATTATATAATGGTATATGCCTTTGTTTAACAGAAGCCACTATTGCTAGTATCTGAAATCGAGTACAACCTTCGAGACTTTCATTACATCTAGGTCTTGAGATAGGGTCAATGTTTCACTTCCACTGTGTGTGAAAATGTCAAAGCCCCCCAGAAGGCAAAAGATGTGTGTGATTTAGAGAGCCAAGAGAGACAAGGTTCTCCTCCATTCAGAGAAGCTTTCATTTTTCTTTCTGCGAACCTCTCAAATCTGGTGTGTCATTGCAGAAAAGCATGCTGGATAATTGCCACACAGCAAAGATCTCACCGAATTGGTCAATTTGCACATGTGCGAAATGTGAGCAATGTTAGTTGCTTCAGAAAAAAATAAAAAAAATAATCACTCGAGCTTTCTGAGTCCCATTAGCACTGTAGCTTTTGGAAACTGACATGAAAGGAAGGAAACTGAATGTCTCTTGTGAATTGTTGTGAACTGAATGTCGGTCTTTCAGCCGCTGCACTGAAAGACCAATTACAAGGACAGGTTTGTTTTGCAATATATAAATCATCTCTCACAGAAAGTTATACAACCAAGACATCATACTTTTTTATTCGGTTGTCTCAAACTATTTCTTGAAGGCACAACCGAAAAACCAAAAAGTACAAAAGCAAAGTTTCTGGTTTATTTCACTAAACCTGCAAAAATATATTCACCCCAAAAGAAGAAAAAGAAAACATTGTAGAACCAATTATTTTATTTATTTATTTTTAATATTTCTTTTTACACTATTTATTACTGTCAATATATATTGATAAATACAAGTCAAATGTGTAGTATTTATACGTTGTGGCTATTTATTTATTGCATTGCTATTTTGATAACATGCATTAAAAAATAAGAAAATGTTCCTAATGGATGACTTTTTTAATGGACTACCACAACACACTTGTGCAATCTAATTATTACTTCTCAGGTTTTTTCTATGTCAATGTTACCAATCTCGATTTTTTAGATTTGCCTACAAATATACATTTTCCATGTGGATTCGATAAATGAATGAGCGAACAAACCTTTTCTGCCACTAGTCTACATGAGACCACTGCTCTCCTTCTCATTAACAGTGTGTCACAGTGATTTAACACATGCATGCTGAGTTTCTTAAATAAATGTGAAGAGAAAAGAAAAGAATGAAACCATTGTATTGAACAAATGCATTTTAGATTAATTGAAAAGCATTAAACATTTTTTTTATTAATCGGAAACATAAATATGCAGACATTTTTACCAATGAATTTTGATTTACATTTCAACACAAAACAACTAGTTCAAATTGCTAGTTTCCAGTTAAGCATGTTTATTATTTTAAATCGGTCATATAGAATTTATAAATATAAATAAATGACGGAGTAATTTAAGTTTATGTTGCTGCTATGTGAAAAAAATCCATCAAAACGCGTCGGCGCGTTTCTCGACCTCAGAGGGTTAACACATCCATTACCTCCTTCATCTGGAAGAATAAAGTTCCAAGAGTTAATAAAGGCTTACTTCAGAGGGGTTGCGATGTGGGGGGACTAGCTCTCCCCAGTTTTATTCACTACTATTGGGCAGCTAACTTGCAGGAATTTTTATTCTGGCTCCATGTGCCAGATACCGACTGGTGTACACTTGAGGCACACTCTTGCACTCGTCATCCCTTCCTGCTTTGGTGTACTCCTCCCTGCCCACAAAGTGGTCCAGGTTTACCTCCAATCCCATAGTACTGTCCACGCTTAGAATTTGGGCCCAGATCCGAAATCATTATAAATTCACCTCTCCCTCCCCCTAAGCCCTATTTGTAAGAATCATTTATTTCCAGCCTCCTCTCTCAACTTAACAATTACTCAGTGGGGCAGGAAGCAGCTTTCCTGTTTTAAAAGCTTGTACTGTAAAGAAGGGTTCGATAGTTTTGATAATATATGCCAGAAATATGATCTCGCACGCAGTAATTTTTTTAGATATCTCCAAATACACCACTGTGTCAAAGCACTGTTCCTTTCTTTCCCGGTCCTCCCTAATGAGGCAGCATGGGAAGAAATGACCCTCCTCCGTCCAAAAAAAGGACTGATATCACGGTTATATTCTCAACTAATGTCTCTGGAAAACCATGACCTTTCGAAAATTAAGAACGGGTGGGAAGGCGAGTTGATGGTTGAGTTGTCGGACAGACACTGGGAGGATGCACTACAAAGGATTAACTCATCCTCATCCTGTGCACGCTTGGGGCTCATTCAGTTTAAAGTAGGGCTCATTTCAGTAGGGCTAGGTTAGCAGATATATATCCAGGAACGGACGGGAGTTGTAATAGATGCTCCCTCTCTCCAGCTGATTTAACACACATGTTTTGGTTGTGCCCCCGTCTAAATCAATATTGGTCATCTGTTTTTCAAACTTTATCCGAAGTCATAAAAATTCTAATTAAGCCCTGTCTGTGATTGCAATATTTGGTATTCCAAAGGAGAGCTTAACTTAAACCCGAGACCAATCGGACATTATTGCTTTTACATCACTTCTTGCCTGTCGTTGAATCTTATTGGTTTGGACATCCAGTAATCTGGGTATTACTAAGCAATGTTTTATTTTCTTTTTTGGGGGGTTTGTATAAGGTTTTAGTTGTTTATGATAAAATGAAACTGGAGAACCGTTTCACTTCCTGTAAAATGTAACTCTTTGATCCTCCAATACTTCCTGTAAAATGTAACATCTTTGATCCTCCAATAAATTTTTTTTTTTTAAAAATTCAATATATTCAAAATTCAAACGCACGTGTACTGACTTACACAACTGCTCGTCAGCATATTTCTCCAGTTCTTTATAGTCAAGTCAAGTCACATTTATTTATATAACGCTTTTACAATACAGAGTGTTTCAAAGCAGCTTTACAGAGATAACAGGAAAATGCAACAAAGTTTGTGTCTAGAAGAAAATAGCATCACAGTCCAGCTTAAGTAAGTTCAGTGATGTTTCATTTTGTTGTAAAAAAGTTAATAATTTAGTTCATTTATATATATATCCGCTCTGGAGAAAACGCCTCGGTTGCGACTGTAAACTCGGTTCCCTGAAGAGGGAACGAGCGTTGCGTCGAGATTGACGCTATGGGAACGCATTGCGTGATTGCATCATGAAGCACTTGTAAAATCAGTCCAATGGCGTATAGGCGGGTGACGTCATGGCAGGAAGCTATAAAGCGCACCCAGACCGAACATTGTCAACTTCTGATGCCCCCTCAGGGGCCAAACCCATACTCCCATAACTCTGTTCTCCAGAACTCCCGGAAGTAGAACAATCAGGGAAACCATGTACAGATGCTGAACTGCCACGTCTGCAAGTCCATATGAGCTCCACCGCCTCGGGGTGGAGTCTCCCTCCCCTGGGCCTCAGCCCCTGCCTCGACAGGATGTCTGCTCCCTGAATCTGGTGCCCAGGGATGAAGAGCCTGAGCCATCATCACCAGGTGATTAAGTGCCAGGTGAGATGGTGACCCGTCCACGGGCACCGAGCGACCATCCATGATCGCACCCCAGCCCGTGAGGGAAGCATCCGTCGTAAGCGTTAAGCGACGACAATGAGCTCCCAGCACAGGATCCTGGGGACAAGAACCAAGGCTTCTTCCACATAACTAGGGCACGTAAGCATTGCCGCGTGACCCTGATCATGTGAAAGGGGTTGCCCCTCGGGGAAACTCTTTGGTCCTGAGCCACCACTGCAGGGGTCTCATGTACAACAGGCCAAAAGGTATCACGTTGGACACTGCTGCCATCAGACCCCACAGTCTCTGAAACTGTTTCACAGTGAGTGACTGGCCTAGCTTTATTCTTTTCACAGCTGACAGGATGTACTCTATGCGTGCAGGTGATAGGTATGCCTGCATCAACATTAAGTCCCAACCACGCCTAGAAAAAGTGGTCCTCAGTAGTGGAGAAAGCACACTATTTTTGGCATTTAGCCGTAACCGCAACTCTTTCCTGTGGGCAAGATCGACATCTCGATGCCGAACTGCCAACTGATGACACTGATAGTGAAAGTTTGGGGTGATAGTGTTAGGCCGAACGAAGAACTCGATATTGGTATGTTTGCCCCCAAAAGCAAACCTCAGGAACTTCCTGTGATATGGAAGGATGGAAATGTGGAAGTATGTGTCCTTGAGATCTATCGTGACAAACCAGTCCTCGGATCTGATCTGTGGCATGATTTGTCTCAGTGTTAACATTTTGAACTTGAGCTGAATGACTGACTCGTTCAGACCACTCAGATCCTAAATGGGACACAATCCCCCATCCTTGTTTGGAACGATGAAATACCGACTGTAAACCCAGTGTCCCTGCTAGAGGGAGGTACATGTTCTATGGCCCCTTTCTCCAACAGGGTTTTCAATTCTTGTTCCATTACCAGAACTTGCTTGGGGCCCACCACGGTGGATAGGACCCCCATAAACCTGGGCGGGCGAGACCCGATGATAACCCTTTTCTATGCTCTGCAGGACCCAACAAGAAATATTTGGCAGCATCTTCCACGCTGTAAAAAATTCTAGCAGAGGTACCAGCCTCTCGAGACTGGCTTCTGGATTTAGTTGTTGTTGAACAGTCAGTCCGTCGTCCTGTAACGCGAACCGGCAGGGAACGACTGAACTGACTGCTCTGGAACCCTCCTTGGAGGGGGCGGGCATCCCAGGACCACTACATTGTCTACGGGCACCGTATAATGAGGTGTTAACCGCTTTACTTCGGGGGAGACGTTGGCCTGACCCCTCAGGCGTCAGGACCTTTTCCCCACAGCCTTCTTGGAAATAATGATGGTCCTCAGATCTGTCTTACTCCTTAAAGGCTGCGGTTGAGAGTTCCAGCCCGAATCCCAGTCATTTAGTGGGGGCTCGGGAGCAGATGCTCTGCTACTGTTGAGATATGTTTGGCAGAAGTTCCCACCCTGCCAAAAAATCTACTAAGAGAACCAGTCTCTCAAGACTGGTGTAGGTGTTACTCGAGCGACCAATTCGGTGCCCTGTACGGCGAACCGGCAGGGAACGGTCGAACTGACTGCTCTGGAACCCTCCTTGGAGGGGGCGGGCATCCCAGGACCACTACGTTTCCGGGTGGCCCTGAGATATGTGCTCGCCGGAGGCCGCTGCACCCCGAAACACACAAGGTGGTGGGGTTAGCATAATTGTCCCCTGAGGGCACCGAAGGGCAGAGGGCACCGTATAATGAGGTGTTAACCTATTTCCTTCAGAGGAGATTGCCCTCATTGGCCTGACCCCTCGGGTGTCAGGACCTTTTCTCTACAGCCTTCTTGGAAATAATAACGGTCCTCAGATCCGCCTTACCCCTTGAAGGCGCAGTTGAGAGTGCCAACCCAACCCCAGTCTTTTAGTGGGTGATCAGGATTAAACACACTGTTTCTGTTGAGATATGTTTGGCAGAAGTCCCCACGCTGCCAAAAAATCTACTAAGAGAACCAGGCTCTCCAGACTGTTCTAGGTGTTACTCAAGCGACCAATTCGGTGCCCTGTACGGTGAACCGGCAGGGAACAACCGAACTGACTGCTCTGAGACCCTCATCAGAGGGGGCGAACATCCCAGTGCCGCTACGTTTCCGGGCAGACACGGAGATGTAGGCTCGTCAGAGACCGTTGCGCCCCGACGCACACGAGGTGGCGGGGTTGGAAGAACGCCCCCCCGAAGACATCAAAGGGAAATGGGATCCGTATAGTGAGGTGTTAACCACTTCCCCCTGGAAATTAAGAGAACCAGCCTCTCGAGACTGATCTCTGGTATTACTCAAGCGACCAATTCGTTGCCCTAAAACGGCGCACCGGGAGGGAACAGCCGAAATGATTGCTCTGAGACCCTCCTCGGAGGGGGCAAGAATCCCAGCGCCGCTACGTTTCCGGGCGGACAGTGAGATAAAGGCTCGTCTGAGACTAGAATTCACTGGAGACCGCTGCGCCCCGAAGCAACGCGCGATCTGAGCCATTAGATTCTTATTGCAGCCCCGTAATCTACGCGCTGCCTCAGCACACGCGAGATCCGAGATCGAGTCACAGAATCTTTATTGCAGGCCCGTAGCCTAATCTACGCGCTGCCTCGGCAAACGCGAGATCCAAGCCAAAGAATCTTTCTCGACTTTCTTCCCTCGAGAAGAAAGCCAACAGGAGCAGAGCTAAAACTCTCGAAGTGCATATGTTACACGTCAGGAATTATGAATGAACACTGTCAGCCCCATTTTACTAGAGCTGACCGTGCATGCTCTAGCCTACTCCCAAACAAACAACACATAAATCGCGTGTATCCCCACTCGTAATGAAGCGAGAGCGGGGAGGAACACACGATCCAAAATGCTGTTTGCTCGCCATTATATTCCGGTCTAGATATATAATATGCTTGAGGACAAACAACAATAAATAGACAGAGACAGATTTCACAGAGAGCGCTTGCTGAAGACACAGAAGCTGACAATGTTCGGTCTGTGTGCGCTTATAGCTTCCTGCCATGACGTCACCCGCCTATACGCCATTGGACTGATTTTACAAGTGCTTCATGATGCAATCACGCAATGCGTTCCCATAGCGTCAATCTCGACGCAACGCAAGTTCCCTTGAAAGGGAACCTTGATGTCATCATCCAGTTCAGTTCAGTTCTCATATAACGGTGTCAATGCAGGCAGATCAATATTATTGTTGAATATTAAATTAAATGTTAAATTTAATGTCCCCAACTAAGCAAGCCAAAAGCCAATGGCAATAAAGGTGGAAAAAGGCGAAAAAGGCGACAGTGGCAAGGAACCAAAACACTATCAGGTGACGAATGGAGATAACGACCTTGGGAGAAACCAGGCTCAGTCGCGGGCCTGTTCAGACTAACTAAATATTATTGCTTTCAATATAAAAACCAATGAAAATGTAAAAGAACACTAAAATTTATTCAGTTTAAAACCCCATCGCACATTGAAAGGTTTAAACAAGGAGTCAGGACAGTTTATTTATTTAAAACAAGTCGAGTTTAGCGATTCCCTATGCGATGCAAAATGTGAAATACAGAATCTTATTCTTGCGACATTTTAAATTTGTATTGTCAAAGAAATTGCAGCTTTGCTGTATACAATTAAAATAGTACACAATAAAAATAGTACAAAGCAACATAAATTAAGAATAGGCATTTTTCTTTGCCTCTCTCTCACGCACACGATGGATCTCTTTTTAGCAAGTTTCTTTTGTCTCCCTCACTGTGCGCGCCGGGTCTCTCTCGAAATTAAATGTTCAGGGCAGAAACGCATCATACAGCTGATGATACTGTGTATTTGGCTGCGAGTCACCCACACCAATTACACAAAAAAAATTACAAATTATTTAGCCTTTGTTGCTTCAAAGAAAAGAATGCCTTGTTGAGTTCACCTTACAGTAAAACAAGATTGACCGCAAATTAAAGTGCTCTGTATCTGCTGTTCACTCGCATTAGTTTAGTTGGCATGAACGCGTTTCATCAACAGTTCATGTTTAGAAAGACTAGATTGTTGACAATCATACACACTGCTAAAACATTCTAAAACTCTACAAAACCAGTTGAAACAACTGGATTGAACACTTCAGTTGATTTTTTTTAATGAAAAACCTTTAAATACATTAGCTACAATATTTATAATTTAATTAAGATAGGGCCTATTTGGACACATTGAGAGATTTATCCTGAAAGTAATTTTACCTTTGCCTGCTCTGTATCATCAGGCTGGCTATCTGACACTCTCCATATGAAAGAGGAGAGATCAACACCTTTATTGTCCTGCACCCCCACGATAAAGCCACTGAACTGCCCCTCCAAACCCCCCACAGGCTCTGAGAGGAGAGGAGCGTCTGAGACAAAGAGATGTCGCAATTCAGACTTAACTCGCTATTCTAGACATTAGCATTATTGAAATGTTGATAATGAAGGATTTAAATCATTTAGGCTACATGTAGTAATATTTCTGTCATAAAAAAGTTTATTAACTAAATATTTCATTATTTCAATAGGCTAATAGAAGAATTAAAATGCTACTTCGGTTTAGGCCTGCTTTTTCCTAGCAAAACGAAATACAAACTTCAAACCCATGTTAATGTGTTGTCATGAAAAAAAAATCAACTCAATATTAAATTCCACAGGGATCTTTGGATCCTTAAAACCAGGGTGCGATTTGTGAATTAAGCAGAGGGCGGTGATTTTTATTCAAATAAATATCGAACCACAGTGGGTATTTCGTGCTGCTGTTAACTAAATAACATTTATAGATGCTTATGAACTTAAAGAAACAATATCGCAACATTTCGACAAAAAAAATTTGATCTGTTTTTACATTTTAATTCAGGGCGATCTACATTTAATTAGAGTGAGATTTTCACTCTTGCGTTGTCCTTTCCTCATTGGGAAGCGCTCATACACATGATAGCTAAATGTATGCGCAGATCCTCTGTACCTCTCTGTTTCATATGGATTAAATAATCAGATAACATTTATTAAATATTTAGACATTTAAAGCTTTAGACATATTCTTATCGTGGCTGAGCTGAGGCAAGTGGTGGTTCATTCTTGTGACACACAGTTCCCGGAGACAGGGGCGACAGTTTTGTCGTTGGCCTATTGTGAATGTACATGAATAAAAGTTTACAGTTTTGAATGATGTACTCTTTCCTGTAAGTCTTACTTACTTATAAAGTAAGATAATGTTGTTATTTTTTTTTACTTTTGTACTTCTAATACAATCAAATGACATTGTGCTGTTAAAATTACTGCTTTTGTATTATGTATTTTTGTAGGATCTGAAATCTCTGCAGACTGGTGTGAGCACTGAGGATGTGGAGCCCAGAGCTAAATCCTGGAAACGGTGCCATGGATGAGATCCTCCATCACTCCACCTGCTCTTACGAGACCCTCCATCACCCCACCTGCCCTTATGAGACCCTCCATCACTCCACCTGCACTTACGAGACCCTCCATCACTCCACCTGCCCTTACGAGACCCTCCATCACTCCACCTGCCCTTACGAGACCCTCCATCACTCCACCTGCCCTTACGAGACCCTCCATCACTCCACCTGCCCTTACGAGACCCTCCATCACTCCACCTGCCCTTACGAGACCCTCCATCACTCCACCTGCCCTTACGAGACCCTCCATCACTCCACCTGCCCTTACGAGACCCTCCATCACTCCACCTGCCCTTACGAGACCCTCCATCACTCCACCTGCCCTTACGAGACCCTCCATCACTCCACCTGCCCTTACGAGACCCTCCATCACTCCACCTGCCCTTACGAGACCCTCCATCACTCCACCTGCCCTTACGAGACCCTCCATCACTCCACCTGCCCTTATCACCTCAGATTTGAAGCACAACACATCACGCAACAACCTTCCGGCACGAAGGCACGGGTCACCTCTGGTGGTCAGCTGATTCATCAGAATAAAGCTGAAGAATGGGAACCGCTGTGTTGAGATTGCAGAAGGATGTGGGGTTCACCGCCTGTAAATACATGATTGTGTTGTTGACTTGTATATGCATTTGTTTATTGATGGTTACTTTTATTTGTTCTTTTACTCATTTATTCATGTTTCTTATTGTCGTCAGTAAATAAACTATAATTATTTAATTAATGCATTAATTCATTGCTTGACCGAAAATGTAAATGTTTTCACTGCATTTATCTACAGTGTATCCATGCATAGCTATGTCATATGACAAAACAAATTACATTTTGCTTGTTTTATTAAATTACATAATTTTCAGTAAAACAAAGGTAATATAATTAAGTATTGGCCACTATTTATCATTATTATTGTGTGTAAGTTTTGCGGTGGGCTAGCAATACAATTTGTTCTGGGGTAATATACATTTTTAAGGAGTGATACTTACATTTTTCCGAGTATAAAATCGTCTCAGGGTACGTATGTAACCCTGGTTCCCTGAGAGGGAACGAGACGCTGCGTCCCCATCGTTCCGATCGTCCCCAAATGATCAAGAATGTTGATGGTCCTGCCAAAGACCTTTCGCAGAGCGGCCACTCATGACCGCCCCCCATCCCGTGAGGGAAGCATCCGTCGAAAGCGTTACGCGTCGACAAGAAGCCCCCAGCACTGGGCCCTGGGCGAGGAACCAAGGTTTCTTCCCATGACCAAGGCACGAAGGCATCGCCGCGTGACCTTGATCGTGCGAAATGGATTTCCCCTCGGAGAAAACCCCTTGGTCCTGAGCCACCACTGCAGAGGTCTCATGTACAGAAGGCCAAAAGTGATTACGTTGGACGCAGCTGCCATGAGCCCCAACAGTCTCTGAAACTGTTTCACAGTGAGTGACTGGCCTATTTTTACCCCCTTTACGGCTGTGAGAATCGCAGAAATACGTGCAGGAACAGACGTGCTTGCATTATTGTTGAATCCCATAAAACACCCAGAAAACTGGTCCTCTGAGCTGGGAGGAGCACACTCTTCTTGGCGTTGAGCCACAACCCCAACCTCTTTATGTAAGACAGAACGACATCTCGAACATCTCGACATGCCGAACTGCCAACTGCTCGGACTGAGCTAAAATCAACCAATCGTCGAGATAATTTAATACGCGAATGCCCTGGAGTCTCAGAGGAGCCAGAGCTGCATCCACGCATTTTGTAAACGTTCGGGGTGATAAACCTAGGCCGAAGGGAAGAACCCGATACTTGTATGCTTCGTCCCCGAAAGCAAACCTCAGGAACTTCCTGTGATGAGGATGGATAGATACATGGAAGTACGCATCCTTCAAGTCTATTGTGACAAACCAGTCCTCGGACTGAGTCTGTGACACAATCATATCTAGCGTAAGCATACTTTGAACTTGAGATTCTGAAACCTGCTGTTTAATTGACGCAGGTCTAGAATAGGACGCAACCCCTCATCCTCTTTCGGAACAATGAAGTAACGGCTGTAAAACCCTGACTGTCTGCTGGGAGGAGAAACCCCTTCTATAGCTCCTTTGGTAGAAGTGTCAGTACTTCCTGCTCCATAACCAGAGCCTGCTCGGGGTCCACCACTGTGGGGAGGACCTCTAGAAATCTGTGCGGACGAGAACCGAACTGAATTCTGAAACCCTTTTCTGTAGTGTGCAGGACCCACTGAGAAATATGTGGCAGTAGTTTCCACGCTGCCAGAAATTCTACTAGGGGAACCAGTCTCTCGAGACTGGCCTCTGGATTTGGTTGAACAGTCACTTTGGTGCCCTGAAGCGGCGAACCGGCAGGGAACAACCGAACTGACCGTTCTACGCCCCTCCTCAGAGGATCGTATGGGGACGCTGACACCTCGGTGCCCTGAAACGGAGAACCGGCAGGGAACAACCGAAGTGGCAGCGCTGCGACCCTACTCACAGAGTCGCACCCCAGAGGGTGCCGAGGAGAAACATTTCTCAAAACCGTCCCTGACCCGGAGGAACCTTCAGAAGCCTGATAGCCTCAGCGTCAGGACTTCTTGTCTAAATTTTATTAGAGATAACGACAGTCCTCAGATCTTGCCTACCTCTAACTAGTTTGTTCCTACGAACCTCCTCGGAGGATCGTTGGAAAAAGCAGGCACCTCGGTGCCCTGAAACGGCGAACCGGCAGGGAAACCGAACTGACTGCTCTACGACCCTCCTCGGAGGATCGTTTGGGGACGCTGACACCTCGGTGTCTAGAAACGGCGAACCGGCAGGAAAACTGAACTTGCAGCGTTGCGACCCTCCTCAGAGAGTCGCATCCCAGAGGGCGCCGAGGAGAAACGATTTCTCAAAACGTCCCTACCCCGGAGGGGACCACCCTCAGAAGCCTGCAACCTCGGTGTCAGGGCTTCTTCTTCCAAGCTATTTTTAGAGATAAAACAGTCCTCAGATCTTGCATATCTCTAACTGGCTAGACTGCGACCGCCACCCAGGTCCCCCTCGATTGTGGATGAGCCTGAATGGCGATGCTGCATTTTGCTGCATTTTATTTATGCTGCGAGGAGCTTTAGTAGGCTGAGACTGCTCCCGCCTAGCAGTCTCAGGAACATTAGATCGGTGAGGAAGAAACCTCTGGAACGCCGCTGAATAAACTTTTTTTCTCTTTTTTAAAGCAGAGCGTCCAGAAGAAAAGACATATTTATCTTTATTTTTCTTTACATCAGAAAAATATATATGATATATATATCACTCCGTGGCCACAGCAGGGAAACAACTGAACTGGCAGCGCTGCGACCTTCCTCAGAGAGTCGCCACCCAGAGGAGAAACGATTTCTTGAAACCGTCCTTTCCCGGTATAGTTTATTCCTTATACTTTACCCACCAGCGCTGCCTTTTTTTGGGGGGGGGGATAATATTCATCTATTTTTATGATGGCTAGTGGGTAACGTCGGGGTTATGATGACGCCGACTCGGGAGAGAGATAGCTCGCCAGCGTCTCTTTAACCCAGGCACTGCCATACCATGATACTTAACACCCTGGGGGCGGCGGTATCGCCGGCGATACCAGCTCACTTTTGTTCTTATCAGTGCAAAAGGAACTGTAAAAGTGTTGTACATAATTTAAAACTGTTAAATGTCTTCTTTTATTTGTGTACACTCATAATAAAAACAAAATGTTATGTTTTTCGTAAAACAAAGAAAATAAACATGATGCGAGTTCTGCCGTCTCTCTCAATGTGAAACTCATTCTGAAACGCGACAGAAAATGACATGTAACTCAGCAAATGTTTTTTTACACAGACTTGAAACGCATGTCTATACAACGCTTGGAGTCTCTATTTTTAAAGTATGTAAATTATTTAAAAAACACATATTCTCTGTTTAAGTAATCTGTGTGAAAGCAGCGGCATGTACAGTTTCTCAAACGCGTCCTAATTAACTCTAATGTGACCACGCCCGCGCCCGCACGAGCGATTTACATGCAAATGATCCACGCGGACGAACGCAGACCTGTAAACGCCCTCATTACCTCAAAACAAAGAATCAGAGACTTCGGCAACTTACTCCTCTGCTTTTCATCGAGTTTGGAATACTGTGTTTGTGCTGTGCTCTGCTGTTTCACTTTGATTTACCTCAGAAGAATTAGAAGAACGCGATTTGAAGACAAGAAAGATGTAAGGTAAGAAATTCGTAATTATTAGTTTATGTTATTGTTGCATAAACTTCACATTGCAGTTGAACTGTTGCTATTTATAGGCTGCTTAGGCTATTGTTATTATTATTTATGCAGCACTGCGCGCTAAACCTGGTGTTCATTATACATTATTGGAAACATTTGTGTGTGTATTCTGTGAATTTTAAAAAGCAATTTTAACCAGAAAATTCTAAAAAAATCTAAAATCTATTCCCAAAATCGTGCAGCCCTATACTTTCTCTTGATATCAGTATGTTCACAGGTTTTTTGTAATTTTTTTTATAGTTGTGCAGGCCTAGTTTCTCTTGATGCCAGTATGTTCACTTTTTTTCTTTATATACAGGGACCAGATGCCGCTGAGTCCTGCTGACTTAACATTCACATGAGCCTCTGTACATGAACATGGTAAAGTGAAAATCAAACACCTTGGAAATGAAAGGTATGTACAATGTTTTTAGGAATGGCACAAAGGTCTCTGTCTTTGGATCATTGTCTTCAATGTGCTCTTTTGTCATTTGTATTTTTGGATTGTGTTGTGTTGTAAATAAATACAAACAATCTAAATGCCATTCTTTTTTAAATCTCCTCATTCTTTGTGCAAGGTTACTCTGAATGACAGGGCCTGATCGCTCCTAATAGGGCAGTTAGGGGAGTGTCTCTGTCTTTCTCAGGTGTTAAAAGCTTACATATTAATGAGATGATCACGCCTCTTCGCATATGGCTTTCTCACACAAAACACGTCTTAGAAATTTAAAATCAATATATTGTCTTATCTGAATGAGCAGTCAGCGTGATTTTCACATAGTTTTGGAGCAAATATTCTAGGCTATGTCATACAATTTTCAAAAGTATTGTGAAGAAATAATCAGTATGGGTTTCATAGCCTTATTTCAGTGAGAATATTTTTTTGTATTTTCACAAACCACGCATAAATGTCATTATCTCAAAACTACAAACTTGTACATACATGCTGCTGATATATTATTGTAGCAGAGTTTGTGCTAAATACAGTGTAATAAGACTTTAGCCATGACAATGTCACAAGTAACAGAAATAAGCACAAATGTCAGAGCATGTCAGAACACCTCCAGGGCCAGAAAACAGCTCAGACCCCAGAGGGTTAA
>FLSR01004882.1:4795095-4809342 GCA_900092035.1 Leuciscus waleckii
AGACTCAGAAAGCTTTCGTTTTCTGTTTTGGGCCGGCTTTTATAGTTTCCTGGTACGTGACCACGTCATCACGCAAAGCGTTCCCCATAGCGTCAATTCCGACGCAACGCGGTTCCCTTGAAAGGGAACTTTTTTTATTGATCTCTGTTTTTTGGTTAGGCAATTAGGTTAGTGTATTGTATTTATTTATTTATTTTTTGTTATGTTTAGGAAAGAGGCTTAAAACTAAGAACGTTTTGTTTGTAATTTTGGCGGCGTCAACTCCTGAACTTTTCCTGAACGATTCTGGTCACACTGTTTTTTTTTTGTGTGTGTGTTTAGATGACATGTCAAGTTAAAAGAAGTTCATCGTTTAAAACACTTCAACGCCATTAAATTGTGTTAAGACAAATTCAAACCCATACGCACATGTACGATTAAGTTTCAGTTGCAAATGGAAGTTTGTGAGAACAGTGAGTCCACTGCCCTCCAAACTGCTCTTTCATACCTGGATAGGTGAGGAACATATGTGAGGATGTTATTTGTGGTCCCAAAGATCATCCTGAGGACTAGGGAATGAAAACCTCCCTTTGCAGTTGGGTCCTAGAGTCCCAGTGTCCCGGAATGGTGTAATAGTGAAGCGAGGATTCATGTGCAGAAATAATGTGCAAAAATCTTTATTAAGTAATAAAAACAAACAAAACAAAACTACAAACAAAAACTCCCCGTGGGGGAAAACAAAACAGACATCTGGCATGAACAGGAAACACGAGGGAACAAACCAAAATATAAACCAGACAGAAGTGACAGAACCCTGACACCCAGAAAGGATACCATATACCAGGGGTGCCCAATCCTGCTCCTGCCGATCGACTGTCCAGCACAGTTCATCTCCAACCCTAATCAAACACAGAGATGAACTGTGCAGGACAGTCGATCGGCAGGAGCAGGATTGGGCACCCCTGCCATATACCCTTAAGGTTTTAAATAAAAATGCGCTCATGCAGTAGTGAAAAATAGCAATATTTACACATGATTTGACCGTTTATTTTATTAAATATCAACAATCTAAAATGTGCATCATGCCTGACACCTACATGAACATTTTACAGTTGGTTTTATGACTGTAAGTAATTCTCTTCAAATGCTATTGAGTTAGAAATGTGCATACCAATCCATTTGAGATGATCCCTAAATTTGCGAATTTGCATCCAATGTCAAGCCAACTTAATGCCAGTATTTCACTGGGAAAATGCTTAGCATCAAACTTTGCGCATTACGTTCATATTCTGATTCAGTCCATCTGCTTGCCTGTAGCCTATACTTTATAGTACCGCCTAGATTCCCAGTAAGGTGCGAGTTTGGTCTTTTATATCACAGTATTAGTCACACAGTCCCACAGAAAACCCACACTTACCTACAGCGGGCCCACACTGGCATGTTTGCTGGGGAGTATGACGTATCGAGGGAAACCCTAGTACTGCAGCTGTCACGGTTCATAAATCCTTGTGTTCATTTTGTGTATTTTTTTTATTTATTTTTTTGTAGGTGTTGGGTCTATGGGTGTGGTGCTTGTTTGTTGCCTAGTGACCAGCTCATCACTCCAATCTGCCTATTTCTAGCTGGAGTGAGTTATGCTGGGTGTCGGTTCGTTACTCATGTCTTGTTCTCATTGCCAGTTACCTCGTCAGAGTTGCTTGCTGTGTTTGATCCCTGCGTTCTCTTCTGAGTCCCGTGTTGCGCTGGATTACCGGTTCGGGGTTTTACATCGACCAGCATCCTGGTCTGTGATTCCACATTGAGAGTTTCCTGCATTGCACCCTGAGTATCCACTTTGTGGTATCGTCTGTCGAGTTTCATCAGTCTCCTGCATCTTGTCTGACTTGAGTATTTTCTCTGTCTAATAAACTGTTTTCTACTTGCACTTGGATCTTGGAACTCGTTATTGTGACAGAACGAACCGACCACAATGGATCCAGAAAGTGCGTCCGAATTGAGTGCGATCCTATCAAAGAGCGAGATTCGCATGCAACAACAGGAGGAACAGACGATAGCCACAGGTCGCGCTGTCCAGGCGCTGGTGACCCAAGTTTCTGGACTAAAAACCCAGCTGCAGCAACTAAGGACCGAGACGGCGTCTGTTCAACAACAAGTCACAGCCATCCCACCTGCTTTTCCGCTCAGACCATTCTTGCCCTGAGCCCCGTCTTCCGCCTCCAGCGTTCTACTCTGGTGAGCCCCAGTTATGTCGCTCGTTTTTAGCCAAATGTTCTCTGTACATCTCTCTTCAACCTTCGTCATTTCCTTCTGAGGAGTCTAAGGTGGCCTTTGTTATAACCCTGCTCTCTGGTCGAGCGGCCAGCTGGGGAACTACTGTGTGAGAACAGAGACTTCCGTGCTGTGTTTCGTTTGACATTCTCCCGGGAGCTCAGAAAAGTCTTTGATTGCGCTGCTTCTGGTAGAGACGTGGCGCGACTTCTCGCGGCGCTGCGTCAGGGAGATCGTACTGTAACGGACTATTCGATTGAATTTCGCACATTGGCCGCGGAGTGTGACTGGAATTCGGAGGCTCAATGGGACATGTTTTATATTCAGTCCACAAAGGATGAAATTTACTCTTTGGATTTACCCGCGGGGGTGGATAAACTCATAGATCTGGCTATTCAGGTGTATACGAGACTACGGCGACGGGGCCCACAGACACAGCGAGAGTGGTCTGCCAGTGCACAGAGTAAGGTATCTTTTTCTCCTGGTGAAACTATGTCTTTTCCAGATCCTGAACCCATGCAAATGGGCAGGTCCCGTCTATCGCAGCAGGAGAAGCAGAGAAGAAGAGAGAGGGGACTATGTCTGTATTGTAGAGCCGCCGGTCACATCGCTCTGCAGTGTCCAGTAAAAGCCAGCACCCGCCAGTAGGTAAGAGGTTACTGACGGGTGAAACTACACTGACTAAATCCTCTTTTTCAGCTACTCATCTTCCTGTCAGTTTGAAATTACCTCCTCAGAGTTTTGATTGTGAGGCTCTTTTTGACTCGGGAGCGGAGGGTAATTTTTTAGACATTAACCTGGCTCATAGGCTCATGATACCGGTGATGACACTCTCTCAACCCATCTCGGTAGTTGCACTTAATGGTCAACTATTACCCTCAGTCACACATTCCACTGCCTCCTTAAGACTCATCACCTCAGGCAATCATTTGAGGATATTGACTTTCTTCTGCTCCTGTGGTTCTGGGACACCCCTGGCTGGTGCTCCATAACCCTCATATAAATTGGCGTATGAATTCTGTTTTCGCTTGGAGTGATTTTTGTCATGCCACTTGTTTGTTGTCTGTGTGTTCTTCTGTGTCTTGTTCTGTGTTTCAGGATGAACACATGGATTTGTCTAACGTGCCTTCGGAGTATCTGGACCTGAAGGGAGTGTTCAGTAAGTCTCGGGCTGCTTCTCTACCTCCGCATCGTCCCTATGACTGTGCTATAGATTAACTGCCAGGTATGTCTCCGCCTAAGGGCAAGTTATACTCACTTTAGGGTTTAGGCAGGGTTCTTTTTTGTGGGGAAGAAGGCTGGTTCTCTGCGACCGTGTATTGACAACCGAGGGCTGAACAACATCACGGTAAAGAATACCTATCCTTTGCCATTGATGTCTTCAGTCTTCGAGTGGTTGCAGGGAGCATCCATCTTCACAAAATTTCACTTGCGTAATGCTTATCATTTGGTCCGCATAAGGAAGGGGAATGAATGGAAGACTGCCTTTAACACTCCCAGGGGGCATTTTGAATATTTGGTCATGCCTTTCGGTCTGTCTAACTCCCCTGCGGTTTTCCAGGCACTTGTGAATGACGTGCTGAGAGATATGGTAGATCAGTTCATATATGTCTACCTGGATGACATATTGATATTTTCTTCTTCTCTCCAGGAACACGTTCAGCATGTCAGGTGAGTGCTCCAGAGGCTGTTAGAGAATGGGCTTTTTGTCAAGGCGGAGAAATGCTCGTTCCATGCACAGTCGGTTCCATTTCTGGGTTATATCATCTCCTCCGAGGGGGTGCGCATGGATCCCGACAAGGTTAAGGCTGTGGTGGATTGGCCAACTCCAGATTCCCGTAAGGCCCTACAGAGGTTTCTGGGGTTTGCCAATTTTTACCGGTGTTTCATTCGCAATTTCAGCCAACTTGCCGCTTCTCTGACTGCCTTGACCTCCACCAAGGTGACGTTCAGTGGTCTGGTGCAGCTGAGCTGCATTTACCAACCTCAAGAGCCGCTTTGTTTCAGCTCCTATTCTTATCACCCCTGATCCTTCACGTCAGTTTGTGGTGGAGATCGACACATCAGAGGTGGGGGTAGGAGCGGATCTCTCCCAGCGTTCACCCACGGATGATAAGATGCACCCTTGCGCGTTTTTTTTTTCACCACAGACGACAAGATGCATCCTTGCGCGTTTTTGTCTCATCGTTTATCACCTGCTGAGCGTAATTATGACATTGGTAACAGAGAGTTACTGGCAGTCAAGCAAGCGTTGGAGGAAGGGTGTCATTGGCTAGAGGGTTCGGGGGTACCTTTTATCATCTGGACCGATCATAAGAACCTCGAATATATCAGATCTGCTAAATGACTCAACTCCAGGCAGGCTCGGTGGGCACTTTTTTTCGGTCGTTTTGACTGTAGTGGACCGGTTCTCGAAGGCGGCTCATTTCATTCCCTTGCCCAAATTACTATCTGCCAAGGAGACAGCGGTTGCCGTCATAAATCATGTCTTTCGTTTACATGGCCTCCCGATGGATGTGGTTTCTGACAGGGGTCCCCAATTTATTTCCAAATTTTGGAGAGAGTTTTGTCATTTACTGGGACAAAGTTAAAGTGTGGCTTTCTTCCAAGAACATTCCTCTCCGCTCCGTATGTAACAAGTTAGCTCCCAAATTCATCGGTCCGTTCACTGTCACCAAGATTATTAGTCCGGTGGCATGTCTCCAAATTAAAACCCATGTTTCATTCTCACATTAACCCGCCTCTCCCAGTTGTTCTCATTGCCAGTTACCTCGTCAGAGTTGCTTGCTGTGTTTGATCCCCGCGTTCTCTTCTGAGTCCTGTGTTGCGCTGGATTAACGATTCGGGGTTTTACATCGACCAGCATCCTGGTCTGTGATTCCACATTGAGAGTTTCCTGCATTGCACCCTGAGTATCCACTTTGTGGTATCGTCTGTCGAGTTTCATCAGTCTCCTGCATCTTGTCTGACTTGAGTATTTTCTCTGTCTAATAAACTGTTTGCTACTTGCACTTGATCTTGGAACTCGTTATGTGACAGCAGCACAGCGCCGCGATATAAGGTTAAGGAAACTAAACAAGATGGACCTAATGGCCGAATTCGGGTGTCGGAGGACTTCAGTACTCGAGTGCGTGAGATACGGAGGAAGCTGATTCAGTATATGCAAACTCTTCGTCTAAATCAACCTAACACAAGGATGTCGCTCCGTTTTGATAAACTTTTTGTGGACGGTAGAGTTTTCACTTATGACAACGAGTCAGAGACTGTGGTTGAAATTGGAGTGAATAATGAAGACACATTTGGCACTCGTGTAAGGTAGGATGCCGGCCTCGGCCCAGATGAACTTACTATGATCGCGTGGAATGTTCAAGGGTTAAAGACGAAAGTAAATAATAATGAATTAATGGATACATTGCGAGGGAAATCTATCATCTGCTTGACTGAAGTGTGGTTAAAAGATGAGTCTGAGTGCTGTCATTTATTGGCTGGTTACACATGTTTTTGTCTCATGCATAAGCGTGTGGCAGCTTTTGGACATAATATTGGAGGTATATGTGTATACGTACATGAATCTATTGTGAAACATTTTTCTCGAATCTATAAACAAGCAACTGACTGCATATTTTTATACTCTGACAAAGAGAGTGGATTATTTGGCGATAATATTGTTTTTGCCTTTTCGTATATTTTTCCTGAGGGATCCAGTTCATATAGAAATAGAGAAGAGAAAAATGGCATCAACTCTCTGGAAAATGACATTTTAAGTGTGCTGGATCAAGTAGGGGAAGATGTACAATTAATTATCTCAGGAGACTTTAATGCTAGAACAGGTATTGAATGTGATTATATTGAATGTGATGACTCTGAATATATAGCATGTGGTAGATATTATACGAATGATTATTTTAAATGGAATAGAAAATCAAAAGATAAGGTTGTTAATACTTTTGGTCGTTGTCTTTTGGATATGTGTAGTAGTTTAAATATACATTTTGTAAATGGGCGAGTTGGAAAAGATATCGATGGTGATGTTACATTGTGTCTGCAGCTGGTGCAGTGTGATTGATTATTTCATCATATCTAGTGAACTATTTGCACATGTCAGGAATTTTGAGATTCTACAGGTGGATATTTCTGATCACTTTCCATTATTGTATAATATGAGAGTAAATAGGGTTGATTCAAGGATTAAAATGAAGAATAACAGTCTTGCTAGACCCTGGATAAGATTTAAATGGGGAACTGAAGGTGAGAGGCAATTTCTGCAAAGACTATCTTATTTATTGAATGAAAACTTTTTTAATAACTTTTTTACCGCAGTGGAAGAAAATACTAATGCAACCGCTATGATTTTGACAGATTGTTTACATGAAGCAGGTAGATTTTTGATTAATAAATTTACGTCGAAAATTAAACAACCAACGTGGTGGGATAACGACTGTTTATCTCAGAAACTTGTAAAAAATAATGCTTTAAATCAATTTAGAAGAACTGGTAATGTGAACAATTTGAACAGTTATGTTCTTGAGAGGCAACATTTAAAAAACTTATGTAATAGTAAGAAAAAGCAGTACAACTCTAATGTTTTAGATAATGTGTTACAGAATGACATGAATACACAACAGTTGTGGAAGAAAATCAAAAGTCATGAAAAATTTAACACAAAGGCAAATGATATCAAGGACGACAGGTGGCTAGAATATTTCACAAGGTTATTGTCCGATTCAAAATTTAATATGGACAAAGACTTGTTGTAAAATGTTGTAGTAAATTGTTTGAACACTCATGAAAGTTCAACTTTTTATCAAGTTGAAACGTTTAAACAAGTTGAAGTTCTGGAAAGCAACATTACCTATGATGAAATGCTTAAAACTATTATGTCTATGAGCAATGGAAAAGCCCCTGGTCCAGATGGAATTATTATTGAGATGATGAAAGCAGCATCACACACGTTATGTCCTATCATGCTTTCTCTATATAATAAAATATTAGATACAGGAGACTTCCCTGAGACCTGGTGTGAGGCCGTGATTTGTCCATTATATAAAGGTGGTGATAAAACAATGTTGAAAATATAGAGGAATCTCATTGCTTAATGTACTCGGTAAAATTTTTACAAAGATTTTGAACAGAAGATTAACAGTTTTTGTAGAAATAAATAACATGTTTATACATCAGGCTATAGGTCAGGTTATTCCACAATGGATAATATTTTTATCCTACAGTCAGTCGTTCAGAAATATATTACGAAGAGAAAAGGAAGGATGTACTGTATGTTTATCGATTTCTCCAAAGCTTTTGATAGTGTCCAGCATAATCTCTTGTATTTTACACTCATTAGGAATGGTATTGGTGGAAAAGTTTTTGATGTACTGAAATCTATGTATTCTAAACTTAAATCATGTGTGAAAGGTATTGATGGTTTAACTGAGTATTGTGGATGTACCATTGGTGTACGACAGGTCTGTATGGTGAGTCCTCTTTTGTTTATTCTTTTCCTAAACGAATATATAACTATGATAAAGGAAAGCTGTAAAGGTAAAGGTATACAGATTGAAAATATCACAGAAGTGCAGACCTTGTTGTATGCTGATGATATGGCCAATGTGTCAGATACAATTGGTGGATTGCAGAAGGAAATTGAACAGCTCGAAATATTCTGTTACAGATATGGTATGAGAGTGAATTTGAGTAAAACTAAAGTTATGGTTTTCAGAAGAGGGGGAGTTTTAAGTAAGAACGAAAAATTGTATTTTGCTGGGGAGCAGATTGAAGCGGTCAATGCTTATAAATACCTGGGTATATGGTTTACACCAAAATTGTCATGGTGGAAAACCCGACAACACTTACCAAACCAAGGAAAGAAGGCAATGCTTTCTTTATTAAGGTTTGTTCGTAAGCAGAAATGTAGCTGTAACCAAGCGCTGTACTTGTTTGACCATATGGTTGCACCCATCTTGTATTATGGATCTGAGATATGGGGCTTTGAGCCTGTGGAATGTATTGAGAATGTCCAGTTGTCCTTCTGTAAGAGACTCTTATGTATCAGTTCGAGTGTGAGCAATGTAGCTGTTTTGGGCACCTGGGTAGATTTCATTATCCACTACATATATAAAAAGGTGCATAATGAATTGGATAAAATTAGTGTCCATGCCTAATTACCGGTATCCAAGAAAATGTTATAATATGCTCTTTCAGTTGGATGAAGTAGGTAGAAAAACATGGGTTACCTGCATTCGAGTTCTATTGTATTTCAATGGTTTCTCTATTGCTTGGGAGGCCCAAAGTGTAGGTGATACAAGAATATTTACATCTATTCTGAACCAACGATTAAGAGAAAGAGCACAGAATGCATGGTACACATCAGTCTTAGATAATAAGAAGTTGAATATATATTCACAATGCAAATCATTGGTGGTACAGGAGAGCTACATTGCATCTGTACAGTTGTTACGATCTTTGTTGTTATTCAGATGCTCAGGACACTGTTTGGCTATTGAAACGGGTAGATGGAGTAATACACCAATGACAGAAAGAATTTGTAGTTATTGTAAACTAACTAATATCTCTGCGATTGAAGATGAGAAGCATTTTTTGTATGACTGTTCTTTGTATATGGATCTGCGTAAGAAATATCTGAGTGATCTCACACTTGTTGGTGATGTTTGTGTTGATGTGTCACAGGTTTGTGAGTCAAAGCATGCATGGAGATTAGCATTGTACATATATCATGGAATGAAAAAAAGAGCATCTGTCATGCTATTGTAACTTTGCAACTATGGGCCGAGAGGCCATGTATTCCTGAATAAACTACTACTATATAATAAGAGAAACTAAACAACCGAGAGAAATATATGTCTACTACCTCAGATTTAATGTTTGATCTGTAGCCTACATCAGCATCGGGGAATCACGTTATAATCTCATTCACGGTAGAGAAAGCTGCTTACATGTAGCCTAAACAGGGAAAGTAACTGAATTAAACATAAATGCAGCTTGTGTGTCTTTATCGCCTCTTCCACATATATGCTGTCCCTAATAATCATCACACATGTGAAATGTTGAATTTTTCTGTTGAATTTGAACCACTGAATTTGTGGAACGAGTTTGTAAAGGAATATCATAGGGTGTATTTTTCAACGGAATTTATATTTTGGAAGTGAAATCTGAAAGGTGAATATGGATTATTGAATTTTTAATAATGAAACTCGGTGTGAAACGTTTGAATTGAAATATTCACAGCTTAAATATACGGCCATGTTGAATTTCAGCCCATAAAAATGCAGGCCGTAAAAATACTATCTCGCAATTCTGACTTTATAACACGCAATTGCGACTTTATTTCAGGCAATTCTGACTTTATATCTCGCAATTCTGACTTTATAACACGCAATTGCGACTTTATTTCATGCAATTCTGACTTTATATCTCGCAATTCTGACTTTATAACACGCAATTGCGACTTTATTTCATGCAATTCTGACTTTATATCTCGCAATTCTGACTTTATAACACGCAATTGCGACTTTATTTCATGCAATTCTGACTTTATATCTCGCAATTCTGACTTTATAACACGCAATTGCGACTTTATTTCATGCAATTCTGACTTTATATCTCGCAATTCTGACTTTATAACACGCAATTGCGACTTTATTTCATGCAATTCTGACTTTATATCTCGCAATTCTGACTTTATAACACGCAATTGCGACTTTATTTCATGCAATTCTGACTTTATATCTCGCAATTCTGACTTTATAACACGCAATTGCGACTTTATTTCATGCAATTCTGACTTTATATCTCGCAATTCTGACTTTATAACACGCAATTGCGACTTTATTTCATGCAATTCTGACTTTATATCTCGCAATTCTGACTTTATAACACGCAATTGCGACTTTATTTCATGCAATTCTGACTTTATATCTCGCAATTCTGACTTTATAACACGCAATTGCGACTTTATTTCATGCAATTCTGACTTTATATCTCGCAATTCTGACTTTATAACACGCAATTGCGACTTTATTTCATGCAATTCTGACTTTATATCTCGCAATTCTGACTTTATAACACGCAATTGCGACTTTATTTCACACAATTTTGACTTTATATCTCGCAATTCTGAGAAATAAAGTCAGAATTGCGAGCTGTAAACTCGCAATTGTGAGATAAAAAGTCGCAATTATCTTTTAAAATGTTTTATTCTGTGGCAGAAACAAAGCTTCCATACCTCCTGGCCTCTTCCTCCCATCCATCCTCCCTGACGCGTACCGTTACGGTAGGGCCGGCCCAGCTATCGGTAAGCGCCGGCGGTGCCGCGGTAGCCTACCTGAGAAAACGTTTTGGAAAAGACATGTTATGGACCCAACCAACTCTATAGGAGGGGAGGGGAGAACTCCCTCACATGGTACAAACCATGCAGAGGCTGCGCGCTGCGGTGTCAGAATGCGGAACGTGTGTAGCCGTGACATTGAAATGTGAAAAAAATATATATATCCTCGACCGGCCCAAAAGTGAAGCGGCCCACCGGGAATTCTCCCGATTCTCCCGATTACCCACTCCGGGCCTGGCGCACATTGATCAACATTACTGTAAATGTGCCAGTATTAGCCTACTGGCTAATTTTCAACTGCAGTCCTTCGGCAAGATGTTTTGAAACCTTTAAAATTATAAAATATACAGTAAACAAAAAACAGCGTCTTCTTTTTTTTAATAGAGCGTCTCTTCGGTGTGTACTCGCGTACGTCTAACCTTGATGAAGAAATGAAGACCTAAACAGAAGAAATGATCTGCAAAAGATATCCATGTCAAAGAAGGCAGAACCTCGGAGACACACCTACCTATTATGTAGTCAATGGTAGTTTCAAGGTGTTTACCAGCTGGAGGGAACTTTTCCAGAAATTCGATTTGGCAAGCTGTTTTGAACTCCCGAAACGAACTTCATTTTGGCATGATTTTGTTCAAAACTACATCAACGCAGTTCGTTCTTCGATTTCGCTTGAAGTATATCAGGGCCATAATACTAAACACCAGATCTTCTCAAGAATGTGTGCTCAGGTTGCTCCCCTTTTTCCCTATCCCAGAGGTGTCCAATCCTGGTGGGCCAATTGTCTTCAGAGTTTAGCTCCAAACTGCCCCAACACAAGGACAAGAACTTATCCCTGAACATTAACAAATGAGATACTATTTCTCACCCAATGGCTAAGGAGGTTTGAATTTCATTTTGACTTTTACAGATGTACCATTGAGAGTATTCTTACCGGATGCATCACTGCCTGATATGGCAACGGCTCCATATCTGAGCACAAGTCATTACTCTGGGGCACTGTTTTAGATTTTATTGTGGTGGTAGAAGCCCATGACCTAAATATCTTGTCAGGCTGTGATCAGTGGCGGAACTTGAGTGTTATACATGGAGTGGTCAAGGATAAGTCCCAAGACTTAAAAATATTATTCATAAGCTTGCGATTCAATATAGATTAATTTGTGTGTGTGTGTACACTACACACATGTTTTTCTCAAGGGAAAAATCTTAATCTTTGTCAACTAATGTTGTAAACTATCCATGGAACCCTGTTATTAAAGGTTTAACCCTAAGGTTGTGTTCAGAACCCTATAACCCTTTTGATGTTCCCGGTCAAAAATGACCGGCCTATAAAAACTCACTTATAAATCACTTGTTATGCTATATTATCACCCAATATTGGATTCAATCTTTTTGTCAACTTGTTTTCTTTCAATTAGGGGCTGGTTTTATTTTTCTATTTGCATCTGATTAATCGTAGGTCTCATTTATCTTGAGAGAAGGCATCAAATTTTTTGAGTAAAAAAAGCATTATTTTTGAATAATTTTGGAAATATAAAATAACATATGAAAGAAATTTGCACTGTTGATCACACTAGTCTACTTTAATGTTTCACCAGGAAGTTTGGTTTGAAATGCCTTTATTTTGTAAAAAAATGGCACATAGTCACACTTGTGGGCAGGGAACCTTCATGGCAGGTCACTTCCTGGTCACTTCCTGGCAGGTCATTTCAATTCAGTGCAACTCTTGCTCCAAACTTTTTGTTGAGGATGCATGTACACATTTGAGACAGCCAAGTATGCCAGCGTGCGTTTTGCACCAACCAGCAAGCGGCAATGGTAGAGGAGAAAACCCACATGATTTTCAAAATACTACTGTTGTTGTGTCATGAAATGTGATTTTAAGAGCTTTTAAGTGATAATCGAATTTTTAGACTTAAATCTGCGGTCAATTTATACTGGAACTTTGCTGCGATGTTTTCAGTGGTGAGAGGTCCAGGTGATCTCCAGGAGATCAGCGCTCATGTACCTTGACGAGAGCAGCCTAAGTTTGGCAAGTCCTTCAGAAATTTGCTGTTTGCTCTGATGGTCTCTGTGGTTAAACATGACTTATTATTCGGTAGGGTTGGGTACTGTTCACATTTTAATCGGTACCATTACCGGTACATGAAATTCGGTGCCGGTACCCTACGGTACCTTTTTTCTGTACTTTAGGCATGTTTACCTCAATAACTACTTAATTAATTGAATTAATAAAAACAACCATTTTAATACTTTAAAAAATAAATAATGAAATGTTTTGTTTTCCACAAATTCTGTGTTATGTATTTTCTGGTAATCAAGTTCATTTTTTTTATTATTTCTTAAAAAATAAAGCTTTGATAATTTATTATTATTAGTGTTAGTATTAGTATTATTATTACATTGAGACATAGGCCCATCTAAATTCTACTGCACAACAGTAATATATTTGTCAAGTTAAACCAAACTTTCATTTTGACGGGTTGCCGTGAAGACCTTTGAGTTTTTCTCAAATTAAACTGTAGAATGCTGATGAAGTGACTCTCTGGAGATGAAGTTCATGCATTCATGTCCTCATATAGTGAGACGGCAGAGGTTGAAAACAGCAGGAGCGTCATGCATGCTTCAGTGTATGTGTGTGTGTGGTAAATGAAACTGTGCGTCTGCTCCATTCATTCACATAGAGACACGCAGTACATGCAGGATTCGTATTTAAATAGTCTTACTCTCACACCCAGGTGTGTTCTCAGGTAGGCCTTCCAAAACTTTAGCGCTGATTGATTTAATGTGGATCGGTACTCAGTAGTACTGACCTGATTCGGTCACGGCCCTTAAAAGTACGGAGTTCAGCACCCAACCCAATAATTTGAAATTAATTTTGGGTATATACTGAGACAGCTCTCATTAGAGTCACAAATGGTTTGCTCTTACATCCGATGTGGTTGAATCTCTCTATTAGTGTTACTCGATCTTAGTGCTGCATTTGACACTATCGACCACAACATTCTTTTAAATAGACTAGATTATATTGGCATTTGTGGAATTGCATTGTATATATATATTTTTTTTTTTGTTGTTGTTAAATATAGTTTTAAACTGCATTTAGATACACATCTCCTTTTCCTTGCCTGTCCTGCCATGACAACACCACACTCTGCTGTGTCTAATACAATTCAACATACACTCACCTAAAGGATTATTAGGAACACCATACTAATACTGTGTTTCCCCCCCTTCCGCCTTCAGAACTGCCTTAATTCTACGTGGCATTGATTCAACAAGGTGCTCAAAGCACTCTTTAGAAATCTTGGCCCATATTGATAGGATAGCATCTCGCAGTTGATGGAGATTTGTGGGATGCACATCCAGGGCACGAAGCTCCCGTTCCACAACATCCCAAAGATGCTCTATTGGGTTGAGATCTGGTGACTGTGGGGGCCATTTTAGTACAGTGAACTCATTGTCATGGTCAAGAAACCAATTTGAAATGATTCGAGCATTGTGACATGGTGCATTATCCTGCTGGAAGTAGCCATCAAAGGATGGGTACATGGTGGTCATAAAGGGATGGACATGATCAGAAACAATGCTCAGGTAGGCCGTGGCATTTAAACAATGCCCAATTGGCACTAAGGGGCCTAAAGGGTGCCAAGAAAACATCCCCC
>FLSR01004882.1:4809660-4838833 GCA_900092035.1 Leuciscus waleckii
ATTAAATTAAAATTTCTCCTGGTTTGAAAGTTGTTGGAAACAGTCGGGATAATGTAAGTACACAACTAAAAAATATATATAACATAGATATAGTGATTTTTGCTATTTTTAAAGCAAAAAAATTTACATATTGTGCCTTTAAGCTTAACCCAGACGTTTCCAAGCAGCACAGCAGTAATGACTTTATGAACATCTTTACTTACAAGATTTTAAAATTATAACTATGCAACCGTCTACTACAGTATTACATCCGGCAGTGCATTGTGGTCTCCTTGAGGAAAATTTTTATTCATTCAGTGCTATAGGAGAGAAAGAATTGATTAATCTCGTTAAATCATGTAAATTGACAACATGCATGTTAGACCCTATACCGACTAAGCTATTGAAAGAGATGCTTCCAGAGGTCATAGATCCTCTTCTTAATATCATTAATTCATCTTTTTCATTAGGATACGTACCAAAAACTTTTAAGCTGGCTATGATTAAACCGCTTGTTAAACAAACGTAACTTGCTCCTGCAGAATTAGGCAATTACAGACCGATCTCGAATCTACCTTTTCTGTCAAAGATACCAGAAAAGGCAGTATCCTCACAACTATGTTCCTTTTTAGAAAGAAATTGTATCTGTGAGGATTTTCAGTCAGGATTAGTACTGTACTGTAGTACTGAGACAGCTCTCATTAGTCACAAAGGATTTGCTCTTATCATCTGATCGTGGTTGAATCTCTCTATTAGTGTTACTCAATCTTAGTGCTGCATTTAATACTACTGACCACAACATTCTTTCAAATAGACTCGAAAATTATGTTGGCATTAGTGGAATTGCATTTGCATGGTTTGAATCATTCTTATCTGACCGGTATCAGTTTGTAGCAGTAAATGAAGAGATGTCTTATCGATCAAAAGTTCAGTATGCCGTACCACAAGGCTCAGTACTAGGACCTTTGCTGTTCACTCTGTACATGCTACCCTTAGGAGATATCATTAGGAAGCATGGCATTAGTTTTCGCTGTTATGCTGATGATACTCAGCTCTATATTTCTTCATGCCCTGACAAAACTTATGTGATAGATTTTTTAATTAATCATAACTAACATTTATTTTTATTGCAGGAACAACATTCATATGCTTTTGAATTTTAAATGTATGTTTCCCCTTTGGCTAAAACTGTGCTTTGAGTGTGTGAGTGTATAAATAACTGGTAAGGGAAATGAAACTAGACAGATGCCTAGGTTTCAAAACTTGTGATTATGAAGTAATCATTAAAACCGAGTTTGCTTCTACCTAGTAACAGAAGGGTTTGTCTATGAAGAACCAATCAAATTGTAGGGAAATCATATGATGTATCATGTCATTTTCACCATGCTCCAATTCTATAAAAACTGTTGTATTCCTGTTTGCTGGTGGGATTCTCTCTGAAATTTATCTGCAGTGATTAAAGCTTCTTCTTGGGGGAGATTCTCTGAGAATTGTTCGAGAACTTTCCCAGCCGTGATTAAAGCATTTAAAGGACATTTGCTGAAGTCTGTCTGGTTATTATTGATGCGCAGCAAGTTAGTCAGGGGAACAAGTTAGGGATTACTAACTCGGCAGGCATCGACTGTAGACGCGCTAGAGTATAAATATTATTGAACGGGGACGTCGACTGTAGACGAGACCCATAGAAACTAACGTCGACTGTAGATGTTCGGGGACGTCGATTGTAGACGATACCCATAGAAACTAACATCGACTGTAGACGTTCAGGAACCTCGATTGTAGACAAGACCAATAGAAGCTAACGTCGACTGTAGACGTTCAGGAACCTCGATTGTAGACGATACCCATAGAAACTAACGTCGACTGTAGACGTTCAGGGACCTCGATTGTAGACAAGACCCATAGAAACTAACGTCGACTGTAGATGATCGGGGACGTAGATTGTAGACGAGACCCAGGAAATTAGGTTTAGGAAAAATCTACCACTCTTACCACTTCACAAAATTAACGGAATGCATAGCTGATATAAAAAGAAAACTGGATGACTAGTAATTTCCTACTACTTAATTCTGAAAAAAAAAATATTCTAATTATTGGACAAAAAACTTCCTCACGTAATAACCTAGAATACTGTCTAACACTTGATGGCTGCTCTGTCAAGTCTTTGTCGTCGGTTAGGAACCTGGGTGTGCTCTTTGATACCAATCTTTCATTAAAGCCACGTGTCTATTATCTGTAAAACCGCATTTTTCCATCTTAAAAATATATCAAAATTACGTCATAGGCTCTCAATGACAAATGTGGAACAATTAGTTAATGCGTTCATGACATCAAGGCTAGATTATTGTATTGCTATTATGGGTGGTTGCCCTGCATGCTTAAGAAACAAACTACAGCTGGTCCAAAACACAGCAGCTCGAGTTCTTACCAGAACCAGGAAGTATGACCATATTAGCCCGGTTCTGTCAAAACTGCATTGGCTCCCTATTAGGGGAGAGTGGGGTGAGTTGTGCCAGTTTTTACTCAAAGTGACTTAAAAGTGAGGCCATGGCAGTAATGCCTTCAACTTAAGGATGTACATATATTTCAGGATGTGGTGCATCCCTGAGAACAATAACTTTGGATTTGAAATAAATTGTTTCAGAAATATAGCTCTTGGGAAAAAAGTGGTCTCATGGCACAACTTGCCCCTGGTGCGTGGGAAGTTGTGCCTTTGGGGGAATACATTGGGGGTAAATTGTGCCAGTGATTTCTGAAGTAAAACAGAACATTTTAATGTTATGAACCGTAATGCTATATGAAAGCAAGATAAATTCAATACAAAATTACTCATTTAAGGTTTATTTAGATATTGTCACCCTGGAATACCATAGCATGCGTTTTTCCTACAATGGTCAATTGCATAGGGATTTTGTATTGAACATAACTCTGGATCACAGTGTCATAGAGACAAGGGGGCGGGCTCATTTTACTCAGACGACCAATCAGTCTCTCAGGATCATTGTGAAGCTTTTAAGCTACGCCCTAGCAACCATTTAGAGCACCATAGCAACACAATATATGATATTTGTGAATCATTTCAGGCAAAAAGGCTTTGGCAATAGATGCCTGTTGACATAGCGCTGTCTGTCAATTATGTAACATATAAGAATAAAGTGACTAGGCTAATTTCTAAATATCCTATTGTGACATAGGCCACTTAAAAACGGAATAAAACTTCTCTTTAATAACATGTCAAACTCAAAACTGAAATCAGTGTTAGCTAAATTAAACAAATAACAGGCAGGCCTAAGTCAAACAATGATGAGGCATGCCCATCTCCTCACTTCTCAAGATTATCCCCTGTGAATATGTAGGTCTAGGTGGTCTGGACCTGGCACAACTTAACCCAGGCCCTTTGGCACAAATCACCCCAGACCCACAAGTTTGAAAAACTAGCATGATCCAGCAGTTAAGAGCTAACATCATGCTAACTGTATAGACTCATTGTGTAGCCTACTAAAGCACTAAAACATGTGTGAAATGTTTTCAAACTTGTCTATAATTGTTCAGACACTAGAATCAAAAAACCTTAATCATAGAAATTTGACTTTGAAAGGGAAAAAACAGTTTTTTGCACTAAAATATGCTTAACTCTCATGCCATGTGTCTCTCTTCTTTGGAGGACGAGTAAAAGTGATTGCTTTTCAAAATTATGTGGTCACATGACCAATTTCTTCTTTGGTTTTCCAGAAACAAGGGTGGAACTACTTCCCCCCTGGCACAAATCACCCCACTCTCCCCTACACATTGTATACATATTTCAATATTTGCTGATTACTTACAAAGCACTGACTACTTTTAGCTCCCCAGTACTTGAGCGAGCTCTTAACGCATTATAGTCCATCACGTCTATTGTGATCTCAAAATTCCGTCCAGTTGATAATAGCTAGAATATCAAAATTGACTGCTGGCAGTAGATCCTTTTCCTATTTAGCAGTACCAAAACTTTGGAACAGTCTTCCTAACATTGTCTGGGAAGCAGACACTCTGTCAATTCAAATCTTGAGAAAAAACACATCTCTTTGGCCTAGCATACACATAACACATTATAGACTTCTATAATTCAATGTTAGACTGCATAGATTAGGTCAGCCGGAACCGGGAACACTTCCCATAAATCCTGATGTACTTGTTACATCATAAGAAGGATGGTGTCTACGCAAATTTTAGTCTCTCTGTTTATCCCAAGGTTTACCGCAGTCCGCCGGATCCAGCATATCCAGGCCATATCCAGATCTGATGAAGGACCTGCGCCTGAACCCGATGACAACGCAGTCCTGGAGTGTGAACTAGTCTCTCACCTGTGAAGGCCTCCTTCCCTTCCCTTTACCTCTGTACAGATAAAACGTTGTCAGGATAATTCCAGTTCACGTGGCTATGCGGAAGCGATAAATAATTATTTATTATACATTTTTAAGACCAAACAAGTAGTTTGTTGAGGGTTGGTTTGTAAAGAAGGACTACACGCCTGCACACATATTTATTCCTGTATATATGTGTGTCAGGGTTTGCGTTTTTGAGGTTTGCGCAGGGATAACGGATAATCGTTTGCAACTTCGAACCTATTTCAGGGAGACACTGTTTTGTGCTGTCAAGGCTTGCACCTTGGAATCTATTTCAGGGTTTGCATTCTCGAGCCACCAGGCACTGTTTTGTGCAGATGAGCGGGCCGGAGCGCGTTGAGTGTTTTCTGTTAGAACGGTGTCGTGTTAGCAGCCCCTAAGTTAATAACTAATGATCTTTGCAACGGAAGGGAATCAATCAATCAAAACTAACTTTAGCTGGACAATAACTTTATTCTAGAGCTGCTGTAAAGCCAAAACAATCTGTTACGGTAATTTCCTATTATCACTGTAAAGCTGCTTTGAAACAATCTATATTGTTAAATGAAGGTGACTTGACTTGATTTGACTAATGCAGCAAAATTTGCATGAGCTTGTGTTTCCTGTCTCCGTATTCGCATTCGTATGAAAGGAAGTCAATGAATCGAAAAGTGTAGTGTGACCACGCCTTTAGTCTTGTTTGAAAAGCACATAGTAGTCTTTTTATTTTATTTTATTTTTTACAATAAATGCATATTTTTGTTTTGATCAATTGGAACACAACCAGTTTTGTGTGGACTATTTCAAGATATAGCAAGCCGAGCTACACATACCACATTACTGCATCAACAACTACTGTATAGTGGTCAAAATAACTTTATGGATGAGTATGAAATTGTCAGAATGCAGCAGCCTCTTCAGGATGTTTACTGACTGATTTAACTAGATGCAGGCAAAAGTATCATTGGCTAAAACAAACCATTTACCATTTAATGTCAAGTGCTGTGCACCATTTGTGCTTTATCCTGTATGCACTGGAACAATAGCATTTGAGTCTGACCAACCCTGCAACTTGTTCACATATTTTAAGTCGTCTTCATTACATTTTAGAAGATGTTTTATGCTTGAAAAATGTGCCCTAACCATTGCCTAATATTTCACCAACAAATTAGCCTTCCTTTGTTCAGAAGATTCAGAAGTTGCATCTCAACCTTGTCTTTGGCCATCCTTAGAGCTGTATCCATTTCAGCAGTGAAATGTCCCCATTCTGATGAAAATATATTTCAAAATAACTTATTTTCTCTATTAAAAAATATTAGAGATGCACCGATTGCAATTTTCTTGGCCGATTATAATTTCAGATTTTTTTTTGTAAGTGTGACCTGCCAATAACGATTTTCGCAGAGTCCGATTTCGACAAGTTAAGAACTTGTCACACTCACACACTTTTTGGACCTTGTTTTCAGTTTGCACTGTTACCCTTAGTTTGTTGTCATGGTTGTTAATTGATTTGTCATTTAGTTCAGCTGTGAGCACCAGTTATCATCAGTACATTTCTCTCTGGTTCTGTTCAGTTTGTCCTGCCTCGTCAATGCTTTGTGAATGTTTAATCTTTGTCCCTATTACCTGAGAGTTCTATTAAAGTACTTTTGATCCGTCATCGTCATCGTCTTCGTGTTCATGTTCGCTACAAACTGTGACAGAAGGCAGAACCTAGATAAGATAAGCGGCGTATTTAAAAAAAAATTGTTTTTGTGTGTGACTTCACGTTTTTGTTTTGTTTTACCATCATGGACATCCCTTAACGTCTCAGGTTACGTATGTAACCCTGGTTCCCTGAGAGGGAACGAGACGCTGCGTCGAGACGCGGTGGGAACGCTCTGCGTGATTGCGTCGTGAAGCACGTGCATAATCAGTCCAATGGAACGAAGGAACGTCATCAGTGACGTCACCGACCAGGAAGGTATAAATAACCCTTGAGATCAGATCAAACTAGCTTCTGATAAGCCTGAAGCAAGTCGATCAAGGCAAGCAGGAAGTATGGCAGGCGAACGCAGCGTCTCGTTCCCTATCAGGGAACCAGGGTTACATACGTAACCTGAGACGTTCCCTTTCAAGGGAACTCGAGCTGCGTTTGAGACGCGGTGGGAACCCCATACCCACTCAGCCATAAGGACGATGTGCCTGTTCTGTATGAAGTACCCTGAGCATACTAAGAAGCAAGCAACCTGACCCCAGGAGTGGAGAGGTCCAAGTCATAAAATCTCACAAACGTATGCGGGGAGGACCATCCTGCCGCATTACAAATGTCTAAAAGGGAAACTCCCGAAATTAAAGCCGTAGAGGCAGCCATACTCCTCGTAGAATGGGCCCGAACAGTCAAAGGTGAAGGCTGTCCGGCCGCTTCATATGCAAGTGAAATAGCCTCAACTATCCACTTACTCATAATCTGTTTTGATGCGGGTTGAATAATTGTAGTCTTTTCAAAAGGCATCTGAAATAAGTGTGACACTACGACACTACAACTCCCATAGGGCTGTCAACGAATATTCTAAATTCGAATATATATTCGAATAGTTTTAAAAAACAGAATTTCGAAGGTGAAAATGAATATTCGAATGTGGAAAAACGCCCGCGGTAGCAGAGGCGCGGCTGTCTGCTTTGCGAGTGGGCGCGCTGCCTGAGGGGTCAGGGACAGGTCACAGGAAGAAGCGTTAACGTTAAACAGAAACATTACTAAAGTGTAGGCTACTGTACTGACTGAATAGATATTGCATGAATAAGGTAGGTTAGATACAGCAGTTTCATGCACTGCAGGCTTCCACTCGTTTGATTATTTACCGTTTCATGTCAAGGAAAAGTTCCATGTTTACCACAGCACTGCTCGCTTGGAGCGTTCAATGTCGGATTCGCGTCTACCGGGTCTACTTGGACACTTGAACATTTTGAATCCATTGGCGCGTCAAAAGCAAAAGTTTGAAGCGAAATTGACGCGCGGAGAGCGTGACGCCTCATTCGCGCCGCAAGACCTCCAGACGCGCGTAAACGCGTCTTTATATTGATTTAACATTGAAATCACTCGCGCCAGACGCTCTATTCGCGTTTGGTGTGAACGCAGCATGAGGGCGAGAGAGAGAAAGAGTGCCTGTGAGTGCGAGTGAGCGAGAGTGAGGTCTGCGTCTTCTTGGCCATTAGGTGATTTACTTGTTTTTGTGTAAGTAATACGTTGTCAAATATGTTTAAACTTAAATAAACTACCTATACAAGTAGTTATGTCTCTTTGTATTAATTTGTCCGGATATTGACGTAATGTGCGTCATTGACAAAATGCGCAACCAGATGTTCGAATAGTTCGAATATATGTGTTTTTTTTTAGAGGGAATATTCGAACGTCACTTTTGAGCACTTTTGACAGCCCTAGTGTATAATCAGTCCAATCGAAAGACGAGACGTTATAGGCGGGTGACGTCATCGACCAGGAAACTATAAAGCACCCCTGAAACCAGACCGTGTTATCTTCTGGTAAGCCTGAAGCAAGTCGATCAGGGTATGCAGGAAGTATGGCAGGCGAACGCAGCGTCTCGTTCCCTATCAGGGAACCAGGGTTACATATGTAACCTGAGACGTTCCCTTTCAAGGGAACCTGAGCTGCGTTTGAGACGCTGTGGGAACCCCATACCCACTACGCCATAATACCAAATGCTCGTTTGCGTGAAGTCCTTGCGCACACTAAGAAGCAAGCAACCTAGCCCCAGGAGTGGAGAAGTCTAGATCATAAAATCTGACAAATGTATGTGGTGAGGACCAGCCTGCCGCATTACAAATATCCTGAAGAGAAACTCCCGAAATGAAAGCCTTAACTGGAGGATTAAAGGCCTGCAGCACTATTGGGCCCGCAACATTAGTAGGGACCTTAGGGATATAACCCAGTCTAGGGTGAAGAAATGCCTTCACCATACCAGGTGCAAATTCCAGACACGATGGAGCCACCGACAAGGCTTGTAAATCACCAATTCTCTTGATAGAGGAAATAGCAAGAAGAAATAAAGTTTTTAGAATGAGGAACTTTTCTGAAACCTCTTCAATGGGCTCGAAGGGAGCCAAAGCCAGACCCTCAAGTACAATGGCCAAATCCCAAGCCGGTGCTCTAGAGTGCAATGCAGGTCTCAACCTCAATGTACCACGGAGAAAATGAATATAAAACATACTTTGCTGAAGACATGAAGTTTTGGTGGGTGATTGGCATAGGCTACTAGTCAAATAACAGTCTGATCATGCATTGCTAGTGGTGATCAGGTAGGCCTTTGTTTACCTTTGTTCATTGTTGTTTATCCATGATTTCAAATAAGAATCCCCCAATGGCTTTTTAGTGCAAATCATTAGCCCAAATTACGCAAAGTAACTACTTGAGCACTAGTTAAAGCCCAAATTACGCAAAATAACGAATTGAGTTTAAATCATTTGCTGACAGCTTGGTCCTCCCCCCCCAGTTAAGAAATCCTATCTGCGCCACTGATTCTATGCAACTTTGGTTACACTTTATTTTAAGGTGTCATTGTTACAGTGTAATTATATATTATTTACACTGAATAATATTAATTAACTACATGTATTTACTATAGGGTTAGGGTCGGATTAGGATTTGGTTGAGGGTTAGTTGCATGTAATTATGCAAATTTACTGTTATTACTATGGTAAGTACATGTAACATATGTAACAAGGACACTGTAAAATAAAGTGTTACCGCAACTTCTAATGAAATGATAGATTAATAGTTTATTAATAAACCTAAACCAAGGCCCTCCAAACAAGTGATACTCAAAATAATAATAATAATATTTTTTATTTCAGCCGATAAGATAAATTATCACACAGTTATTTGAATTGATGATTCATGAGTGAATCATTCTTCAGAGTCCATTCAGTTAATCAGTTGATTCACTTAATCACACAGTTGTAAATGCTCGGTTCATGCAGGAATGTTGAACCAGGAAAATGTCCAATTTTGCTAAATTGTACTAAGAAGATCATCAGTTGTCGCCTGAAACATTTACTTTTTTTGTTTGATTCATTCGTTCTGTTGGAATTTGTTGTTGGAATGTGTTTCTCTGTACTGTTGGCACCTGTAAGTAAGATTTACTTGAAAAAAGCTAGGATAAAATTTTCACTCAGAAATTGCTAATAAATTGAACAGAACATGTTTTCAAGTAAAAGGTAATCACAATTCTTGGTGACTTGAATTAGAAATTCATTTGTGCAGTTTTAATACCAAGAGTTGAATAAAAATATTTGAATATTGCATTACCATACAACATTTTACAACACATATTTGTAATGTCTGAATTAAGATAGATATGGTTACATTGCCATCGCAAACACAGTACTGGAAAGGTAATTAGTATTGTATAGGGTTGTATTGTGTTTATAAACTTTGAATAATCCTCCATCTGTACATTGTTGATGAAAAACTTAAGTAAATATTAATTTGGAATATCCATTTATTTTTACGTATGTATTTGAACAAGTAACACTTGAACAAGTAACATAAGTTGTACTTCTAAAATACATCAAAACAAAACACCACATGAGCATCAGTGCCTTCTCTGTGTGTTTACCCGTGTTTGTGTTCACACCTTTAATGAATGGTTCATCTATATATTCAGCACAGGTGTTAATAGCACCCTCAGGTGTACATTACTCAATAACACTCTATAACAATTGTGATTGGTCTTTAGAGTTTAATGTAAATGATTTCTCGGAAGACTTATTATTTGAAATAAGACATTTGTCACAGCTTGTATGGAAAAAACAAACAACAAACCATGTGACCTTTGTGAGAGGCCCACACCAAAGGTTGCAGTGAATTTTTCAAAGTGCAGTGAATCGTCAAACTTCATAATATGTGACCAAAATAGTCACTCAGGACACACAGCTTAACAGCTGCAACCTTCATGATTTGTGCTGCTGCATAAAAGTAACAATCTGATTCAAAATAAAAAAATATGGCTCCATTCAGGGTTTTCCAGGTAAGCACTCATGAGGCACAATTCAATTCATTTCATGTTTATTTGTATAATGCTTTCCACAAGACACATTTCAAAGCAGCTTTACAGAAAGTGCATGAGTCCATATTACAATTTAGAGTGTTCTGTTATCAGAGCTAACTGTCTAAGTTATGTATTTGTGTTATGTATGTCAAGAACTGACAAAATGTAAAATGTGTACCTTGAATGCAATGTAAGTCGCTTTGGATAAAAGCGTCTGCCAAATGCATAAATGTAAATGTATTTCAAAAATGTATATGTACAAAGTCACAGTTAGCTAAAAAATTTATTTAAACAAGTAATAATTTAATGCAGAAACAATGAGCTCATTGAAGTAGTGAATACTTATTAATAAACGATTATGACATTTAGAAAAGATAGCACTGGTGCATGTTGATTCAGAGTTTGCATCATCTGAAGTCTTCGCAGGGTTTGGCACCGTCTCTTCATAGGTGTTGGGCATCTGCAGTCAAGTCAAGTCAAGTCATCTTCATTTATATAGCGCTTTTAACAATGTAGATGGTTTCAAAGCAGCTTTACAGAGACAAGCGTATAATTTAAGGTAACAGAGATTGTTTTGGCTTTATAGCGGTTCTTTAATAAAGTTATTTTCAAGCTAAAGTTATTTTTGATTGATTTGCTTCCGTCGCAACGATCATTTGTTATTAAATTAGGGCCGCTAAGACGACACCATTCTCTCTACACAGACTTTAACCGCGAACCTGTGAGAAACGCTGATGGCGTTCACATGCGTATTTAGAATTGGTTCTATAGTTATGTGCGTTTGAATCTATGTGCGCAGGTTTGGAATTCCCTACAGACCAAGCCTAAACAAAGTACTGGGCTTTCCTTATAAATTTTGATAGAGAACAGCGGGACCCGCACCTCGGGGAACGCGAACCGAACCGTCCTCCTCGAAGAACGCCCGGCGAGAGCGGAGCGTCCGCAAGGACAGCTTAACGCAATGCTCACAGTCAGCTCCCTCGAGAACTGACTGGGCATGCTCCACTCCCAAACAAAAAACACAAAGCAGATGTGTGTCCCCACCCGTGATGAAACGAGGGCAGGGCACAACACAATGCTTGTATTCTTGCTTATTCGCCATTTTATATATATATATATATTGAGCTGACAGACAACAATAAATATGACAGGGACATATATACAGAGAGCGCTTGCTGAAGACACAGAAGCTAGTTTGGTCTGATCTCAAGAGTGATTTATACCTTCCTGGTCGGTGACGTCACTGATGACGTTCCTTCGTTCCATTGGACTGATTATACACGTGCTTCATACGCAATCACGCAGAGCGTTCCCACCGCGTCTCGACGCAGCTCGAGTTCCCTTGAAAGGGAACTGGCCCCCCGACTGAGCCTGGTTTCTCTCAAGGTTTTTTTTTTTCTCCATCCTGCCACCTGATGGAGTTTTGGTTCAGTGCCACTGTCGCCTTTTTCGCCTTTTTTCACCTTTGTTGCCATTGGCTTTTGGCTTGCTTAGTTGGGGACATTACATTTAACGTTTAATTTAATATTCAACAATAATATTGATCTGCCTGCATTGACACATTATATGAGAACTGATCTGAGCTGGACGATGACGTTTTCTCCAGAGCAGCTATATAAATATAAATGAACTAAATTAATAACTTTTTAAAACTAAATAAAACATCACTGAACTTACTTAAGCTGGACTGTGATGCTATTTTCATCTGGAAACAAACTTTGTAGCATTTTCCTGTTATCTCTGTAAAGCTGCTTTGAAACAATCTGTATTGTAAAAAGCGCTATATAAATAAATGTTACTTGACTTGACTAAATGATTAAATGTAAATGTATGTTAGACTAAACTGTTGTCCTATTGTCAGTTTAATTGCTTCTATTTCTCTCCTCATTTGTAAGTCGCTTCGGATAAATGCGTCTGATAAATGATTTAGTGTAAATGAGTGGCATTGTCAAATTTGTTGAGTGGGGGCTGTCCTGTGGATCGCTTCTCACCATCTGACCCATCGATGATGACACCAGTCCCACTCAGAATCCAATGCCCAGCCAGAATCTCTCCAGCTGCGAGGACTGGCAGCAAGTGCCCATTGCCAGCCGCGATGTGTTGAGCCTGTGCCAGGAGCGACCGAGCATGACACTGCAATGGAGCGCGGGCGGAGCCTGTCTGACTAGGTGGGCGAGCCGACTGTTTATGACCTGATGAAGAAACTATTAAAGATTCTTGTAATACTAATATGTTGCGCAGCTATCGACATATCATATACACAATCATTTCGATCTTCAAAGTATCAATTTATAGAGATGAAACATGGTATGATTGAGGTTACATTGACCATTGGTTGTAGCATAAAATACATAGTATCAAAGACATAATAGTACCAAAAGATGCTACACAAGACAGTAAATCATTCACACAGTCTCCTGGGGTGCATGTTCATTTATAGATCAGTTCATCTATAAATTAATGCAGGAAAGTCTGTTTTAAGGGCTGTGGATATTTTCTATGGCCTCTGCTTTTTCCACGTGACCACATTTTTTAGAGCAATAAACCTTATCAGTTACAAGCCATGGTAAATGAGGCCATTCTTGTCCTAGTTGGGGGATGGGTCCGTGGGTCCCAGAGTGAGTTTGAAAGATTATTTGTTAAATATAACAAATAATTGTGTCTGATTGTCTCAGTCGTTACACCACCGTCACTGAGAGTGAGGTGCTGGAATTTTCATGTAGCCCCTACCATGCCTGTTTTTGTTTTGGACTCGCTTGTCCAGCCCTCAGCCACGACTGCTTCACAGTCCTCACTATCTCCCACCAGTCCCTCAGTGCCTTTCTTACCTCCTCTCAGTGGCGTGGTTGCACCGAGGGCCTGCTGTGAGCCACCTCAACCTGGACATAGGGATCCTGAGGCTCTGCCTCCAGCCTCTGATCCCTCCATTCTACCTCGGTCAGTCACCCTAGCTTCTGCACCTGGCTCCTTCCTCCCTCGACTCCAGTGGAGACTGCTGGGCATTCGGCATTGCCGGGCTCTCTAAGAATGTCAGCTCTGACATGGACCTGTGGGCCATCTGCTGCTCTCTGGCCCTCCACCCTCCCTCAGCCTTCACCTCTGCCCACGGTTGTCCCAGCTCCACCTCAGCCCTCTGGATCTCCACTTTTATCTCGGGGGGACGTTTCTGCGGCTCCATAGCGGCAGCCTAGACCATCGGCATTATTCCACTCCATCGGATCTTCATCTGTGCCATGGGCTCCTCTATCTTCGCAGTCACCTGCGCTTGTCCCCATGGCGGTGTTGAGGCTACCTCCACCATGGCTCCTCCCTCCAGAAATGCTGCTGTGGGTCACAGTCCTGCTTGTGGCCTGGATCACCACCTGGACGTTCCTGCTCAAGACCATCCCCTGGATCACTTCTCTATCTACTCCACCCTGGACTTTTCTGTTGAGCCCTCTCCCGGGTTCTCATCTTCTACCTAAGCCTCCTCCATCCATCTGCCGGAAGATCTTCACGGAGGGGGCGTACTGTCACACTCACACACTGTTTGGATTTTGTTTTCCGATTGCACCGTTCCCCTTAGTTTGTTGTCATGGTTGATAATTGATTGGTCATTTAGTTCAGCTGTGTGCACATCATAATCACCAGTACTTAAGATCTCGAGGCTGCGTTTACACTTGGCATTAACATGAGATCACCGTGATCCGTCAAGCAGATCCACATCAAGTGGCTTCTGTATCTGGATCACAGATCGGATCTCGTATTCCCCCCAAAAAAAAAAAAAAAAGGATGGTTCCGGTGCAAAGTCGACCTTAAGTGGTGGGTTTTCTTTAAAAACAGTTTTCAGTCGGGGTACATTTTACAAATCTCGCGAAATGAGAAGGATGAAGAGGCTGCAAGTACTAATAATGTGGATACATGCCGTAATGGAAACGGTACAGAGAAACGTATGGGTCCGAGAACGTTGCCAGCTGTGGTGGAAAAATCTGCGTTCTTTAAAGAAATGAATGATTCTGCAACTTTAGGGTGCGAAAGCAAATATTTCAGTATATTTGCGATGTACTTGCACTCGACTGTATCGCAAAACCATGCAGCTACATGCAGAAATTCCTGGAGAGAGGAGGGGGAATAATGACAGTGGGGGGTTTTGTGTGACGTCCACCTGTGAATATAGACACGATGGCTGGATTGCGTTTACATTACACTGAGATCCTATCACTATGCGTCCTCGACTACCTCCGAACCTGGACATGCTGATCGGATATTTAATTCCGATCAGAAGTGCGTTTATACTTGTCTTTTCAATGTGTATGTGGACAACATCCGGATACAGGTAGCATGTTAATGCCAAGTGTCTGTTCAGTTCTGCCTCTTAAATGCTTTGTGAATGTTTAATCTTTGTTCTTTTTACCTGAAAGTTATATTAAAGTACTTTTGATCGTCGTGTTCGTGCTTGCTACAAACTGTTATAATTAACAGTATACATAAAAAATTTACTTTTGTTCTATGCAAAACGTTATTTTTTTATAATAACATAGATTATTAAACATTGCAATCTCCCCCTAACTGCACCAAGTTACAGGATCTTCTCTCACTTAAACAAATCTCAAAATAAAAGTGCTCTGTGACTGGAAAGAGGTAAAAATTACACAAATTAGTTGCTTTCTAAAACAAAACAACTTTATAAATAGACCTTTTTCTCTTTTTTACTTGTCTTACAAAAGTTCAATATCCTAATAGTGCAGTGAGTGGGTAATAATTAAATAACAAAGCATATTTTCTTTGTTGCCAACATATGTATAGGCAAAATACTATTACTTGAACATTAATGGCAAGTTTTTCTTCACAAAGAGAAGCATCTCTGCCTTGTCACCTTATAATCGGTTTCTCCTTTCATCTATCACATTTCCAGCCTAAACAAGTGCTCACTTTAAAGGCTTGTACATGGAGCAGAGAGGTAGGCTCTGGCAAGTGGAGCAAGCGCAGGGAAACAATCTTTGTTGATCCTCCAGCAGTCAATGCAGTTTGCTTCTGCTTCTGGGCAACTCGGAGTGGTAGCTTGGTACCTGCACAGAAATTAACTGAAAGTAGTAGACTACATGGCTTTTTGGCTGCAGGTGCCTCTGTGACAGGACCAGGTACTGCAGACGCTTCTGCAACAGGTTCATCAAGTGCATGTCTGGTCTGCCCCTCCAACATAGTTAAAGGCGCCCGTAGTAAGTATGTTTTTCAATGTTTCTGAGCTGCCTCTGCACCGCCTCCAGCATCATGGTTTTTGCAGTGCCCTCTCCACGATCTGTGTCTGCCCTTCTCTCCAAAATCCATTCCAGTGATGGCTGGAATGACGTCTGCGTCTGTTGCTGTCGAGGAGCTAATTTCCTTTGTGAGTTCCTCAAAAGGTGCGAGCAGGCTCATGAAGTTCTCAATAAGCCCAAACTGATGTGCGTTGAGTGTGGCTGAGAGCTCATGTTCCGTAGCATATGACCCCTAAGCATGTCTCTGTTCCACCAGCAATTGCACCATATTGTATGTGCTATTCCATCTAGTCGGAACATCTTGCTGCAGTCTTTTACTGGGCTGACCCTACTGTGCCTGAATGTCATGAAGTTGCGAATAGGTGAGGTTTGAGTGTTTGAAATGTCTGACAATCTTCCTTGCAGTTTCCACCACATCAGTAACGCTTCGCTGGGACAGTAGAACCTCATTCACAACGAGGTGTAATGTATATGTGCCATGCAGGGCAAACTTGCCGGTTCCCTTTGTCAAGTGCTTTGCTTATGTTTCTTCCATTGTTTAGAAGCACGACATGAACCCTGTTCTTGTCTTAACCCCACCGCTACAACACCGTGTCAAATGTTGCTGCTAGGTTGGCAGCCGTATAAGACCCCGTCATTTCTTGACAGTGCAGAAGTTGTTGTTGTTGTTGTTGCTGGAAATCTTTTTTGTCCACCCAGGTAGCAGTCAGGCTCAACATTGACCATAAGCTTATGTTAGCTGTCCAAATATCAGATATAAAACTGATTGCTGCTTCAGACTCGGCTTGTACAGTTTGCCTGTGTAACACGACACAAGAATAAACAACTCGGGTAGGGCGAAAAATACCGCCTACTCGGTATTGTGTACTTTGGGCTGAGGAAATTGATCAGATTTCTGAAGCTTCTGTCTTCAACTATGGAGAACGGCTGGTCATCCAGGGCCATGAATTCCATAATTTTCCGCGTAATTGCTTTGGTCTTTTCGTTGCTTATACCAAGGAAAGATAGGACAGGCTGCTGACTTGTGGCTGGCTCTGAGCTCTGGCTAGCTTTAGCTGTTTTACCTTTTTTTAGCTTCTTCAAACTGGGCATGGTGATGGTGTTTTAAGTGTCTAATTAGGTTTGTTGTGCTGTGTGCTTTCTTGGTGGTTCCCCCACAGTTTACTTTAGCCTTACAAGTTTTACAAATTGCAAACTTTGTGTCTTCACTTACAGTGAAGAACCTCCACGCCAATGTCATGTTTGCATGCGTCTGTGAGCGTGAGCGTCTGTGAGCGCCAAAGCCAAAGCGCTAAAGCAGATTTGAATTTAGTAGTTGATAATGTGACACACACAGGTGTTAAAGGGTTAATTATCATACGTAGAAATATATTTGTTTTGTCTTTTGGAAGCTCCATTCAAATCCATTTGGCTCAAACATCTGAGGGGGCCTCTCTTCCGGAATATAAATCAAATTATTAATAATCTGAAGTGTGCTGCGATGTATTCCAAAGTTACTTACATAATGCATTTAACGGCAATAAGCAAAACGTAAACACTTAAAAGTAAAAAAAAAAATGTATAGACCTATTTCTCATGTCTGTGCTATAAGTATTCGCTGTGTTTTGGTTCATTTTTGTGACACGCTCCAGAAAGTATTTTATGGAGACCAAGCTGGAATCGTATCCTGTTTGTTTTCTTTATTTTACAAAAGCAAAACATCTTGTTGTTATTTTGAATATACACAAATAATAGACCCTTTACAGTTTGGAATGATGTCTTACTCTTATCTGTAAGACCATAAATAACGGAGTATTTTAAGTTGTTTCCAGTGATCGTGCAAACGCCTCACGCGAGCACACACAACATATCAGTTATAGCATTGCTAACTGGACAGCCTATTCATCATCAAACTAAAAATGCAGTCAACCAAACATAGAAAAGGTTATTCGGCTCAATTTAAATGTTTCTGTTGTACAATATCAGCGTGACCACCAGCCTATATGGTAACAGTGGTGTTATTCCAAACACATTTTTGCGCAAGTAAAGGATGCTGTTTTACTTGAATATTGGGACACCAGTGAAATACAAAGCCTTGTTTACATAATAAATAATAGTTAAGCATCCAAAAACATGCAAATGTGGAATTTGGATTTGTGACAAATGAGAGAAAGCTAGGAGCCCAATGCCGGTTAATGTTCCCCTTTAAATAAATTTGTTTAGGCTTTAAAATAAATGTTGTTTGTAATAAATGGCACAATAATTTTTGTTTATTTTATAGGAAACTTATATATTTTTCATTCTTGTTTTGTTCTAATTACCATTCAATTTAAAGGATTTGTTGAGGAGAAAGGGGAACTGAAATCTATATTTATTAAGTTTGTAAACATTTTGTTTTATTTACCGGTATTTTACATAATTGTTTTATTTTGGCTACCTTTGGTTTTTGTTGCACTCTACTTCAGTAAAGAAGGATTAATTCATCAGCGACTTAGCTCAGTTTGTAAACTCTGTAACAGCAAGTCTGAACCATAAACATGAACCCAGCAGAGGAGACTTCTCACTTTCTAAAGTGGCTCGCATCCTGTCTGCCATCTACAGGCAGGCTGCTGCCATCCAACAACTTCAGCAAATCTTTTCTGAGATTCTTCAACCTCCTGCCCCTTCATCCCAAGATTTTCAGCTGCCACCCTGTCAGAACCCAAACTACCAGTACCGGAATGATTTGATGGCAGCCCTGAGAAGTGTCTAAACTTTTCAACTACAACCCAGCAGCTTCCCCACAAACAGCAGCAAGCATCATTACACTCCTCACAGGCAAGGTATTAGACTGGGCCATGGCTATATGGGACAACAGTCACCCCTTACTACTAACAGTGACTACTTCATTGCTGAAATGAGGAGGGTCTTACACCATCCGACCAGCACAAGAGTTGTTGATAACCGTTTGCTTTGACTCTCAGGGCACTCGAAGTGTGAGAGTGGATGGGACCAATGAGCCTTGAGGGAATTATTCCACCAGGCCTTGTCTCCCGAACTCAAGGATGAGCAAGCATTTAGAGACTGGAAAGACGTCAGAAGATTGGGGCGTATCATCCTCACCCCCAATGATCTGGAGGAACCCATGCAGCTTGGTCGATCCAAACTAAGCCAGTCAGAAAGGGATCAATGATTGAGGGAACAATGCTGTCTATACTGTGGAAAGCCTGGCCATTTCCGATCCAATTGCCCTGAATTAATAATTAAAAATAATAATATTAATACCAATATTATTAATAATAATTAATAATAATTAATAACACAAACACGCACCTCAATTCCTCTGACAGGAACACTGCATTTAGTGAAGACCCTGGATAACCAATGGGTCCAAAGGGAAAACTAATTGATAATACAAGATTCTCGATGTGATGCGTGAGATGCGACTCCTTCCACCATGTACCGACCATCTCTGGCAGTCTGGAACAGTGAAATAGAAATAAGGTTACATTAATGTCAAATGGAGACTTTTGCTTGAGTATCCTGCTTCTCGCACTTGTCTCCTGAGACAATTTTAACACTCACAATGGTCTCCTTTAAAGAATAGAAGAGACCTCAACAATATCACACACTGTGCTCAGACTTTTCTGTTTAGCTAGAGCTTTTCTGTTTAGCTTAACATTGGAGCTCTCACATTTGTCTCCTCTAAATTTGAAAGACATCTCAACATCTTTCCAAAGTGTGCAACTAGTCAAGTACTTGAAAGGCACTAAATTAAGTTAAAAAACAAACAAACATGTATCATACATTCAGAGCCTATATTAAGAGTGACATTGTGTAGAATTACTCTTAATTGTTGACATACATCAGACATGTACAGTTTGAGCAAAGGGCCATAATTTGTTCTTGGAAACAGGAATGTACCTGGTGCTTTTCACAAAACTGACTTACAGAAGTCTTACTACAGGAACTATTTGGTGTTGTTTCCTTGAGAAAAAACGAATTTAAGTGCATTTTTCTTATTTGGCAAATTATCTGCCAATGGGGTAAGACAAATAATCTTGTTCCGTTTGCATTGTTTTTTTTTTTGTTTTTTTTTGTTTTTTTACCCCACTGGCAGATAATTTGACTTGTTTTAAGTAAAATCTACTTAATTTAGATGCTAACTGGCTCTAAGTATAAGTTACCTCTCTTTCTGAAAAGGGCATGACTTACTGTTTTCTTGGGTTTGACATACCTTCCATTCTGAAACGGAAAACCCAGAGTTTCCCTCATTTCAGGGTTAACATACTAATAGTTTTCACTTAACCTCCTTTCTGAAAAAGGTCTCTGACAAGCACTCCTTAGTCATTGTGGATCTCAGGTATGTTTTGATTAGTTTGAGCTTTGAAAAACTTCTTTCTGCACTGGCTACAATAACAGGTAAGGTCAATGCAATTCGAAGAGCCGTCCAGAGATTTGGGTACATTTCTTTCAAATACAAATACAAATAAATGACAGGAGGATAAGCAGGGTCATATTGCTTGACGGCAGCTGTGGCATGTTTGTCAACTAAAGAGCAAGTAACCTTCCACTGATGTCAGCATCTTTGTTTGGCGATAGAGCTTTACTACAGTAAGTGTCTGAATTGAGCTCCCAATTTAGACACTTAAAGTTGAGGAGCACACTGAACTTGTCTCTCACTTCACTGAACTGACAAACCTGTCTTCAACAGAAGATTTGACAGCATCTACATCTGTGTAAAAGAATGTCAGTTCCAGCTTCTTTAACACGTCCATGAATAGTTCATCATGAGCTTTATAGGCAAAGTGTTTTTTGTGTTTCTCAGCCTTTTCTGCTTTAGTGTGGCTTCCACATTCATGGCATCACATTTGTCTTTAGCTGTTGATTGAGCTGCTGCAAAACCAGTGACTCTTCGTCAGTCTGTAGTCACCCTTTATCTTACTAAAGGGTAAATCTCGCCAAAATGAAACCAAGGGTCTTTTTGATAATCTACCCGAGGCAAACTTTCGTTTAAAAGCATAATTAGAATGGAAACTCCACTTTTAAGTTTGACCGTATTTTCGTTTTCGGTCAAATTGCCTTTTGAATGGGAGTGCTTGGGGCACTTCTATGATAGCATCAAAAATCGCTATTTTCTAAAACACTAAGAAGGCTCGACGCAACATGAAACTTTGCTCGAAGTATCACCAGGAGCTCTACAGTACACATGAACTTGAGCATTGAGAACATTGTTTGTGTACACAGAGTTTACTAAAAAGAAAGATTTTGAACAACTCACTGTAGCTGTGTCCGCCAGTATTTTGACAGTCAAAAATAGTCGATCTACGAATGTGAATGAACTGACTCTGAATTTTAGTATTGTTTCTTGTATGAGGATCCTTTTTCAAATACAAGGTCAATATTGACGACAAAACAACAAATTATCCGTGAATTTTTATGGAACTAAGCTTTAGGAGCTTTACATCTTTTCTCTCCTCCCTGTTACGTTGCATTCGGAGATCGAATATTTTTGACTGTCAAAATGCCGGCGTATACAGCTACAGTGAGTGGTTCAAAATCGTTCTTTTTAGGAAACTCTGTGTACACAAACAATGTTCTCAATGCTCGAGTTCATGTGTCGAGCCCATGGTGATACTTTGAGTAAATTTCATGTTGTGTCGAGCCTTTTTTCAAAAGGCAATTTGACCGAAAACGAAAATACGGTCAAACTTAAAGTGCCGTTTCCATTCTAATTATGCTTTTAAACAAAAGTTTGCCTCAGGTAGATTAAAAAAAAAGACCCTAGATTGCATTTTGGCGAGAGTTACCCTTTAACTCTTGTCAATGGAGAGTGTCCAGACTCTCTGTACAAGAGTCTGGTAGGACCAGGCTAGGGCAAATCGGCATACAGTGGTAAACAAATAGAGGAAGAATAATCACACTTTGGCAATTGTGTTTTGTGCACTGAATCACACTTTGGCAATTGTGGTTTTGTGCACTGAAAAAAAAAAAAAAAAGTGGAGAAAGCTAAAGAGAAGAATATGGACGCTCTCGGCTAGGGAAAAGAGGCCGACTTGGCATGCCGATTTTGCATATGGAGCTTGAGACAACTAGTTTCAAGCTTTAGCGCTATGTCGCGTTGATCAATACGTCATTTCATGTTGCATTTTTATTGGCTAGTTAGTAGGTCGTAGCAACAAACACCCTGTGAGATGAATGAATTATCGCAGGCTATATCTTTGGTCACAAGACCATGGCAACGGCTGTCTTTGAACCTCTCTCACTGTACGACGAAGGCAAAAACAAGCAGGTGTTGGTTTAAAAGAGTTACTAATTTTGATAACATGCAGTGGTGGAAAGAGTACTAACAAGTTGTACTTAAGTCAAAGTATTTCTACTTAAGAAATAATTTACTTGAATACAAGTAGAAGTACTGAAAAATAATATGACTCAAGTAAGAGTAAATAAGTAGTATTTTTCTATTTTTGCCCAAAATGGGGAGATGATAGTGATATGGAGCGCTAAACACTCTCATGTCATATCTGTTTCATTCATACTGGAAGCCCAGTTCTGATTCATCCCTCGCGCAGAAAGTCCACAAGTGAGATTCATAGAAGTGTTAAACTTTGGACATTTCAGGAAATGCCTTATATGGATATAATAACATGCAAATAGAGACATTTTGACTGATGAAACATGAAGGCAAACAAGATGATAACGATAAATATCTGTCTGTCATGATTCTGCCTTCTAGTCTTTGATTTTTCCCTGGTCTTGAGGCAGGATCATGACAGGCCCATGTTTTATGTGCACACACATGGCCTTTTGCTAGGCCATGTGCTTGTGTTGTCTCGTCATCTAGCCCCGCCCTCCTTGTTATCCTTGTTTAGTCATTATTGTTTCCCCATTATCACCTGTTACTTGTCATTAGTTTCTCTCTATTTAATCCCCTCATGTTTTCTGTCCTGTGTCGGTACATTGTCTAACTTTGCGTGTTATTCATTGTGAAACTTGTGAGTATCCTGTCAAGAATATTGTCTAAAGAAAGTTCTGTTTTTGCTGTTAGTTTATAGTCTAGTTAATTGTCATAGTCTAGTTTAGTCACCTGTAATCCTGTCTTGTCTTGTTTTGCCCCCTCGTGGGCTTTGTTTTTCCTGTTATTTGTACAATAAACTGTTGCTGTGACTACTGTCTGCAATTGGGTTCATCTCCACACACCCACATAACACTAGCTAATGTGTCCAGCCCTGTCCTAGCTAATGTGTCCAGCCCTGTCCTAGCTAATGTGTCCAGCCCTGTCCTAGCTAATGTGTCCAGCCCTGTCCTAGCTAATGTGTCCAGCCCTGTCCTAGCTAATGTGTCCAGCCCTGTCCTAGCTAATGTGTCCAGCCCTGTCCTAGCTAATGTGTCCAGCCCTGTCCTAGCTAATGTGTCCAGCCCTGTCCTAGCTAATGTGTCCAGCCCTGTCCTAGCTAATGTGTCCAGCCCTGTCCTAGCTAATGTGTCCAGCCCTGTCCTAGCTAATGTGTCCAGCCCTGTCCTAGCTAATGTGTCCAGCCCTGTCCTAGCTAATGTGTCCAGCCCTGTCCTAGCTAATGTGTCCAGCCCTGTCCTAGCTAATGTGTCCAGCCCTGTCCTAGCTAATGTGTCCAGCCCTGTCCTAGCTAATGTGTCCAGCCCTGTCCTAGCTAATGTGTCCAGCCCTGTCCTAGCTAATGTGTCCAGCCCTGTCCTAGCTAATGTGTCCAGCCCTGTCCCGGCAGATGTGTCCAGTCCTGTCCCAGCTGAGAGGAGGATGTCTGTGTCCAGTCCTGTCCCAGCTAATGTGTTCAGCCCTGTCCCTAGTTTTGTGTCCAGCCCTGTCCCAGCATCACAGTCTACTTCTTTCTCCACTCCCTTACCACCTGCCTCACCCATTGTCTTCGCTCCGCCGTCGGCTGTAGCGGTTCCCTCTGTCACCCGACCTCTGTTTGTTTCCCCGGTCACCCCTGTCACCACTTCACCCCGGACTTTTTCCCCCAAGACTGTTCCTCATGTGTCCCCATCAAAGTCTGCCCGGACCCCTCGCCCTCAGCCATCGTCCTGTCCACCCAAGACCACAGTCCCACCCACCCTGGACTATCCCCCATGAACTCTTTGTCTCCACCTCCTCTGCCTTGTCTGTTGTTTTTGATTTTTCACCCCAACCCTGCTATTGTTTATTCATGTTTGCCGTTGTTGGTTTTTGTCATGTTTTGTTGGTTTGTGTCCATGTCTCAGTCTGTCATGTCACGTGTTTAGTGTTCCCTTAGGGAGCGTCTGGTAGCCGCTCCTTAAGGGAGGGGTTCTGTCATGATTCTGCCTTCTAGTCTTTGATTTTTCCCTGGTCTTGAGGCAGGATCATGACAGGCCCATGTTTTATGTGCACACACATGGCCTTTTGCTAGGCCATGTGCTTGTGTTGTCTCGTCATCTAGCCCCGCCCTCCTTGTTATCCTTGTTTAGTCATTATTGTTTCCCCATTATCACCTGTTGCTTGTCATTAGTTTCTCTCTATTTAATCCCCTCATGTTTTCTGTCCTGTGTCGGTACATTGTCTAACTTTGCGTGTTATTCATTGTGAAACCTTGTGAGTATCCTGTCAAGAATATTGTCTAGAGAAAGTTCTGTTTTTGCTGTTAGTTTATAGTCTAGTTAATTGTCAGAGTCATAGTCTAGTTTAGTCACCTGTAATCCTGTCTTGTCTTGTTTTGCCCCCTCGTGGGCTTTGTTTTTCCTGTTATTTGTACAATAAACTGTGTTGCTGTGACTACTGTCTGCAATTGGGTTCATCTCCACACACCCACATAACACTGTCTTCATCAAGCTATCTCAGGTGTTTTCATAAGAATGATGTATGTCTTTAAAGGGATAGTTCACCCAAAAAGGAAAATTAGCCCATGATTTACTCACCCTCAAGTCATCCTAGGTGTGTATGACATTCTTCTTTCAGACGAATACAATCAGAGATATATTAAACAATGTCCTGGCTCTTCTAAGCTTTATAATGGCAGTGCATGGCTGGAGAAAATTTTAAGCCCAAAAGTGCTCCACTTTTACTCCAGGGGGTTAATAAATGCCTTCTGAAGTGAATCCATGCGTTTGTGAAAGGAAAATACCCATATTTAAAACTTTATAAACTATAATCACTAGCTTCCACCTGATGGCCGTATGCATCGATTTAGGGTGCAAGACTAACCCCTGACCCGACGCACAACGTAATATGACGATCGTGGAAGATCGTCGAGAATTAGCAATTTTGAAGAGAAATGTTGGAGGTTCCCTTTCAAGGGAACTCGAGCTGGGTTTGAGACGCTGTGGGCACGCCCTGCGTGATTGCGTCGTGAAGCACGTGTATAATCAGTCCAATGGAAAGATGAGACATCATAGGCGGGTGACGTCATCGACCAGGAAACTATAAAGCAACCCTGAAACCACACCGTGCTAGCTTCTGTGCCTTCAGCAAGCACTCTCTGTATATCTGTCCTTGTCATATTTATTGTTGTCTGTCAAGTTCAATATATCATATATATCATAAATAATGGCGAGCAAGCAAGATTTTAAGCGTTGTGTTTTTCCCTGCCCCCGTTACATCACGGTGGGGACACACATCAGCTTTGTGTTGCTTGTTTGGGAGTGGAGCATGCCCAGTCAGTCCTCGAGGGGGCTGACTGTGAGCATGCGAGAAGCTGTCCGTGAGGACGCTCCGCTCCCGCCGGGCATTCTTCAAGGAGGACGGTTCGGTTCGCGCTCCGCAAGGTGCGGGTCCCACTGCTGCCAAGGCACAGCGGCGGCTTTCATCTTGGGGCTTGAGGTTTTTCAATAAACCGGTGTCTTTCAGAGTGCATAATCCACAAACATCTAACTATAGTAATGTTAAAGGTATATCACACTATGGTTATATGACAATGCCTTGGGCGGAAGAGACGCTTGTGAGCCATCTCTCCCCCGAGACAGCGTCATAACTGAAAGCCCCAACGTTACCCACCAAGCCTTTAAAAGCTACATCTTCGCTGGTGGGTAAAGTGTATTCGGCAGCAGGTCAAGCCGCGGCATGCTTACACACCATGTCTATTCTCTAAGCATACCAGGCTGACCTGCTGAAGGACATGGACGATTGTGAGGAAGTTAGCGCTGACGGAATTCGAGAATTGCGTCGCGCAACAGATCTATCTCTCCAGGCCACCAAGGAGACGGCCAAATCTGTGTGCCATTCTATGGCAGCCCTGATGGCCACGGAACGTCATCTGTGGTTAAATCTTTCAGATGTTGGCATCCGTGGAAGTGCTCTCAGTTGGTTTAAGTCGTACCTCACAAATAGAACTTTCTCTGTTAGTATTGGAAGCTCTCTCTCGTCTGTAGCACCTCTTACCTGTGGTGTTCCACAAGGCTCCATTTTGGCACCTACTCTATTTTCATTATACATGTTGCCACTTGGCTCTATCTTTAGGAAACACGGAGTGTCTTTTCATCTATATGCAGACGATACTCAAATCTATCTGCCTTTTAAACGTACTGACACAAAGAGTATAGAAAACCTTTATTTGTGCTTAAATGAGATAAAGTCCTGGATGTCTACTAATTTTTTACTCTTAAATGCTAGTAAAACTGAAGCTATTGTATTTGGGCCTCCAGTAGAAAATGGGAAAACATTTCTTAATGCGGAAAATATTCATTTTGAGTTTAAATCTACTGTTAAGAGTTTAGGAATTACCCTAGATTCCGCCCTTAAGCTGGATAAACATATTAACACAGTGGTTAAATCCTGTTTTTACCACCTAAAGTTGTTATCCAGGGCCAAGTCTTTTCTATCGTCGAACGAGCTTGAAAGAGTACTAAATGCCTTCGTGCTATCCCGCCTTGATTATTGCAATTCCTTATATGTAGGATTGCCACAGTTTTCTATTACTAGACTGCAAATGGTCCAAAACGCTGCTGCCAGATTCTTAACCGGGCTCCGCAAACGTGAACACATCACGCCAATTTTACGGTCGTTAAACTGGCTGCCGGTGCGTTATAGGGTCGATTTTAAAATACTGCTGTTTGTTTTTAAAACTTTAAATAGTCTTGCCCCTTCATATTTATCTGAACTTTTGACAGCAAACGTGTCTGTTAGGTGTTTACGTTCCTCCAGCAGTCGAAATCTGTCCCAGCCTCATTCTCGATTGAAGTCGCGAGGTGATCGTGCCTTTGCTGTTGTGGGTCCTAGGCTGTGGAATACCCTCCCAATCTCCCTGAGAACACTGACCTCCTTACTTGAGTTTAAACACAAACTAAAGTTATATTTTTTTGAACAGGCATTTCCTTGAAGGACGCGTACTTCCATGTATCTATCCATCCTCATCACAGGAAGTTCCTGAGGTTCGCTTTCGGGGGCGAAGCATACCAGTATCGGGTTCTTCCCTTCGGCCTAGGTTTATCACCCCGCACCTTTACAAAATGCGTGGATGCAGCTCTGGCTCCTCTGAGACTCCAGGGCATTCGCGTATTAAAAGCTCAGTCCGAGCAGATGGCAGTTCGGCATCGAGATGTCGTTCTGTCTCACATAAAGAGGTTGGGGTTGCGGCTCAATGCCAAAAAGAGTGTGCTCCTCCCAGCATAGAGGACCACTTTTCTGAGTGTAATTTGGGATTCGACAACAATGCAAGCACGTCTGTCTCCTGCACGTATTTCTGCGATTCTCACAGCCGTAAAGGGGGTAAAACTAGGCCAGTCACTCACTGTGAAACAGTTTCAGAGACTGTTGGGGCTCATGGCAGCTGCATCCAACGTAATAACTTTTGGCCTTCTGTACATGAGACCTCTGCGTGGTGGCTCAGGACCAAGGGGTTTTCTCCGAGGGGAAATCTGTTTCACACGATCAAGGTCATGCGGCGATGCCTACGTGCCTTGGTATGTGGAAGAAACCTTGGTTCCTTGCCCAGGGCCCAGTGCTGGGGGCTTCTTGTCGACGCGTAATGCTATCAACGGATGCTTCCCTCACGGGATGGGGGGCGGTCATGAGTGGCCGCTCGGCGAAAGGTCTTTGGTAGGACCATCAATGTTCTTGGCACATAAATCGGCTAGAAATGATGGCGGTATTTCGAGCACTCAAATATTTCCTGCCAGACCTGAGAGGTCACCATGTGCTTGTCCGCACAGACAACACATCGGTGGTCTCCTATATCAACCATCAGGGGGGTCTGAGGTCACGTCACCTATGCAAGCAGGCCCATCAGATCCTCCTATGGGCCCAGGGGAAATGGTGTCACTCAGGGCAGTAAATATTCCGGGGCATCAGAATCTGGGAGCGGATATCCTGTCAAGGCAGGGGCTGAGACTTCACCCCGAGGTGGTGGAGCTCCTTTGGGAGAAATTTGGTCAAGCTCAAGTCGACCTGTTCGCATCATCAGAGACAACCCATTGTCCCATGTGGTTCTCCCTTACGCACCCAGCTCCTCTCGGACTGGATGCAATGGTGCAGGTGTGGCCGAGGCTACACCTGTACGCATTTCCCCCGATATCCATACTTCCGGGTGTTCTGGAGAGGGTTCGCCGGGAAGGGGCCCGTTTGCTATTAGTAGCCCCTCACTGGCCGGCCCGAGTGTGGTTCTCGGACCTAGTGTCCCTTCTAGACGGTTCTCCCATGGAGATTCCGGTCAGGAGGGACCTGCTGTCCCAAGCAGGGGGCACAATATTTCACCCTCATCCGGAGTTGTGGAAACTGTTGGCCTGGCCTCTGAGGGGGCCTGGCTTATAGAATCCGGTCTCTCGACTGAGGTCATTGAGACCATTCTCCATTCCAGAGCACCTTCTACTTGAAAACTTTATGCACTGAAATGGAAATTATCTCTGCCTGGTGTGGTGAACGTCACCTAGATCCTGTTAACTGCACTGTTGGTACAGTTCTTGATTTCTTGCAAGACTGTTTCTCTGCGGATTATCTCCTTCTACCTTAAAGGTATATGTGGCAGCTACATCGGCCTACCACACCCCTCTGGGGGGCACTTCTCTTGGGAGAGATCCTCTTATTATTCATTTTCTCCGTGGTACATTGAGGTTGAGACCTGCATTGCACTCTAGAGCACCGGCTTGGGATTTGGCCATTGTACTTGAGGGTCTGGCTTTGGCTCCCTTCGAGCCCATTGAAGAGGTTTCAGAAAAGTTCTGAACTCTAAAAACTTAATTTCTTCTCTCTATTTCTTCTATCAAGAGAATTGGAGATTTGCAAGCCTTGTCGGTTGCTCCTTCATGTTTGGAATTTGCACCTGGTATGATGAAGGCGTTTCTTCACCCTAGACTGGGTTACATCCCTAAGGTCCCTACTAATGTTGCGGGCCCAATAGTGCTGCAGGCCTTTTATCCTCCACCATTTAATACCCCAGATCAGGAAAAACTTTATCTGTTATGTCCCGTTCTGGCTTTCGATGCTTACGTTCACAGAGCTGCCCTGTGGCGTAAATCAGAGCAATTATTTGTCTGCTTCGGGTCACCTAAGAAAGGTTGCCCTGCATCTAAACAGGTAATGAGCAAGTGGGTAGTTGAGGCTATTTCACTGGCTTATGAAGCAGCCGGACAGCCTTCTCCTTTGGCTGTTCGGGCTCATTAC